>CM043703.1:28485726-28913226 GCA_023935145.1 Bretschneidera sinensis
AACTTTCCTAACCATAGTTCTTTCAGTTGGCCATTGATAGTTATTTGCGGCCATTTCTTCCAAAAGAGAAGTAGCGCCTTCAGCTGTCTTTGACATCAAAGTTCCACCAGATGCAGCATCAACTATGGTCAGCGTTTGCCCATTTAACCCATTGTAGAACATCTGAACTTGCAACCAGTCTGACAATCTGTGTTGAGAGTAGAGTTGAATCAAATCTTTTTACCTTTCCCATGCTTTATAGAGTGACTCGAAATCATTTTTCTTGAATTGACCAATCTCACTCGTGAGTTGAGCTATTTTTGCAGGCTGGAAGAATTTAGCAAGAAATTTTTCATCCATTTCCTGCTAGCTAGCGATACTTCCCGGTTGTAGAGCTTATAACCAACCTCTTGCCTTGTCCCTTAAGGAAAAAAGAAACAATCTCAGTCTAATGGTGTCTTCAGTAACACCTTTAATCTTTACAGTGTCGCAAATCTCTAAGAATATCGCCAAATGAATATTAGGATCATCTAGTGGAGATCCACTAAAATGGGCTTGTTGCACCATGTTGATTAATACCGGTTTGAGCTCAAAATTGTTGACATGAATGGGTTGACGTCTTATACCAAATAAGAAAAAATCAATCCCTGGCAGTGACACCAAAAACTTGATTGGTGCAAAACTGCAAGTGCACAATATCGTAGTTTTATAGTAAAGGGATAAGAAGAGTATCATCCTCAGGGATTGGTAACTTACTTCTGACAAGTACCAAAATTATACTAATCCTGATTTTATTTAGAAAAATCTCATTTTGCTATTTGTAATTGAAAATTTTAAATGAAATCAATTTAAAGGAAATAATCAATGAAAAAAAAAGCTGAATTTCGAATATCAAATTAATATGAGAAAGAACTTCTAGGAAATCGATGCTTAACTTATCTAACCAATTAAAATTAATCCTCTCTATTTGTTAGAAAAATCTCCAACTTATTAAAAAGCCTCTTTCGATAGTCAGTTAGAAATATTCTTGTTCAGCATTCTACACAAGAGTATGCAAATTAATAAAACAAGAAAGCATTAAGACCAACGATTTTTTTAGACTACATAGGTTCATATAAGTCTTTCGATCTCTATATTTACCTATGCTGAAATATCCAAGTTCTATCCTGTAATTCCTTATTTTGACAGCAAACCACAAAATCAAGATCATCTAATTAATGGTTAGTCAATTAGAAGCAATATGTTCAAAATAAATCAGCCAAACATGGAAGATAATTACTGTAAATCAACATAGAAAAGCAAGCATAGTTTGAAATTAAATCATGTCATTTCCTAGAATAAAAAAATTTTAGTTCATGCTGAAAATCAAATTTAAAAGCAATGAATTCACTATAATTCTGTAAATCAGTGTGCATTCAACTGTTACTACTGCTGTGGAGAATTGTTGTGCGATGAATCAGCTACTGGAACCAGCAAGGAGGCTGCTGCAATCAGCGCCGGTGTGGAGGGGAGAGGTGGTTACGGGCTATAAGGAAGTACTGGAAGCAATAACTGCTAGTTATGGCAAGGAGACGAGCAAGGGGCTGTTGTACGATCAACTATTGTAGGCAACAGCAGCTGGTCCGAATGAGGAGGAGAGGAGGGAGGCTACTATGTTATCACTCTAAGGGTTTTGTCTCCAAGGCTACAGGATGCTTTTAATTAGGGTTTCTCCCTTTTCTTTACATAGGCTTCTAGTCTTTAAAATTTCCTTTTTGATAGGATCCAAAGATTTCAATTAAAATTTCCTTTTTTGATAGACTCCAAAGTCTTCAATTGAAAATTCCTTTTTGATAGGAGAAAGAGTCCCTTAACGATAGAACACTAAAATTTGTATCTTTCTTTTCTTTTAAACTTCATTTTTCAGCCACGTTTGCCAAATTGATTTCACACACATCCTAACCTTTGTCTACTAAAACTATCATAACATTCTCTAGAAAAATTATATTTACGAGCCATAAAATTCTCCAGAAAATAGACATCCATTTTTTTCCAAGTATATATGGCTCATCTCCTAGTTCTTCTTGAATCAATACAGTTTAATCCAAAAAAAATGACTAATCTGTACGGGCAATTCTGGCAATTTAGTGAAGTCTCTTTTTTACCCTTTGACAGTGACAACATGACTTAACAAAATATTCAATTTATCTTTAATAGTCTAGAAAAGATGGGTTTTGTTGCATTCCTCTTAGTAAACCTAAAAGCATGTAAAACACTACAAAAGATCAAATTGTAACAAGGCTAAAGGATTAATGTATGCAAATTAAGGGGCTTGAATGTGTCACATTCAACACTTATCAGGTGTACATTTTTATATTGTTGCATATATGTGTCCTGCTGGGATTTCAAAATGTGATGACATCGTCTCAGGGGTGGCCAACCTGGGATGGGTCGTTACAAGGTTCGATTTCTGTCCTCTTAGTGAAGTAGTCAATAACGACTATCAGGTGCTTTTTCTTTCCTAGAGCCTCTTGGAAGGGCCCGATGCCATCCATCGCCCACATAACGAAGGAAAAAGGAAGAATGATCGATGTTAGTGGGTTGGCAGGTCATCGAGGCACGGAAGTGTGCTGCTGGCATGTCTTACATTTCTTAACCATCTTTGTAGCATCTTTAAGCATTTTCAGCCAATAGTAACTGTGTCAGAGAATATTAAAGGCCAGAGCTCGGCCTCCCAACTAGTTTCCACATATACCCTTATGAATCTCTTGAAGGGCATAGTCGGCCTCGGTAGGTGTTGCGCGATTATCCACCTAAATAATTAAGTGAATAATTGCACTTGTTTTACTTGCAAGTGCACAAGGTCAACAGTGTAGTATAGTGTGCGAAAGCAAGGTCATCTCCATAGGGATTGGTAAAGTTCGGTTTTTAGAATTAGTTTCTTTAAGTAAAAATAAATAAAATAATTGTTGTGTGTGATTTGATAATAATAAAGACATAGGGCTTTGATATCCACCACTAGTCATACTTTCCCAATTGTATAAGGTATCAGTGCACTAGCCTTATCATGTATACCTACTTGTTGCCAACCTAAGGGCATGGTATCTACTCCTTAAGCTATTGATCTCCCTAAGCAACGAGTTAGGCTTGGTATCTACTCTAACTCTTTTCTTCCTTAAGGGATTCAACATGGTATCTGCTTGAGTTGTTCCTTAAGAAAACATAAGTACTATGGAAATCGACAACCACATGAGACCTAGGGCATGGTATCTACTCCTGGTTTCCCATGTTGATTAACCCGGGTATCCGGATAAGATATCCCTTGTTACTAATGTTAGACCCAGGACTCAGTCATCCAAATTTATCTAACTAACCAATCCATACCACATGTATACATTGGCCATACACATACATATGAGGAATTTAAATAAGCACATGCATTAATCAAGTTAAGCAACATAATAAAGGCTATTGGCAAAGATTTATAAATGCATAAATATATGAGAAAGCATAACTAGGGCTTCAATCGAGCCCTATAAGAAAGTTAGTTACACATGCTGTCTAAAAACATCATATATAAACTAAACATAAAGAGAAGAATAAACTCGAGAGAAGAGGCGTCAATTCTCTCCCAAAGCTTACAACTCCAATTAAAAGCTAAGAGAAGTGTTCTTTAAGTTGTGTTGTTCTTTATGTGTGCTTTACAAGTGTATTTATAGGTCTTTGAGAAGTCCTACGAGGCCCATGAGTTCCTAAAACTTTCCTAAAAACAAAACTCTTTTATTTCCAAAATAGGGTTCTGCAATTTACTGTTCACGCCCGTACATGTGCGCTCAATCGCATGTGTCTTGCACTCGATCGCAGTGCTGCGCTCGATCCCTCTTGTGCGCACACGATCGTAATGTACGCTCGATCGCATTGCATATTGCGATCGATTGTAATTTGTCTAGAGAATGCTCCAAGGATTCTAGATTTCTTCCTTTAAGTGCCTAAACTGCTTCTTTTTCTCCAAAACCATATAAAAACATGTAAAACACACAAATGTAGTAAAAGAGACCAAATTAACGTAATTAAGGACCTAACAAATGTAAATAAGGGGGCTTAAATATGAATATTTAAGCATCTATCAAACCCCTAAACTTACATATTGCTAGTCCCTTAGCAATACTAAATTAAAAACTGAAACGAAAAACATAGATAAATCCAATGTTCATAGTGTCAATCAAAAGTCTAGATTTTACACAAAACTATGATGCGCATTCATGAGCATGCTTAATAAGTGTAAATACATTTTTGCAATGAATAAGAGTTTTGAACGTAAATCATATTCATGAGGTAGTTTAAGACATCACAAGTTTGACTTTAGTGTGTGGTGACTAGCACACAAAAGATTGGGCTTCCAAGAAATTCAAACGTGTAGTGTTTCGTTGACTCAAGATTCACCAAACTTCCTATTAGAGTCAACAAACATGGCGTAGACTTTTATTTACGAGATTTTTGCCACGTTAGTTCCCTTAAGCTTTCTTGTTGACTCGTGTAACGAGTGTTTAGCCAATGACTCCCAAACCAGATGGTTTTAGGGCATTAGGTGTAAAGACACCCCTAAGGACTTACTAGCTCGAGTCAACAAGGCTACGAAACTAACTAGTTTTAATGCTACCACTTAGAATTTTCCACCTTTTGACGTGACACTCAATGCTTACTGAGGCAAGAGGGCCAGTTACTCAGTGAAAAGTTCTTTTTAATGATCATTTAAGATTTTTCCACCTTTTAACGTGACACTCAATGCTTACTGAGGCAAGAGGGCCAGTTACTCAGCAGAAAACAAGTTTTATTAATCATTAGGAGCATTTATATATATATATATATATATATATATATATATATATATATATATATATATATATATTTTAGCACTAATCAATCTTTGCAATTTTTATATGCCAAAATGTCAATCTAATAAGTCATCTAGTTCATAGTTAAGCAAAAGAAACATACACATCAAAATAATGTGTCATACCCCACGCAGTTATGTGCTAGTGTGCTTGTGATAGTTTAGGTCAAACTTGTGAATCCTTAAATCTCTAAAAGGCAGTGATCTAGGTTCAAAACTTGATTATTGGCCTATATGTTCAAAGTGTTAAGCTAGCTGATGAAGTCGAATCATAAAGTTCTGTTTAGATCACAAAAAATTTATTGGACAGAATGAACATGCATTTATCTATGAAAATAGCAACAAAACATAAAAAAGTGGGACACAGTGAGTGTGTGAATGTGTCCCCATACCCCCAAACTTTAAATTGCACATTGTCCCCAATGTGTGAATAGCATAGAAGGAGCTGACCTGGGAGATGGAAAACTGGTGGCTGGCATGGCTCATAGCACGCCCCCAAACTTCAACTGGATGCACTCACGTTGTCCTTGAAAAAGAAAGAGAAACAAACAAAAAATGGAAAACAAGTAATAATAAACAGATAGAAAAATAAACTACGAATAATAAAATGAAATAAACTAAGAAAAAGGATATGCTTTGGGGTGCCTCCCATGAGTGCTAAGTTTAACGTCTTCAGCCAGACGTGGTATTCTCTCAACTTTAGTCTTTTGGCAGGGAGTACTTAAAGTTCACTTCATGTGGCTCAAGTGCTCTTGGTGGCGTTGCACATTCATCATGACTCAATCCTTTCAGTGTATTCAAATGTGATTTCTTCTTATCACCCGGTCTTAGATGCATATGATAGACTTTAGGGAGGTTCATAGCTTCCAAGATGCCATCAGGGATAGTTTCTGATGCAGGCTCAATATCCGATCTTTTGAAGCTATGGATGAGGGTGGCCTCCAATGGATCAGTGTGATGGACCTGAAAAATTTACTTAACAGCACTTTGCATCATACATTCATTAAAACATTCATCATCATTATCATCTTGAGGTAATTTCATTGCATCAAATATCTTAAATTCTATTGTTTCTCTATCTATTTACCATCATACTTACAATACCCTTTTTCACATTAATTATTGTATCAGCAGTTCTTATAAAGGGTCTTCCTAAGATAATGGGCAGAGGTAATGGCATAGGGCATTCTTCAATATCTAATATAATGAAGTCAGTAGGCAAAATAAACTCACCTACCTTGACCAGGACATCTTCAAGTCTAGGTCTTTTGATGCTTCTATCTGCCAATTGCAAAGTGATGGAGGTTGGTTGAAGCTCCCCCAAACCTAGCTTTTCAACTACTGTGTATGGTAGCAAATTGACACTTGCTCCTAAATCTAGTAATGCTCGCTCAAACAACTGATCACCTATCCTACAGGGAATAGTAAAACTACCCGGATCTTTTAGTTTTGGTGGTAGTTTTCTTAACAATACCACACTTACCTCTTCAGTTAGAGCCACTGTTTCATGTTCTTGAAACTTTCTTTTATTAGTGCAACAATCTTTTAAAAATTTAGCATAAGCAGGAATTTGTTTAATTGCATTTAATAAGGGAATATTAATTTCTACTTTTCTCAAAGTTTCAAAAATATCAACCAATTTATCTTTCTTTGGCGTTACTAACCTTTGAAGGAAGGGTGGTGCATTCCACTTCTCTACTTCACTTACCTTGGATGTGGATGGCTTAGCTTGGGATGCTTGAGCTGGCTCATTAACTCCTATGATTTTACCATTTCGGAGAGTTGTAACGGCTTTCAGCTGCTGATGTCCTCTTGGATTTGGTAGTGTTTGTGCAGGAAGTTCACCTTGCTTTCTTTCGCTTAGCTCCTTTGCAAATTGCCCCATTTGTACCTCTAACCTTTGAATTGCTTGCTCGTGTGTTTGTTTTTTTTTATCTAATGAAGTTATCAATGTTGTCATTAGTTGCTGTTGTTGAGTGGCTAATTGCTTTACAAGACTTTCTAGATCATCCTTCTTGTGTTCTGGAACTGGTTGGGCTACTTTATGGAAGTTCCTTTGTTGCCCTTGAAGGTTCAAGGTGTTTTGATTGTTGCTCCATGAAAGGTTGGGGTGGTCTCGCCATCCAGGGTTGTATGTGTTTGCATATGCACCATTCGGTCCCACATAGTTTGTTTGCTCGGGATTTGTAGATGAATACAAATGGTAGGTCTCAGTAGTGTGATCAAATTGAGAACATAAAGCACATACCTGGCTTTATGTAGCTTGTGGTCGAGGAGAGATGTTTTGAGTAGACATGGCTTTTACAATCATATCTAGCCTCATATCTAGCTTCCTCTCCAAAGCAGCTATTTGGGCAGAGGGTCCACCATTCAGAGTAACCTCATATATACCTTTGCTCTTGACTCCTTGTCTACCTCTAGAGAAGAATTGTTGGGTATGCTCACTCAATGCCTCAAACAACTTCATGGCTTCTTCACTGCTCTTCTCCATCAGCACACCTCCACAACCAGAATCAGTAATACCTTTATTCATATCATTTAGACCTTCATAAAATGATAGTACCAGCTCATCTTGAGGTAGGTTGTGGTGTAGGCATTTGAGTAGTAGCTCGTTGAAGTGTCCCCATGCCTCAAAGAACAGATCCCCATCCCTTTGTTGGAAGGATTGGATCTCTTTCCTCATTTACCTCATCTTTTGGGCTGGGAAGAACTTCCTTAGGAATTTGCCAGCCAACTCCTCCCAAGTGTGGATTGAAACTGCAGGCAAAGAATTATACCATAGCTTAACATTATCTTTTAAGGAAAAGAGAAATAGAATTAACCTTATTCCTTCTTGGTCTAGGCCCTGGATGTGCTGGAATTTGCAGAGATCAAAGAATTCCTGAAGGTGCAAGTGTGGATCATCTGCCAGTGTACCCCTAAAGTGAGTCAAAGCATTGAGTATCTGCGGGGATTTATAATAGTTTCCCTCTGCTTCCAGTTGATATGCAATGCATGAAGGATGGTTGAGGTTCTGTGGGATGAAGGATTGCTTCATCGGTCTACGTGCAGGTGGTTGCTGGATTTCTAAAATAGGGTTCTGTAGTTTACTGTTCATGCCCGTACATGTGCGCTCGATCGCATGTGTCTTGCGCTCGATCACAGTGCTGCGCTCGATCCCTCTTGTGCACGCAAGATCGCAATGTGCGCTCGATCGCATTGCATATTGCGATCGATCGCAATTTGTCCAGAGAATGCTCCAGGGATTCCAGATTTCTTCCTTTAAGTGCCTAAACTGCTTCTTTTTCTCCCAAACCCTATAAAAACATGTAAAACACACAAATGGAGTAAAAGAGACCAAATTAACGTAATTAAGGACCTAACAAATGTAAATAAAGGGGCTTAAATATGAATATTTAAGCATATATCAGTAGGCCCGATGCACTTCAGATAAGGCGTTGTGAGGCCTTATTTATACAACTAATCTTTTATAATGGCACACTGCGAGGCACGATAGATAATCTTCTTAGCTTCCACTTTCTCACTTGGAAGTATTCCATCCCTTAATACTTGAGGATTAGGTCCATCCAAGCTATTCTTCTATCAGCATTGCAATCAAGGTCTTATCGATGCTTAGGGTGGGAAGAGTCTCCAAATATACTATTTACGTAAGATTAGAATGTCTAGAGGAGGCAAGCCGTGGCAAGGCATCTGCCTTCATGTTTTTCGCTCAGGGAACTTGGATTATCTAAAATTTATTAAAGTTTACCGCAAGTCCATGGGCTTTTTCGAGATACCTCATGATTTTCGCACTTCTGGCTTCATATTCGTTAGTCATTTGGTTAACTACCAGTTGTGAATCATTGTATGCCTCTAAAGCTTCGACGGCCAATGTTTTGTAAGTTTCATTCTAGTGAGCAATGACTCATACTCGGCCTTGTTGTTTGAAGCTTTGAACTTGAACCTAAGGGCATATTCTACAGTAAAACCTTTGGGGCTACTGAGGATAAGCCCAACTCCGCTGCTGGTACTGTTCGAGGATCTTTCGACATACAAGGTCCAACATGGCGTTTGCTGATCTTACTCTGGTTCTTGCCTTTTTTAGGCATTTAAGAGAATGTGGTTTCTACGATGAAATCAGTTAGGGCCTAAGCCTTAATTATCGTTCGAGGCTTGTACTGGATACCAAACTCTCCAAGTTCTATAGACCACTTTACAAGTCTTCTAGAAATATCAGACTGGTAGAGCACTTGTCTCAGGGACTAATCAGTGAGAAGGATAATAGAGTGAGCTTAGAAATATGGTCTGAGTTTTCAAGCAGTGATCAGAAGGGTGTAGGCCATTTTCTCGAGAGGGAGATACCTCATCTTAGTGTCATGGAGTACCCAACTTACATAATAAATGGGTTTCTAGACTCCACTTTATTCCCGAATCAAAACTAAGGCTACTACATCCTGGACTGCTGATATATAGAGGAAGAGCTCCTCTCCAGTGACCGACTTAGGCAAGAGTAGTGGCGAGCTCAAATATTCCTTTAATTCTTCAAAGGCCTTTTGCTAGTCTTCACTCTAAGCAAAGTCCTTTGCTTTTTCGATTGCTTTGAATAAAGGCAGGCACCTTTCAACTGATTTAGACATGAAACGATTGAGTGCGGCTACTTGTTCAATTAGCCTTTATACTTCTTTGATGTTCTGTGGAGGGCTTGATTACGCCTAATGTATAACACGGTAGTTGTAGTACAACTTTGGGGTGTCGATTCCACAGGGAAACAAGTTAAGTACAAAGGAAAATGTGTGAACCTTAAAACAAACGGTAAAAGTTAAACGATAAAATATGAGTTTTGATAATGATGTTTCGTAAGAAAAATTGCATAAATATAATGAAATACAAATGAGAAATAACGAGGTTCTGGGAATCCTCGTTAGGTTCGTTGCCTTGTTCTACTCTTGATTCAATTGTTTTTATCTCGATTACAAATTTCACATCCCAAACAAGCAATCGGAATATATTCAATCAAGCACATTTATAATCTAACGTAATTGCTATAAATCACTCATTGATTTCGATTTAAGTACATACGACCGATCTTAAAGATTATCAATAAGATAAATCTACCAGAATCAATCACATCCAAACAACATCACATAAGAAGAGCATGACTAGACTTATATGGGGGAGGAGCATGTAATCACCGGGTTAAGAAAATATAAAAGAAGAAGAATAAAAAGTGCAGCTATCACATGAACTCAAATCCTTCTTACTTAATCAAAGAATGAATCACAACAAATATTGAACAATAAATCCGTACAACTGAATCAAGAACGGGAAAAAAAGAATAAAAAATCCCTAAGGATTCATCCCTTTCCCTTATTTGATGATTAGTTGGTCATGAAGCTCAAGGTGGAAGAACAATATGGATGTTCTCCCCTTGATTTCATGGACATGGAGCTCAAGGAGGAAGAACAATATGGATGCTCTCTCCTTGAGTTCCAGCCCTCAAAAGACTTGGAAATTTTTTGGAAGAATGCTGGATTTGGATCCCTTGGATCCTCTCTTTTTTCTCTCCTCCTTTCTTGAAAATGAATGTTGGCTGCACACTCTTTAAGCATCTATTTATAGATCACAAGTAGTTAGGGGCATTTTGGTCCATAAAATGTCATTGTGCAGCCCTAATTTGGTCTTGGACCGACTGGGAGCTGGAAAGTGAGAGGTGCAGCGCTGGAAAGTGAGAGTACAGCGCTGGAAGGTGAGGGGCGCGGCACTAGGTGGATGCTGATCTGGAGGCCTGACCTGTGTCTACTAAAACTGCCATAACTTTCTCTAGAAAACTCCTTTTTACGAACCGTAAAATTCTCCAAAAAATAGACTTCCTGATCTTTCTAAGCATATATGGATCATCTCCTGGTTCTTCTTACATCAATACAGTTTAATCTGCAAAGATGATTGATCTGTACAGGAAATTCTGGCAATTTAGTGAAACTCCTTTAGCTTGTATGCAGAAGTGCACACACTAGTGTGCCTACCCTTACCTTGCTCCAAAGTGATGCACACACTTGTGTGCAGTCTTTTAACTTAATTTAATTTATTACTCCAACCTTAGTTTAGACTTTAACCATCTTTGAATCATGTTTGGACATGTCTAAACCTTGGACAAATACGAGCACCGACACCCAAGATCTTTTGGCGCTTTAAACATGGATCACTTTATCATCTCTTTTGTACTCAAAGGACCTGAAAATGCATCGAATTAAGTTAATGATTTATGAATATCACTTTAGAGTTATTAACATGTAAAAGTGCGATTACGACCAAGATCAACCCTAAAATTCTAACAATTAAGTATTGTTTAGATGCATTATATGACTCTCATCACAACCCCCAACTAGCTTATTGCTAGTCCCTAGCAATTCAAGCAAAAGACATGAAATGAATTCTTTATTTAGAAATCAAAGCAAAATACAGCAATGCTGGTGTGAACCAAGAGTAATTCAAAATCTTTGTCTCAAAAATCATTCATAACATACAACAAATAGAATCATTAAATATCACTCAAGTCCAAGAATAATCCAAATGTCAACCTTAAAATCATTATCGACTCTTAACATCCATCTTACCACAATAAATTAGTCCGAACACCCGGATGATTTTATGCACAACATAGCATGAATAGAAGTCTTGGCCTCTAAAAACCTATTAATTGCATGATATCAATCACAAATCAAGCTCCATAGGCTTACTTTTCAAATCACTCTCCACTATGTAGAAAAATCACACTACATCGGATCAATAGGTCTTTTATAAGCTTGTAACGTTAGGCTAGGGCAAAGATCAAGAAAGAACGGGAAAATTTAAACAAATAAAAGAATTAAGTCTCTTAATTTAAACATAACCACGTTAAGCACAAGATAACCTTACTTCAACAGCCAACTCTTTCAACCATTTTTCGAGCATTTTTTTCAACAAATCACCATTTTTTTTCTTTTCTCTTTGCCATAATTCATTTTTTCTCTTTTTTTTATTATTTTGCTATAAGACCATTCACCTTCTCTTTCATTCTTTTCTTTTCTTTTCCACAACCCCCAACTTATCTCTTTTAATGTACTTGGGTTATGGTAGTAATATTTTCTCATATTTCCACCCTTCAGTGCTTCTCACAACATGTGTATAACTAAGTTCTTTTAAAAGAAAGGTAATGATAAAATATTTTTGGGCTCATAAAGGTAAGTAAATGGTTCATCAAAAAAAAAAAACAAGGCTCAATTTTTCTTTTCAAGAAAAATGCTCAAATAGGTGACTAGCGATAAATATAACAAGGGTAAGTTTAAAAAGGCTCAAACGGTCCAAAAATGGCCTACATTATATCCTAAGTAGTGTGCATTCTATGATTTTCGCCTCAAGTGATTATCAAATAAGTTCTAGAGCTTGTTGAGACCGCAAAAGTATTCACAAAACAATCGCACATAAAACTTCTCCAAATGCTTTAGACTAATCATGCAATCTTACCACAAACCAGAGTCTCAAACCAAAGAAAAATTGACACTTAATTTATTCTCAAAGCGAAGCAAGATTTAACTTATTCTAAACGCTATATGCTATCTCAATTAGGCTCATATCATCGACATATGAATTAACTCCAAGGCTAACACAAAGCATGCTAAAAACAAACAAAAAGGTAAAATGACACCAAGGAGTTCAATGAAAAACATGAAAAACAGGAATATGTTTCCTCCACCCCCAACTTAAAGTAGACATTGTCCTCAATGTGAAAGCAAAAGATAAGGAAACTCCCTTTGTAACCAAAAATGCACAGAATCTGAAAATTATGCACCACCGTTTGAACTGCTTCGTATATTTGTCCCTGAAAATAAATATGAAAGTAAAACTGGAAAACAACAAAACACTAATAATAAACAAGAAAAAGAATTATGAAAAAAAATAATAATAAAAGGATATGATATAGGGTGCCTCCCATAAGTGCTAAGTTTTACGTCTTCAGCCAGACACTTTTATTCCCTCCTAGACAAACATGAGTTGAATGCACCAGCAATTGGTTTACTGTTAAATTTGCTGCTTGTGTGCTTTGGAGAGACCTTAAAGATGTCATCAGTAACATTTGCAGATTTTGGCTCAATATATGCTCTTGTGAAGCCATGGGTGAGGGTATATACTTGGTGGTTGTCGTCCATATCCTCTGATTTGTTCGGTGTTGGAATGTGTAACGACTTACCACTAAGTGTCTCAATGGCATTCACCTCCTCTTTCTTCTATTGCGTTTGGTGCTGACCGTAAGATGTGGACTGAGCTTGAGAAGGGAACTTACCTCACTCAGTCACACTCAAGTAGCTCGTCAGCTTGGACACTTGGCTCTTTATCTCTTTATGTTCTTCAACAACCTGCACAATTAAAGATTCAAGTCTTTGATTAGTCTTCCCATGTGCTTCAATAAAAGCATGTAAAGTGTCTTCTAAAGAACTCCTAAAAGACACGGGTGCATGATATGGTTCAAGATGTGGTGTAGGGGGTTGTGTAAGCTGCTGGTTTTCAGACTTCCAGCTGAAATTGGGGTGATTTCACCATCCTGGATTATAGGTATTAGAGAAGGGTGTAGAAGACTTCGTGTACATGCCTAAGGCATTACATTGTTCCTTATACATCCCTCTCATATCAGCAAATGTGGGACATTCTTGGGCGAGATGATCTACCCTGCCACACACAAAACATGGTTCAAAAGATTTTGCATAATTAACCACGTGTGTTGGCTTTGAGCTTTTAGTCTTTAATACCTCTAGTTTCCTAGTGAGCATCTTGACCTTAGCCTTAAGGTTATTCTATTCCCTAAGATGGTAAATTCCACCACCATTTGGGTTCTCTATAGGTCGTGATCTATTTGTGCTCTCAGTAGCACTAGGTCCAGTCTAAGTGTGAGCTTTTTCAGCAAGTTCATTGAGGTACTCTATAGCCTCATCAGGATCTTTCTCCAAGAATTCACCATTACACATCATCTCTACAAATTGGTGTTCTCTATAGGTAAGACCCTCATAGAAATAGCTCACTAAACGCCAATTCTCATACCCATGGTGTGGGCACATACTCAGTAACTCTTTAAATCTCTCCCAAGACTGATACAAAGTCTCACTGTCCTTTTGTGCAAAGGTCGAGATTTGTCTTTTTAAAGCATTGTTCTTGTGTTAGGGAAAGTATTTATTAAAGAAAATTCGAGTCATCTCAGTCCACGACCCAATGGATCGTGGTCTTAGTGAGTATAGCCAACTCTTAGCTTTATCCTTCAAAGTGAAAGGAAAGAACTTAAGCCTAACAATGTCAATGGTTTCATCGTGACTATGAAAAGTCGCGACTACTTCCTCAAACTCTTTAATGTGCACATATGGGTTTTCATTATCCAAGCCATGAAAAGTAGGGAGTAATTGTATCATCCCTGGTTTAAAATCTAGTTGGCGAGTATTGGCTGGAAACATAATGCATGATGGTGTGGCTGTGCGTGTAGGGTGGAGGTAATCCTGAAGTGTCCTAGTAACATTCTCATTAGAATTATCATTCATATTAACAAAGTCCTCTAAATTTTCGTGTGGGGGTGCACTATGGTTTGATCTAGGCGAGGTTTCACCAATGGACGTAGAAGGAGAGGGTAACTCTAATTCGGGTCCTCTAATGATTTTACCTCGAGAATCTCTCGGTCTAAGCATGCACCAATTAATTTAAAGGGGAAAATAAAATAAATAGAACAGGAAAATAAAATAAATAAAACAAGAAAATAAAATAAATAAAACAGGGTAATAAAAGAAAATTAGAAAATCAAAACAAAGGTAAAGGAACAATATTACTGTATTTACAAACTGCTGAAAAGAAAAATATTTACAATTATTTTACTGTCACACTCAAAGTTGACAAGCTTCCTTGTACTTAAGCTTGTTTCCCCGGCAACGGCGCCAAAATTTTATTACGCCCAAAGTATAACACGGTAGTTGTAGTACAACTTTGGGGTGTCGATTCCACAGGGAAACAAGTTAAGTACAAAGGAAAATGTGTGAACCTTAAAACGAATGGTAAAAGTTAAACGATAAAATATGAGTTTCGATAATGATGTTTCGTAACAAAATTTGCGTAAATATAATGAAATACAAATGAGAAATAACATGGTTCCGAGAATCCTCCTTAGGTTCGTTGCCTTGTTCTACTCTTGATTCATTTGTTTTTATCTCGATTGCAAGTTTCACATCCCAAACAAACAATCGGAATATATTCAATCAAGCACATTTATAATCTAACGTAATTCCTATAAATCACTCATTGATTTCGATTTAAGCACCTACGACCGATCTTAAAGATTATCAAGAAACAACAATATATCTCAATGATAATATCGCAGTAATGGACAATAAATAAGATAAATCTACCGGAATCAATCACATCCAAACAACATCACATAAGAAGAGCATGACTAGACTTATATGGGGGAGGAGCATGTAATCACCGGGTTAAGAAAATATAAAAGAAGAAGAATAAAAAGTGCAGCTATCACATGAACTCAAATCCTTCTTACTTAATCAAAGAATGAATCACAACAAATATTGAACAATAAATCCGTACAACCGAATCAAGAACAGGAAAAAAAGAACAACAAATCCCTAAGGATTTATCCCTTTCCCTTATTTGATGATTAGTTGGCCATGAAGCTCAAGGTGGAAGAACAATATGGATGTTCTCCCCTTGATTTCATGGCCATGGAGCTCAAGGAGGAAGAACAATATGGATGCTCTCCCCTTGAGTTCCAGCCCTCAAAAGACTTGGAAATATTCTGGAAGAATGCTGGACTTGGATCCCTTGGATCCTCTCTTTTTTCTCTCCTCCTTTCTTGAAAATGAATGTTGGCTGCACACTCTTTAAGCATCTATATATAGATCACAAGTAGTTAGGGGTATTTTGGTCCATAAAATGTCATTGTGCAGCCCTAATTTGGTCTTGGACCCAGTGGGAGCTGGAAAGTGAGAGGTGCAGTGCTGGAAGGTGAGAGTGCAGCGCTGGAAAGTGAGGGGCGCGGCGCTAGGTGGATGCTGATCTAGAGGCTTGACCTGTGTCTACTAAAACTGTCATAACTTTCTCTAGAAAACTCCTTTTTATGAACCGTAAAATTCTCTAGAAAATAGACTTCTGGATATTTCTAAGCATATATGGCTTATCTCGTTCTTCTTACATCAATACAGTTTAATCTACAAAGATGATTGATCTGTACGGGAAATTCTGGAAATTTAGTGAAACTCCTTTAGCTTGTATGCAGAAGTGCACACACTAGTGTGCCTACTCTTACCTTGCTCCAAAGTGATGCACACACTTGTGTGCAGTCTTTTAACTTACTGTAATTTATTACTCCAACCTTAGCTTAGACTTTAACCATCTTTGAATCATGTTTGGATATGTCTAAACCTTGGATAAATACGAGCACCGACACCCAAGATCTTTTGGCGCTTTAAACATGGATCATTTTATCATCTCTTTTGTACTCAAAGCACCTGAAAATGCATCGAATTAAGTCAATGATTTATGAATATCACTTTAGAGTTATTAATATGTAAAAGTGTGATTACGACCAAGATCAACCCTAAAATGCTAACAATTAAGTATTGTTTAGATGCATTATATGACTCTCATGAGGGCTCATATCCAAAAAAAAATTATCTTATCGGAATTTACTTCTTTCCCTCGCTGTATGACCATGAAGCCTAGAAATTTTCCTGATGTGACTCCGAAGGTGCACTTCCCTAAGTTGAGTTTCATCTGATATCTCTGGAGTATTCTGAATGCCTCATCCAGGTCGAATTCATAGTCTTTTTCTTCAATACTCTTGACCAACATATCATCCATGTATACTTCCATAGTCCCCTCGATCTGCTGCTTGAAGATCTTATTGACCAATCTCTGGTAAGTTGAGCTTGCATTTTTCAGCATAAATAGTATTACCTTATAACAATATAAACTCTGATCAGTGATGAATGCGGTCTTTAGTTAATTCGACTCATGCATGAAGATCTAATTATAGCCCAAATACACATCCATGAAACTTAGCAGTTCATGGCCTGAGGTTGTAATTACGCCTAAAACATAACGTGATAGTTGTAGTGTAGTTTTGGGGTGTCGATTGCACAGGGAAACAAGTTAATTACAAAAGAATGTGTAAACCTCAACACAAACGATAAAAGATTAAATGAATCTGAGTTTGTTTGAGAAAAAGGGTAATTGTGTGAATAGGCTTGAAATATAATTAAGAATGACAAGGTTCCAGAAATCCTCCCTAGGCTCGTTGCTCTAATCCTAACTTGATTCAGTTGTTTTTATCTCGATTATTAATTTCACATCCCAAACAAGCAATCGGCACATATTCAATTAAAGCACATTTATAAATCATAATGTAATTGTTATGAATTATTCTCTACTTTTAAGCACACATGACCCAATTTATAAATTATCAAAAGACGACGATATATCTAATGATAATACCGCAGCAATGGACAAATCTATAAAAGAGGTCTACCAGACTCAATCACATCCATACAGATACACATAAGAAAAGCATGACTGAACTTATATGGAAATGAAGCATGTAATCACTGGACTAATAAAATAATCTATTAATTAAATTAAAGAATAAAACATAACAATGTTTGATAAAAATAATATCAACTACAACTGAATTAAATAAAGGAAAATAAGAACAACTACACCTAGGGATTCATCCGTTCGCCTTGCTTGGAGATTAGCTGGCCATAGAGCTCATGCCTCCTTGAGTTGCCTCTGGCCTCTCAACAATCATCCTCAGCTTGCCCTCCAAATTTTATACTTAGAATTCCTCTTAAAGGCCCTTTGGATTTACTCATAAAGGCCCTCTAGAGTCACTCTCTAATGATCTCAAAAGATGATCTTAGAAGAGCTTCGATTGGTTGATGATTTCAGCTGAGCAGAGTGGGTCTTTATATAGGCAAACTCTCGGAACGTTATGTGTTATCTAGCCGATGTGGGATACTATCCTAGTGCGCTCAATCGCAGCCCGAGTGCGATCGATCGCACATGCACTCGATCATATATGCGCTACAGAGTACCTTGCTCGATGTGGGATGTGCGCTCGATCGCAATACAGGCAGCAGTCCATCTTGTCCTTCCAGAAGCATGGGATCTTGGTCTTTTAAGCAACAATTACTTCTTGTTCTCTTTTAAACTCAATGTACCTGAAAATTACACTGAAATAAGTCAGTGGTCCATTAATATTACTTTAGAGTTATTAACACATAAAACCACAATAAAGACCGAGATCAATCCTAAAATGCTAACAATTAACCACTGTTGAGAGGAATTTTATGACTCTCATCAGGTTGCGTCGACCAGTTGGTGTATTCATGGCAGAGGGAAATAGTTTTTTGGGTAAATCTTGTTTAGGCTAGTGAAGTCTATACAAATCCTCCATTTACCGTTCATCTTTTTAGCCATGACTATGTTGGCGACCCAATCCAGATAGTGGGCCTCTCGGATGAAATCAGCCACCAACAGCTTGTTTACCTCTTCTTCAATGGCTTTTTGTCACTCTGGGGTAAAAGATCTCTTCTTTTGAATGATAGGCTTTGAGTTCAGATCCATGTTCAATCTACGGACAATGAGTCGAGGGTCAATATCAGGCATGTCGGAGGCCGACCATGTGAATAGATCCTGATTTCTTTAAAAGAAAGAGATCAAGGATTCTCTGATGTCCTCGAGGAGATTGGACCCAATTTAGACAGTCTTAGAATCTCTGTCATTCAAAGGGATGACTATTAATTTTTTTACTGGTTGGCCCCGTGGAGTCTTGAACTCACCCTGCAAATCTTTGATCTCTAAAGGCATAACTTCAGACTTTTTATGCCTTTGAAGGAATTGAGATAATAGGATTGGGACGCCTGTTGATTTCCTCGAACTTCTCCAATACCTTAATCGGTACGAAATTTAACCTTTAGGTGATAGGTTGAGGCTACTACTTTTATCTCATTCAGAGTTAGCCTTCCGAGAATCGTATTGTAAGAGGATGGATGTTTGACCACTAAGAAAGTGGTCATTACTATTGTGAGTTGTGGAGCCGTTCTTGCAGTGATCGGAAGGACTATGCTTCCTTCGACAAATATTAAGGTTCTCGAAAATCCATACGTCGGGGAAGACATGGGCTTGAACTATTCATCTTCTTGAAGGCGTCATAGCAGAGGATATCAGTTGAGCTTCCGTTAGAGGATGTTCATCTTCTTGATCGAAGTACTGCTAAAACTGAAGCTCCATCCGGAACGCAGTGAGTAGAGTGAGTATCAATCTCGACGAGGTCAAGATCTTTGATCTTTTGAGTACCGATACCTTTCGCCTCCAACTCCAACTCTCTCTTTCAATATCAAAGAACAGTAAGATGGGTTTCCTTTGATAACAGAAAATCACTTTTCACTTTCCTAATTCTCTGTTTCCATCACGAGTTGCAACTTTATCAACTTGAAGGTCTTTCCTTGACCGAAGTACTGCTAAAACTGAAGCTCAATCCAGAACACAATGAATTGAGTGAGTATATAGCTTCACTTATCGATCTTGGCGAGGTCAAGATCTTTGATCTTTTGAGTACCAGTACCCTTCGCCTCCAATTCCAACTCTCTCTTTTGATATCAAAGAACAGTAAGATGGGTTTCCTCTGATAATAGAAAAGATCTATCCAGATCCGCCAAGTGGCTAAAAGCAAGGTACATACTTCTTTGCATTCCTGGATTCGCAAATCCCTGGATTCGAAATCCAACAAGCGGTGGTGTTTTTCACAAACTCTCTTATCTCTTTACTCTTTCTCTCTTATGAAGGTCGCGATTACAATTTGGGATCCCTCTCTCAGGTTCGTCAATCCTCTTAGATTTCACCAATTCATTTTTTTTTTTTTGCGCTTTTGGTTATTTTTATTTGCTTTAAGCATTGTTAGAGTTGTCTAGGTCTGATATTTTAAAGTACTAGTTTATTCTGTAGTATGATGAGCTTGATTTATAGTATGTGATTTGTTAATTTGATTTAGCTTGAAAAAAGATTTATCCATAAAGAAGTAGGAATGTCACCTTGTCACAACCTGGAACAAGTGATTACAATGGCTTCATCCTCAAACTGATTTTTCTCTTCTTACCTACAAACCCAGTTGAAATTTTTAGTAATCTGTGACAAAAAAATAAAGAATATTAAAAAAATGGCAAACGAGCTCTATAGTTTTAAGATGGTGATCATCTTGTATATATAAGCAGTACCCTCTCAGTAAGGCTATGTTTGTCTGTTGCTTCACCTCTTCTTGCTCTAACATAAACAAAACTTGTAAGGTGGTCAAGAACAAAAAGGGGTTGTTGTGCCATTTGGGTTCTGGGATCAATTAAAGGAAAATTTGGAGCTTAGGGGAAGGAAAAGTTGGAGTCTGGGGGAAGGAAAATGAGATTTTAGATAATTGGGACAAATCCTACTTAGTTGCAGATCTTGTTTTCTGCCTATCTTTGAAAGAAACGAGATTTAGATAAATAGCTGCAGGATACAGAAAACCTACAATTTTCATATTGTTTCTTGAATGAACATATAATTACAGTTGAATAGGAAATGATAATGACAGAGGAGTTCCCTTTGCCTAAGTTAATAGTTAGGTTAAAGTTCTGTTTTTGTTTCTAAATGGATAGTGACTAAGAAATGAATAGATTTTCTTCAACAAGATTCTCATAATATAAAAAAAAGGATCTTGCCTCATTAGTTATTATTGTGTACTAATCAAATGGAAACCATCTAATGTTGATAGAAAGAGAATGATATTCTTTGCATTTTTGGTTGTAATACCATGTGAAGAAGGAATGATGAAATCATTTCTAAGTAATTGTTTTTATTAAACTTGTAATCCATTATGGTAAAACTGAAGGACTTTAAAAAATTAAAGAGATAACAACCTTCAATTATACTGCAATGCATCCAGCATTATTCTAGAGAACACACCTCAGCCATCCAAGGAAGATCTATTCAAAAAAGTTTTTGCAGCTAATATGTGATCAGTGGATCCTGGTATTGAGAAGCAAAAACATAAACAAGTTAAATTATTTCTGCAAATTACAAGCATAATCTTTGAAGAAAGCATACTAAAACTTAAATAATTGCGCCTTGAATAAGTTGAAGCTTCATTACCAACTAAAAAGTTTATAATCCAATAACCAACCACATTGATACATAGATACATATCATAATAGCTAAAGTTGGGAATATTCATGTGTGAGTAAAAGTAGATGTGGAAAAGCAATCCCTCATTGGAAAGAAATGAAAAAAATGGCCCATATACATGGTTTGGGTCCAAGACTCGAGAGACAAAAAGTTATAAAATCTAGTAAAGCTATTTAACAAACGAGATTTTTGCATCATGTTATTACAAATGTGCATTTGTTTCTTGTTTTCTTTTTTACTTATTTTATACCTATTTGATGAATTATGTTGGGTCCTCACACTACTTTTCCTAGTATGAATGCAGGTGGCATTATCGTTCTAGGTTTTGTCTGATCCTGATTTCTCCAGGTTAGTTTTTGTTATGAAATGTGAGAAATAAGTCTGAATGAATACATTTGCTGTGGTTGTATGAATAACACTCAAGTTTCCGGCATAAAGGAGTGTTTTAGTGTGGTTGTACTAATAGCATGCTTGTTTTTCATTTCTTACTCTTAATTGATAGAGAATAGAGTGATATATATCTATTTTGGGTTTGTAGAAAATGGTGTTTTGGAATTTGGAGGGAGAGAACATGTTGCTTGAGTCCTTGCCTCATAAATTGGATATACTTTTATTTTCAATGAATGACCCAACATGAAATTCATATAACATGTAAAATTGTGAATCACTTATAATAGAATAGAGATTGTTAAATATACTTTTAGACACTCAATTTGACATTTTGAATAACTCAATTGTAATCGATTAAAAATTTAAATGTTAATTATCATTAAATTATTATTCAAAATTTTTAAGAATAAAAAATAATTATTTCAAAAATGTTTTTGAAGAACATCACTAGTTAGTTTATCAATAAAAGTTTTAATGTACAAAAATAATTATTCTAGTGATTTTAACATATTATACTGTTTGAAGCTTTACTAGAACTGAGTACAGCCTATTAGACATGTAAATATACTAGTAAAAGAATTAGCAAGGCCATTGTTCTACTCTACCTTGAGTTTTTTCACATATATTAAATCAATTCTATTTGAATTTTGATGACTTGATTACATGTAAATGAAGCATATTCATGTATTTTGTTAATACATAATTAATAGCTTTTTTGATAGTCTTCTATTTTTATTTTTTTATATTATGAATGGGTCTTTTTAATTTTTTTTATAGAAATAAAAAGAATAGGTCTTTGCAATTGATTCATGATGTTCAAGAATTTTCCCCTTTTTAGTACTAATTGTGGGATTGTGTTTCTTTTTTATTTTTTTCCCTCACTGCTTACGCCTTATGTTTCAACTGTATAGACATTATAGTATATTTATACTGCTTTACAAAAAGTAATAAGTATGTTGGTGCTGCAACCCCTGTGTAGGGGCTGGTGCTTGCACAGGGGCTGGTGCTACAGCCCCTGCATAGGGGTATATGTATATGTATTATTATAGGACAAAGGATAATTGGTATATGTATGTTGGTCCAATTTAAGTATCTTAAAATAGTCGGTTAGTTTTTATTATTCAATAATAATCTGTTAAGTTCGCTTTTAATGTAGATGGCTTCTGAAAGCGTTGATATTTCTTTATAGGGCTCTGAGAGAGAGAAATGTTTTATTGATATCATGATTGATAAGGTAAACAAGGGAAACATGAAAGATGGTGTGTTTCATAGAAAGATTCGGGATTTTATTCTCAAAGAATTGAATATGAAGACCAATAAGCTCTTTATAGTGAAACAATTGAGGGAGAAATATCAAAGGTTGCGGATGAAACACCGACTATTTAGTCAATTGCTTGAGCAAATTAGGTTTGGTTGGAATGCATAAAGTAATACTGTCACAGCCTTAGACGAGACTTGGGAAAATTACATTCGGGTATCATTTTTCTCTCTAAAGTTCATACGGTGGACTTATCTTACAATAATTTCTTTGAAATCGATAATGACATTTATATCTTCATTTTTTTTTTCTTAGGCATACCCAAAAGCTTCCCAATTTCGTAAGTAAGGCTGTGAACACTACAAATTGTTAGGGATAATCTTTAACAAGTCAACTGCCACAGGAATTCTTCACCATGCTTCAACCCAAAATCCACCTAATTCCGTTGAAGAGAATGAATTGCATGAAGCTTTTCTCAATAGTGGCATGCATGTAGACGTTGATGTTGATGGCCTTGGTAACCCAGATGACCCAAATACTTCAGTTGACCTTGAAACCCTAAGCACTTAGCCCACTCAGCCTAAACATTCTACTAAGCGTTCTAAAATCGATGATAAGAAAAAACAGAAGGAAACTAGAAATAGTCAATTAAGTGAAGTTTTTGCCTATTTCATGAAGGCCACAAAAGCAAGGACAGAAGCCTCTTTGGCTAGGGCTGAGAGGTATAGAGAGAAAAGCATTGAGGGAACAAGTTTGGTGGTTTAAACAGATAATTCAGTGGCAGTGTGTTTGAAAGCTCTTGATGAAATGGAAAATCGTGTGGATGATGACACATATTTGAAGGCATTAGAGAAATTTATAGGTAATTTTGAGTTGAGGGAGGCATTCATTAAAATTCCTTTGGAGATGAAAAATGCGTGGTTAGCTAGGATTGATTGAGAGTTGGAGACGTTGCTTTTGGTCTTAAATTATGTTTGTGTGTTAAGGAGACTATTTTTTCTTTGATGTGTGTTTATGTTTGTACTTGGATATTTTTATTACTTTTTTTAGTTTATGGATGATATGTTATTTGTTTGGATTAATTATATGTGTTTGACATTCCTTGTATTGTTGGAATATGAATTATTAGAATTGTGTATACAGGTCTAATTGGATTGTGTATACGGGTCTAATTAGACCAGTATACACAATTCTAATTAGATTTGAATGATTAAAATTTTGTATATAGGTCTAATTAGATTTGAAAAATCATAGAAAACAGAGGAGGTGTTGTCGATTATTTTAAAAAAATAAATTAAACTTCAATCTATTTAGATTTGTGGACTATAAACTATACTACATGATAACCATAATGGGACTTGTTTTTTTGTTTAGGTTAAGAAATGGACAATTTATACCGCAATAATTGTGGTAGCCAATCTAATTCATCAAGTTTGTCCGCTGAAGATGAGTATGAAATGCTCTCATTGTTAATGCTTCCTATGTTTTCCAAATATGAGAAAAAATTTATGAATAAATTACCTATGTGAACATCACGACTCAGTGGACATGAATATATAACCGAATTTTTAAATAGTCATTCAGAGGTAGTTTATGAATTGTTTCGCATGGACAAGGAAACATTTATTCACTTATGTAACAAATTGAAGCAATATATTTATATAGAAAACTTAAGGGGTCTCACAGTAGAGGAAGTGATGGCCATTTTCTTGTTTGTTGTGGGGCACAGAGTTGTAGCTGATCGATTTCAACATTCATTATAAACAATTAATTGACATTTTAAGACAATGATATGAGCATTGAGCAAGTTTGCAAAGAACATAATTTGTCCATCGAATGACCACGTGGTGCCTCCACAAATTAGACGTGATCGAAGATTTTACCCAGCTTTTAAGGTAATGTATCTTATGATTGATTGTTAATTTATTAGTTTGTCTTTGTATATACAATATATAATACCAAACTGATTCTAATCGTATGCAATTTAATGGACGTAGAAATGTATTGGAGCAATTGATGGAACACACATCAGTGCATGGGCTCCAGCAAAAAAAAGCTACTAGTTATAGAGGTAGAAAATCGGTTGTGACACAAAATGTGATGTGTTCAAGTTCATTCGATATAAAATTCACATATGTGTATAGTGGATGGGAAGGTATGGCTAACAATTCATGAGTTTTTTTGGACGCCTTAACTTGATCGAATGCTTAATTTCCTTGGCCTACTAATGGTAAATCTATTTTAGTACTAAGTTGATATTATATACTAATTGATTGATATGTACTAAGAGAATTTGTATGATTTTAGGTGAGTATTATTTGGTGGATTTCGGTTATCCATGTACAACCAGGTTTTTTCCACCGTTTAGAGGTGAACGGAATCACTTAAATGAATATCAAGGTAGAACACGCCAACCAACGAGTTATAGAGAACTATTTAACTATAGGCACTCATCTCTATATAATGTCATTGAACACTGCTTTGGAGTCTTAAAGGCGTGCTTTCCAATCTTAAAAATGATGCCTAGATTCAAGCCTGCTAGACAACCTCTTATAATTGTTGCTTGTTGTGTCCTACATAATTTTGTACGCTAATATTCTCAGAGTGATCAATTGTTTAATGAATAGGAAGCACAGGGCCATGAAGTAGGGGGTCGAGCACATTTACAAATAATCATATAGTTGATTTGTCTGATGTGTATGCAGCAGCTATGGCTACATTTCGTGAGCTTATTGCCAATCAGATGTGAGCAGACCGTTTTGGTATTTGATTGAATATCTGGTAATAATGTTATGATTTGTTGGTAAGAGTTAGTTAATTTAATGTTCTTATTTGTGTTTAATTTAGTTTTTTTACTTATTGAATTATTTTTGTTATTTTTAGGAATATATTTCACATATTGATATATTATTTGACTTATAGGGTGTAAGGATGACAAACCAACCAATTTGGATAATTAAGGCAAACCCTATTGCAAAAAATAATTTGGGTCATTCATTTCCATTTTATCAATTTCTTAGAGTTGTATTTGATCAATGATTATTGTATCTTAAAGTTGTCCTCAACTAACTTATTTTAAACAAGAAAACTATGTCATATTTTAGATATTAAACCATTTTCCAAGAAGAATGATGGGTTGGTCATTCACATTTTATCAAATTGTGAAAGTTGTGTTGTGTTTCTTATTTTAATTTTTTTAGAATTAATTTAACAAACAAACATGCTTGATATGACGAGGGAGAGGAGTTTTCAATGTTTGATCCACGGTATATTAAAAAAAAGTTAATATTTTAAAAATAAAATATTAATAATTATTTTCAAGTATTTAGTGTGTGCTAAAAATTGTATTTAGTAAATATGAGAAATAAAATTAATATAGATTTCAAATTTAAACTGAAAACAATTACAAGAACGTGTATCCAAACAGTTTTCTATTTTCAAAACAGTTTTCAAAATCAGATTATCCAAACAACATTTCACTGTTTTCTGTTTTGGAAACAGTTTTCGAGTTACAGTTATCCAAACGTGTTTTCTTCATAAGACATCAGAACACTGTTTTCAGTTTCCATTTTCGAAAACAGTTTTGAAACACTGAAAACTGGAAACTGTTACTCAAACTACGTAGTTTTTACAAGGATTTCTTTTGTTTTAGATAATTATGTAATATTTTTTTTAAATTATAAAATTAATTTTAAATTCTACAGGTTTTAATTATAAATTAATTTTATTAACTAACGAACAAATAGTATCACTGATGAACACGTGTACATCGGTGATAGTCTGGATTGAAAACTCATTATATCGAACTTACTCTTAATTCTGCAAAACTATCAAACCTTAAACCTTAATTAACCAAAACCATAATTACCCAACACTCTACACATTAAACCTTAAAACCCTAAACCCTAAAACCTTAAAAACCCTAAACCTTATAACCATAAACCCAAACTTTAAAATTGAATTTGGGATCGATTACAATGTTTGATTGGAATCCAATTACATTTTTTGTTATAATGGAAAAGATGAAATTGAAGCCGGATAAATTACAGTGTTTGGTTAATTAACATGTTCATGGCATTTTCATGTATTTATATGTATTAATTATATATTATATATGTACTATAATAATATTGTATTAGTTAAATATATATCACTTAATTATAATATTTTCTAATATTTAATATTATAAAATATTTAATTAAATTTTCATTTTATTAATTATTAGTATAATTCACTACATTTTATGTACTATATATTATTTTTATTAATATTTTGTTACATTATTTAATTATATTAATTTGTTCTTAAGTTGCATGAATTGTTTAATATTGTTTTTTGTATTTAAAAATCATTTTTCATGTATTTATATATTATGTATGTACTATAATAATATTGTAGTACTTAACTATGTATTAGTTAATTATATTAGTTTCAAATATTTAGTAATATAGTCATATTTAATTATATTTTCATTTTTATTAATTATTACTATATTTTATACATTATATATTATTCTACTAATATTTAGTTATATTATTTAATTATTTTATATTAATTTGTTATTATGTTATAGTAGTTAATTATATTAGAATTATTATTTATATATTATATATGTGTTACAATAATATTAAAACACTTAACTATATTATATTAGCTAATTAATTATATCATTTTTAAATATTTGGTATTATAAAAAACTTAATTATATTCTTATTTTTATTAATTATTAAACATATTTACTATATTACATTGGTCTATACTTATGAATTTTTATATTTGTCAGTATAGACATGATCTATAATGATGAAATTGTAAATCCGTCGGTATAAACATAACCTGAAGTGACGTGAATTTTAATCCGTTAGTATATACAAGATCTATAGTGACGAAATTGTAAATCCGTCAGTATAGACATGATCTATAGTGACAGAATTTTTAATCGGTCAATATAGACGAGATCTATAGTGATGGAATTGTAAATCCATCAGTATAGGCATGCCCTATATTGACAGAAGTTTTAATCCGTCAGTATAAACATGAACTAAAGTGATCGAATTGTAAATCCGTCAATATATACATAATCTGTAGTGATAAAATATTTAATCTATTAATACACATCAAGTTTATACTAACGGATTTAAAAACCGTTAGTATAACGTATCTATACTTACGGATTTTAAATCCGTCAGTATATTACATTTTTTTGTAGTGTTGCTAGTACCCATAAAAAGAGCAAGAGCTCGCGGTTTTGAGGATTTTGTTGCAATGGGAGATTTTAATGATTTCATTCAGGATACTCATCTACTTGACCCGGGATTTGATGGAAATAATTTTACATGGAATAATAATCAACATGGCGCAACAAGGGGTTCATGTAGGTTGGATATAGATCTTTGTAACGGGATTATTGCTACGTTGCCCATTTGAAGAATAAGCATCTAGCTCGGGTATTATCAGATCATTGTCCTATATTATTCTAATTGGAAGCAGTTGTTGTGGGTTGTAGTCATTTCTCGATTCAGCGCATGTGGTGTGATCATCTTAGTTTTCGGGAAGTGTTACAGTCAGTATGGTGCAAAGACGCGTCCGTTCCTCCAATGCAACTTCTACATTCCAATTTAAAATTTACTACACAATGCTCTTTGCCAATGGAATTGGTCTGTGTTTGGTCTTGTATCAAATCAGATTGTTGCGACTTAGAACTGTATTGATGAGTCTGAATATCTATTGCCGCAGTAGGGTTGGTCTGATATTGTCTTTGATCAGTTGATTGAGGCTAGAAACAACCCGTCTTTGGCTATTCGGCATAAAGAGATGATACTGAAGACTAAATCCCCCATTAAGTGGTTGCAAGAAGGGAATAGAAATTCAACATTTTTTCACGCATCTTTAAAGGAGAGACGGTTAAAGCTCCGAAATGGAAATATTTGTACTAATAATAACGTCATTGGCAGTAAGGCAGTATCTCATTTTTCATCTTTCTTCAATACAGAAGGATATCATTATGATAATGATTTATTATCTTGTGTTCTGAATATAATTATAAGACAACTAATCACTACAACAAAAGTGATAATTAGTGTCGAATTTCTTAGTGATGCATGAACTTTCGTCACCAAAAGTGCATCTAAAGTGATGAAATTTAGATATCGTCATGTATTTTGAGGCATGTTAATTTTAGGTGATGCAATATAACAGCATCACAAATTAACGTCACAAAATGTATGGCGCAAAATTTTTTCCTCCAAAACAAGATGGAGTGAAAATTTTTGTGATATTTAATGTATATTAGTGACAATTTGTTTTCGTCACTAAATAATTTATATTTTGTGACGCAAATTCTAGCATCGAGGATAACTAAAATATTGTGTGATGAATATTTTTCGTCATCATTAATCAAAGTGAAAAACGTCTTTTTTTGTTACATTATCAGTTGCAAATTCAAGTTGACATACCAAATTTTATTTTTAGTGACAAAAGTTTTTGATGTCACGTATAATGTAAAACAATGAGTGACGCTTTGACTTCGTAACGAATAAAATGATGAAGTTTTTATTATTCGTGGTGAATTTTGTGACGAAAATAATGTGTCACTAATAAATGCTGTATTTTGTGACATAAATATTGATTGTCACAAATAACTTAAATTTTTTGTGATGTTTAATTTCCGTCAATAATAAACTTGATAAAAAGAGTGTATTTACACAAACCTATTGGTGATGAAATTATTTGTCGCTCTCAAGTTGGCCTGTGATAGCACTTTATTGTTCAACCAAAAAAACATTATGTTTTATAACATGTGGTGCATCATGATATATATATATATATATATATATATATATATATATATATATATATATATATATATATATATATATATATATATATATATAACGGTAGTCAACTGTCACGAATAATCAAATTGATATATGTATTGGTGACGCAATTAATTTGTCATAGGAGGTTTTTTATTCTATTGTGTCACTGATAATTAAAATATGTGGTGACTCATACTTTTCGTCAACAATAATCATGAGTACATCTTCATATTTGTATTTTAATTATTAGTGACAATTTAATTTAATCATATTTATAATTCATATTTTATGATGCAGTTATTTGTGCCATAAAAACAATACATTTAATATTTTCATCACATAACCTTTTTTTTTGTATTTATTGATAATGAAATTAGTTTGTCACAAATAGAGATATATATTTTTTAATGAAATAGATATTTCAATAATAATTATAATATCTAGTAACATTAATATTTATCACGATTTAACTATAAATTATTTTTTATAAATAATTTATTTATCAAAGAAAATATACATGAATACTAGGCTAATACAACATAGAATGTAAAGGCAAAAATAAATTTAGTGAATGTGTTAGAATCAAACTCATTCACTTAAAAAAATGTCTAAGCTCTCTCGAAAATGCCCATGACCTATATGCTTATTCGATCCCGTATTTTTACTCACTTTCGTTACACATATTGATTATTTAGATAGAACCATGACTTGAAAGTGAAAGACATCTAATTATCTTCACCAATCAAATTGTTCATCATTTTTTTAGTAGTTAATGTTATTTTATTTCATTATATATACATTTTTTTAATAATATATACCTGTGTTAATTTTTTTAAAAATATTTTTAACAGTAAAAAATATGCATTAATGCTAAAAAATATTTTTTTTATTATATAGATAGTATATTAAATAACATTGAATTTTTTGTTGTCCCACAGTGTCTTAAATTTTTATTAGTGATATTACATTTAATAAATAGTTGGTTTCATGTTATAAATTAAAATAATAATCATCATTGACATCAAGTATATATGTATTATTAGTGAAAACTTATTATATAATTGAAAATTTCACAATGACTAACAAATAAAAATCTTAATAATTATAATTACCAATGTTATATGAATCAATGAGTGATTTTCGAATTAACTAAATTGAGTAAAGTAAGTTTTGATTTTTTTTTTATCTATATGTTTCTTTTCTAACTTGTTTTTTAAGATCTTATGCTTTATTTGAACGTCACACTTCGGGGTGTATCTCAAAATCGCTTTTGAAGACTTTCATCACTATTGGTATCATATAAATCATTAGTAGAAATGTTTTACAATTAACTCTACGTGTGACTGAATACAAGATTTTAATGTGAAGATTACAAAATTAAAGTTTACGAATACTCGAAAAAAATAATATATATATATATAAAGCTTTAATTATTTAATGTTTTCGGTGTAATATTAGTACTATAAATTATATATCTTAATGTTGATGAGATTTATATCTACAGAAATTTTGATTTTTGATATTTTACATGTTAGATTATAGAATGAAACATAAATTTTCTTAAAACAAATAAATTATGGCAGTACTACTGCAGTCCGCAAGTCATTGAGCACTACAAAAGAAAGTAAATCAATTTATCTGTCTTCTATAAAGTAAAAAATTACATTATCTTAGAATATTAAAGATATTATCTGACGACAAGAAAAATGAAATAGGAGATATGCTTTTTCATCTTAATTGAAATATTTCAGTTATTCTAAAAAAAAATTTAAAAAAAAAAACTGGCAAAAAGAGAAGAAATAAAGGATATCCACTGAATCAAATTAATTTTATTTTGCCCAATTTTTTAGATTCCCTCAAAATCACGTTTTCATTTCCCTCTCATCAAACCACACGATCTACATAAGCAGCAAATCAGTTTGTTTTCTCTCGAGTCTTTTCCCTCTCCCTCCCCATCTCCCTTTCCCTCTCTCTCTTATTCAGTCTCTCTCCCAACAAGAAATACAAGTACCATCGGGTCTACAGCGTCCCTTTTTCACTGTGCCACTACAGCCCTTTCGCGATCCAAACAACTGCAACGTCCTCCGCCACTAGGCCGAGCCTTGAAATCTGGGATTTCACAGCTGCTTTCAAGATTTAGGTTCGCTTTCATCCTCGCGCCACTTTTCTCGAACAGGTCACAGCACCTTAAACTAACGCATGGTTTTCTAGGTTAAATCTCAAGCCCATATCTGTTTTTTCATTAACTGCTTTCGAGTTTGCTTGAATCTGTGCTTAGATATAAATCTTGGATTCCAATTTAATTTTTATGTGTCTAATCAAAGATTTTATCTTCATTTCGGATTAACGATAATGAGGTTTGAGTCTAGATTTGAGTGTTTTTTTGGTCAAAATTGATTTAGAAATCTGAATTCGTATTCTTTGTTGCATAAATCGGTTGGTTACCTGAAACTTGAATTGATGCTGTGTTGCTCTGTTAGATTTGAGAATACACGGATGTAGTGCGAAATCTGGTGTTGATAGAATCTTAAGTCTATTTTTGAATCCATTTGTATTTTGATCATATTTTTTTTAGTTGATATTTCCTGCTTGTGATGATCTAGGTTGTTTTTTCAATTATGCTTTTTTGTTTCGGTAATATGTTTTCTTTTATTGTGATTGGATTGTGCTAATGTTTTTCAATTGAGTTCTGTGTGAATTTTAATGGGCACTTTGAGTTTTGATTGGATCTTGTAGGACAAGATATTTAGTGAAGATGGTTTACTTTTTTTTTTTATCTATGATTGTTATTAGATACCTTTGTTTTGGTTGGACTAATGAGGGTTTTTATCCATCTGATCACTTTACAGTTGTAGCTGCTCTTTTTGGTCTAGCATATGTCTTTTCTTTTTGCTTACATGATTAGTTAGGGATAAAGAGAGTAGAGGACTTGTACTCTTACGTAGGCTTAAATTGTAGCAACTTTTGGACATTGGGACCATTCACTTAAAGTTTGTGATGAGAAGTTGGTTAGAGTCATATAATTATACATTAATGTTTGTATTATTTCTTATATGGTTTTCTTACGCAAGGCATAACAGTGTGCTCACAGGCTTGGTTCAGCTATATTATTAGAATAAGCATTTGATTTTTTTGAAGTTTTTTAATAAGATTTCTTTCTTGATGTAGGCTTTTTTACTTAGATTTTATTAAAATTGTCTTTCCTTTAATCCTTTTTAGTAGCTCGCCATTAACCCCCAAACTGAAATCCTCAAAATTAGAATCTGATCTCATGGATCCGTGGAGGTCACTCTTTCTTAATATGGAGAATATACTTGTTCATGAAATTAGCCAGCTTGTAAGTGCCCCTTTTATTCAATGGCTTAAATTTAAGTTTCTATTTGAATTATTCTTCTATTTATTGAGTTTAGTTTTCTCTGAATTATGTTTTGTTCTGGAGCAATGAACTAAAGAACTTAGTTTGTCATAAGTAGTCCTGAATAGTTCTTATGGTTATGGAGCTTTGGTTGGAACCATCTATTGTGTGACTGCTTGAACCTTGATTTGTTGGTTGTTGGGCTCTGTATTATCATTGCTCTACCAGTGCTCCATCTCCAGAATTCATGGCTGCTTATAGTCAAACTAAGTTTGTAGCACCACTCACTTTTATCTTGAAAAATATTAGTTTGCTTCTGATGCATATGGTGCTTGTAAGACTATCTTGTCACTCTAATTCCAGTCATTTGTGCTAATTTGTGTCCACATGCATTTGTAGATGCATGAGCCTATAGGAGATCCTAGGTTCCTGTCTAGAAGATTGCCATGAAGTATTTACCGCTATCATAAAAATTTTAAGAGATTTGTGAACCTTTTGTAATATCTGCTATTCTTATTAATGTTGCATGAACAAAGTTTCTTGTTTAGTAAATGACAACTCTTCATTTTTATTGGTTGGTCTTGGTTTTATTTTGCCTTTAGTTTGTGCTCCCATTTTTGGTTGAATCTATGAAGACATGGATGGATTTCTTCAGTAACTTAAGTTGGGGGATTCTCTTTTTCCTTTTCATGATCAACACTGTGTACCATTTGAAAAAATGCACTTTAATTATCTTTTTCTTTTGTAATGTGATATTGTGGAACTAAAATATGCAGTAATGAATCAGATTCATTTCATGTTAAGAAGAGATACAAAGATCTCGTTTCAAGTTATTTGTTGATAATTTTGGGTTTTAAGTTATCCTTGGTGGAATACTTTGAACGGGCACTAGTTTAAAGGAGTGGGCAAACAAATGTTGAGATCCCATTTGTTGTCTATCAATATGGGGTGACGAGAATTTTTGGGATGAAAAGAATCAAAGAAACTAGGAAGTTCTCAAATTAATGAGTTTAAAGGGAACGGACTTTTTAGACGAGTTGCTTAGAAATATTAATATTACCTAATAAGAAATTGAGCAAATGGTTTTGCAGGTCTTCCTTCCACATTGACTTCAGGGAGCAGAAAGCACCAGGTTGTCTTCCTCCCACATTGACTTCAGGGAACAAAAAGCACCAAGTTATGGATAAGCACATTCGGGCTGTAGGCTAAGCTGTTATAATAAGCACATTATGTTTTGCTTAACAACCTTAAATGTTGGCTTTTGTAATTTGGATTTTTATAGTCTAATTCTTTCCATAAGCTGTTTACTTTTGCTAATTCAGTTTTATTAATATGCTAGACTTTGTCACCAAATAAAACAAATATTATTATCATTTCGTTACATAATTACTTCCACAGGTGTTAGTGACATCTTATTTTGTCATTAAAATACTCCCGATAGTCACAAATGGCATTAAATGACGCATGTTCTTTGTTGCCAGTTTAATTACTTGTGATGATTATTGTTTCATCATCTAAGAATTCAAATTTTTATTGACATTAAATCCTTTGTCAACAAAATCAGCACAATTGTTGTCAGCGTTTGTCACATAATTAATTAATTAAAGTTTTTTTTGACAAAGTAAAATTATTTACTGATGCAAATTTGACAGCTTTATTGATGAACAGTGTCATGAAATAACAATCCATTTATGACGCTCGTTGGTTTGTCTTCCTTACTAACTTTAAGTATATATAATGACAAATTTGGATAATTAGTGACAAAAGTTTATCAAATTTGAGTGGTAAATGTAGTGTCATAAAAAAGTCAGTGATGGCTAATATTCGCTATCTATTATGGAACATAGTCTCGTCTATTTAGTGACTCATTAAGACTTTCATTGACGACATTTCATTAGCTTTTGTAATGAAATTTAACGTCACTAATAAGTTATTTTTTAGGTGATGCATAACTCTTTGTCACTTATGGTGAAACTCAATTGCGTGATTAGTGACGAATCTAACTTTTCAATGACGAAAATTTATTTGTATTTATGATAAAACGTTGCGTCATAAAACGTCTCTCTTTTAGTGATGATAGTCAACTTCATCACCTATACATAACAATTGGTGATGAAAATAAAGAATCGTCACAAATATTTTTAGAGACGGTGATATGTAGACGAACCTCATGATGGATTATTTTCGTCACCTAAACGATTGCTTGACGAAATTAATAATTTTTTATTACGCTTTAATGCGTCATTAAATACCAATTTTGTTGTACGGAATGTAAAGATTTGTAGGTTTCTAGATGAAGCAGAGATTTTTAATGCTATTGTGGGGTTGGATCTTACCAGTGCACCTGGGGTGGATAGTTTTACGGGTCACTTCTACGTGTCGGCTTAGGAGGATGTTAAAGGTGAGGGTCGTGCAATCCAAGACTGCTTGGGTGGCCAGCTTCCTAGATCATGGACGACCTCTATGTTAGTCATGGTCCAAAGGTGAAAAATGCCACAGATTTTTGAATCTCCGGCCTATTAGTTTATGCAACTTTTGGTGCAAAATTATAGCGAAGATTATAAATAATAGATTGGCTCCATTGCTTCTCTCGCTGGTTAGTCATGAGCAATCTGGTTTTGTACAGGGAAGAGTGATTCACGAAAATATAGCTCTTGCGAATGAACTAGTCCAAGATATTGACAGGAAGTGTAAGGGTAGGAATGTGATTTTAAAGTTGATATGAAAAAAGCATATGAGCGTCTAGAATGGGGTTTCCTTTTATCCACTTTGAAGAAATTTGGTTTCTATGAGATGTGGTGCGACTTAAAATTCTGTTGCATATCTAATTGCTGGTTTTCCATTTCTATCAATAACCAGGTCGCTTTTCTTAAAATTTAGTTCGCCCCTCACCAGTGCAAGAAGGTTTCCTGCAAATTTCCTCTAAGATACAATGAAACTTTATTGTTATTCTACATTTTGCACTTGTGAAGAATAACCTACAACAGCTTCTATGAATTTATGGATGAGAAACACTTATATTTGAAAATTTGCAGGATTTCTAAACATAAGAAGATCCGTTTTTAGAGAAGAGGAAGAAGAATAAGAAAGAAAATTTCAAATCTGTATTCTGTATGTAATTTATTAATTATGACGGTTATACACATTTTTATAGTGTTTAATTACTGTGTCTTTTCATAATAAACAATTTGGTTCAGTAATAAACTGACTCAACTGACTTAACTAAGTGTCTCTTCTCAATAGACACTCCAGTCCACGAGCATCTGCCATTTAACGTTCTAAAAATTCAAATTTTGAACATCCAGGCGATTAGGTCTTTCATTCAGTCGACTAAAAAAGTTTCAGAGAGTTTCAAGAAATTTTATCCTTCCATCCAGTCGACTGAATGAGTCCATTTAGTCAACTGAATCATTCACAACTTGAATTTCTTTTTCTTTTCTAAAACATCCCAAACTTAAAATCCAAGTTTATTTTGAAAAAATATCAACAATCCCCCACCATTTTCAAAATATTTTGACTCGATAAAACTTTGACAATATGTTCTTTTATCATCCATTGAAGTTCATACTTAGATGAAGATGTATTTTAGACTTGAATCTTCACTTAGTGAAAACATATCAAAGTTAAACAGAATATGTTGTAGTATACTACTTTGAACCACAAATCCTATTTGTTTAATCGGAAATGTCTCACATATGAGACTTTTCCTCATATAATTTGCCAGAAAATTGCTGACACATTCATGGGCCCTGTGTCATGTATCTTATGTAATGAGTGCTCTAGAGTCAAGCCATTGAACTCAATAGAATCGGCCACACTTCATACTTAATAGGTATGTTTTATCAAGTATGTTCTGTAGCTTAATGGCACGCCAAAAAACAGATGTGTAAATTAATTCCTTGCTCTAAAAATTATCGTATGAAATATAGTGGAAAGCAAAGGTCATTTCCCACAGAGAACAGTAAATTAATTCAATTAAACACTTACTTGTTAAAAGAAAAAAAATATATAAATAATTAAACTAAATTAAATTCAAAGCAACCTAATAAACTAATTGGGGTTTTTTTTAAAAATGATTAACTAAAAATTAAGAATAATTTAAGACAACTAAAATATGATTAAAAATTGAATAAACTTTGTAACAATAATGAGAAAACTGGTCAAATGATCATTCTCTACCATAAGACATGAAATGATGAATCAATATCAGAGTTATCCCCAAATTCCTAATAAAATTACCAACCGTAGATAATAATAAGCTTTATTACCCCAATATTTCCTTAGTTTGTCATTAAGTAAAACAAGCTCTTTACTTAATCTCTATCGATTAAATAACCTAGAATAAGCTCTCTAAATTTAATTTAATAGAAGCATTAGGTTAAGAAAGATAGGTTGGTCTAAGAAACAAATGTATAAGCTCGGTTCATTTATCTTGAGTTATGTTCCATATAATAATCACAAAAATATCTCATCATCAGTGATTACTAATTACTATTAGTGATTAGAAATTCAAGACAATTACAGATCAAGATTCCTAACCTAGCAATAGATAATTACCCTATTTCATTTGGTTGGCCACCCCGAATAAAATAAAATAATAATCATAAACAATTCTTATGGAAGAACATAAACAATTTTATTAGAAATATGGATAATAATCTCTTAATATTCAATCACAAAATAATGTCTAGGGCTTTGAAATCACCCTTAACCAAAAACAAAATTAGCTAGACATAATCCTAAATTAAAAACAAAATAAATATTCAAAGACATGAAAGATGGGAAGAATGAAGAATGAAAGTGAACAACAGTAATCTTGAAGAGGCTTCTATGCAGATGAATCTCCTTGATCACCAGTAGCAGCTACGTTCTTCCCAATTTTCTCTTCTCTTTTTCTTCTTTTTTTTCTAGGAAAAATTTGTTGTCTTTTACAAGGCAATGGCAGCCAGTGTTATATAGGCAAACTCTTAGAAAAGAAAAAGAAAGTACAATAATACTACTCCTAGGAAAGACACTGAAATGGGAAATACTTCTATTACTATAAAAACATGAAATAGAAAAGTAACTAAAAGGAAATATAACACAAAATAGGAAAAAGTGCAGCCTAGGAAAATGAAAGACATTGAAATGGGAAATACTTCTACTACTAGGAAAATATGACATAGGAAATTAACTAAATGGAAATATGACATAAAATAGGAAAAAGTGCAGCACAAGTAAAACTGGTATCTATATGGAGGCTCACAATATTCATTAGTTTTTTTTTATCATTATCCTCTTCAGATATGCGGGCCGCGGCCCATGTCAGTAGACATCCCCAGCCAAACTCCAGGGAACAGACGGCCGCAGCATGCAAAATTCATGCTGTGGCACCCGTTCTTCTTTGAATTCAACTATTTTCCTTTGATAAAATGACGTCATCTCTCTCATTCTGACTTCAATTTTCGAACTGTTTGATCCCAAACGTTCTAGAGCTTCTTGCCAATATTATTTTTTCATCCAAATATTATTTTTAAGCACTTGTGACATGAAAATACACCAAAAATACCAGTGATTCCAAAAAACACATTTTTAAGACATTTAATTAAAAATGCAAGATTTAAACCTAATTTTTCACAAATAATACAGATAAATCACTAAGTATTAGTGTATTTTCAAGTACTCATCATAACCCCCAACCAGCTCCTTGCTAGCCCCTAGCAAGTCAAGCGTCTAAAAATTACCTCCAACCAAAACCAAAAATCAAAACTACTCCTAAACTCAGGTAAATCACTTTCGTCGATTGCACTGTTGCATGTAGCGAATGCAACAAGTCTTTAAACCTATTGGTGGCCTAAATAGGACGAGTATAGTCTCGTGAGGGCTTCTAGCAGCGATACCCACAAGCACCTAAAAAAATTAAACTTAATCCTAGGTCGATTCATAATCTTGTCTCATAAGATTGCAAAGAGCATATAATTAACAGTATCGTCAGATATCACACAAATTCAAGAGTTAGATTCATAAGTCCACTCGTACTTTTGCCATCAATCTCTACCACTTCCCTTGCATGATTATTAAAAAAGATTAGTTTTATTGCTTGATAAGTGCTTAAATAGTCATATTTAAGCCCCTTAATTTACGCTTGTTAGGCTCTTTGTTTATCTAATTTAGTAGATTCTATTTCATTTTCATGTTTCATGTGTTTTTCATAGGGCTTTAACAAAAAGATGACATTTTGGAGCTCTAAGGAGTAAAAAGTAAAGTTTTGCAATCCAGCAAGGTGCACTCTAGTGCACCTCCCTTGTGATCGAGCGCACAGGCACACGGGCACACACTTAGAAGGCTCAAGCGCACATATGCGCTCGAGCGTAGCCCGCATACGCTCGAGCGCACACACACTAGAGGCAACAGAGCCAGATATAGAAAGAAGTCTCCAGACCTTGAATAGGAAATTAGGGTTTCGGGGCACCCTTAGAGCCCTATATATAGCCTTGTAAAACACAGAAACCATACTTTTTGTTTTAGACTTGAAGTTGCAAGCTTGGAGAGGAATTGACGACTCATCTCCTTAGTCTTCTTCGAGTTTTATTTTTCTATTTTTGTTTGATTATGGTTATAATGTTTAGTTCATCTAGCATGTGTAACTAAACTCTTATAGGGCTCGATTGAAGCCCTAATTATGATTTTCCACAATATATTCATTGATTACCTTTGCCTATAGCCATGTTATAATGCTTAACTTGATTAATACATGTTTGTATTTAAATTCCTCATATGTGTGTGTCTGATCAACTTATGCATGTGGTATGGATTTGTTAGTTGAATCAATTTGGATGAACGAGTCCTGGGTTCAACAATAGTAACAAAAGATATCCACATCGGATTCTTGGGTTAATCAACATGGGAAACCGGGAGCGGACCAAGCCCTAGGTCCCATGTGGTTGCTGATCTCTATAGCCCTTATGCTCTCTTAAGGAGCAACTCAGTATACACCCATGATGAATCCCTTAAGAGAGAAAAGAGTTAGAGTATACACCGTGCCTAACTCGTTGCTTAGGGAGATCAATAGCTTAAGGTGTGGACCAAGCCCTTAGGTTGGCAACCACTAGGTATTCATAATAAGGCTAGAGCATTGGCACCTTACTTAGTGGGAAAGTGTAATTAGTGGTGGATATCACAGCCCTATGTTCTTATCATTATTAATTCACAAATCAAACATTTATTTCTATTTTTTATATTGAGAAAATAATTATAACTCGAAATTAACCAATCCCTGTGGAGATGATCTCGCACTTGCACACATGCTACTATTGGCCTTATGCACTTGCAAGTAAAATTGTACAATTATTTGCTTATTTATTTAGGTAGATAAACGCACAACAAGTTTTTGGCGCTGTTGTCGAGGATTGCACTTAAATTTATTTTTGGAATTATCTTTCATTATCATTGCTATTTCTTTTTCATTCTATTTCTACTTTTATCAAAAATCTCAAAAATTTTAAGGTTATGTTTTTATCTTATTTTTGTTTCATTAACACCCTAATCTAATTCCTTTTTGTTTTTCTGTTTTAGGCACTCTAGGAGAGCTTTCTGTGCCACTTGCGATCGAGCGCACCCTCTTGTGCGATTGAGCGCAATTAAGGCAGAGAGTTACCCCAGCAGCAGTGTTTGACTGCTGCACTTAAGTGATTGTCACCGATTCATGCACAGGCTTCAATCCAAGCATCCAACATTCTTTCTCCCTCGATACCGAGCTTGAGCGGACGATCTGACAAAGGCTTAAAGACAACCCGAAAGAGGTAGAAGAAGAAATTGAGGAAGAAGCACCAATGGCGGAACAAATCGATAATCAGCAACCACCTGAGCGAAGGCCGATGAAGCAATCCTTCATCCCACAGAACCTCGATCAGCCATCATGTATTGCGTATCAACCTGAGGCGGAAGGAAACTACTACATATCTCCATAGATACTCAGTGCACTAACTCACTTTAGGGGTACACCTAATGAGGATCCACACTTGCACCTTCGAGAGTTCTTCGATCACTGTAAATTCCAGCATATCTGAGGCTTAGACCAAGAAGGAATCAGGTTAATTCTTTTCCCTGTTTCCTTAAAAAATAATGCTAAACTATGGTAAATTTCTTTTCCTACAGTTTTTATCCACACTTAGAAGGAGTTAGCTAGCAAATTCCTAAGGAAGTTTTTCCCAGCCCAAAAGACGAGGCAAATGAGGAAAGAAATCCAGTCCTTCCAACAAAAGGATGGAGATCTATTCTTCGAGGCCTGGGGACACTTCAACATGCTGCTACTCAAATGCTCACATCAAAACCTACCTCAGGATGAACTGGTACAAGTTTTCTATGAAGGTTTAAGTAATACTAACAAAAGTATTATGGACTAAGGTTGTGGAGGAGTGCTGATGGAGAAAAGCAGCGAAGAAGCTATGGAGCTCTTCGAAACCCTAAGTGAACACACTCAGCAGTTCTCCTTCGAGGCAGACAAGTAACCAAGAGTAAGGGTATATATAAGGTAAACTTAAATGGAGGATCATCTACTCAGATAGCTGCTGTGGAAAGGAAACTAGACCTGTTAGTTAAAGTCATGGCTGCTCAGAATGCCTCACCTAACCCACCAGCTACACCACTCCAAGTATGTGATATTTGTTCCCAGTTTGATCATAATACTAATACATGTCCCTTGTATTCATCTGCAAATCATGAGCAAGCAAACTTTGTAGGACCAAACAACTATCTGCCGAAGAACAATCCTTATGTAAACACCTACAACCCTGGATGGTGTAATCACCCGAATTTTTCTTGGAACAACAATCAGAATAGTTAAGGGCAACAAAGAAACTTCCAACCAGCAGCCCACTCAGCTCCCGAGACAAAGAAAAGTGACCTTGAAAGTCTTGTAAGGCAATTGGAAACTCAGTAGCAACAATTAATGACTTCACACAAACAGTTCATGGAAGAAACTAGGCAATTTTAGACTGAGATGAGACAAACCACTGCAAAACATGATCAAGCCATTCAAGGACTAGAGGTACAAATGGGGCAATTGGCGAAGGAACTGAGTAGTAGAGAACAAGGTGAGCTTCCTACCCAACCAATACCTAATCCAAGAAGACATCAACAACTAAATGTTGTGATAACCCTGAGAAATGGAAAGATCATACGCATTGGTAAGCCTACACGAGCATCTCCAGACAAAGCATCCACATCTAAGGTAAGTGAAATGGAAAAGGTAAATACACTTCCACCCTTCCCTCAAAGGTTGGTAAAACCTAAGAAAAAGATTAAACTGATTGACATTTTTGAAACTTTGAAAAAAGTGAAAATAAACATTCCTTTATTAGATGTAATTAAACAAATTCCTGTTTATGCTAAGTTCTTAAAAGATTGTTGCACTAACAAAAGGAAGTTTCAGGAACATGAGACAGTAGCCTTGACTGAAGAGGTAAGTGTTGTGCTATTAAGAAAACTACCACCAAAACTAAAAGATCCGGGTAGTTTTACCATTCCTTGCAGGCTAGGTGACCAGTTATTCGAGCATGCACTATTGGATCTAGGAGCGAGTGTCAATCTGCTGCTATACAATGTATTCGAGACATTAGGTTTAGGGGAGCTTCAACCAACCTCCGTCATTTTGCAATTGACTAACAGAAGCATCAAACGACCGAGAGATATCCTCGAGGATGTTTTGGTAAAAGTAGGTAAATTTATTTTACCTACTGATTTTATTGTCTTAGATATGGAAGAATGTCATATGCCATTGCCACTCCCCATCATATTAGGAAGACCATTTATGATCACTGCTGACACAAATATTAGTGTAAAAAAGGGCATTGTCACTATGAAAGTAAATAATGAGGAGATGAATTCAAAATATTTAATACATTAAAATCAACCAAAAATGATAATGAATATTCTAATGTAAGCTTAATGCAAGGTGTTGTTGAGAAAGTTTCTCAGGTCCATCACACTGCTCCATTGGAGACCAGCCCCAACCATGATGATATAAGATTGGACATTAGGCCAGAGGATGACGATGTGATTAAAGACATCAATAGAGCTATGCACCCCATCAAGAACACACCAAAGCCTTCAAGTAAGTATAATCCTCGAGTTGAAAATCCTGAACTTACTAATACTGCTTTTCCCTATTTTATTGACCAGGCACCAAAATTGGAGATGTAGCAGCTGTCAAGGGCACTTGAACCACCTGATATGGGCTCTAAGTGCCCCCTTCAAAGAAAGTAGCACTGTATCAAGAGAGCACTTGAGACGTTCCACCTATGACAATCGTGTAGCTCAAGCGCCTCTACAAAGGTTAGTGGTACTGAGGCCACCAAAGTATGGTATGGTTGTATCGTTACCAGTTTTGCTCTTTGTTCATTTCTTTTATGTTTCATCACTACCAGCATTTTCTACCTTGCGCTCGAGCGCACTACATAGTGTGATCGAGCGCACTTATGCCCTGCACTCCAGTACGCACGAGCACATTACCCTACGCACTTGTGGACAAGTGCGATCGAGCGCACTTCACAATGCGCTCGAGCCTACTCGGGGCAGAGAGGTCACGTGCGGGTTATAAACAATTTCACTCTTATTCCCTCACTTACGCTCAATCACATTTCCACTGTTTCTCTCTCGCAATCGCCATCTCACATAGTAACCCTAACTCTTAATCCAGCTCCTGGCACATCACCAACCCTACCCCACCCCAGTTTCATCAACACATTATACATCTCATTGCCCTTTACCTATCTAATCCTGTTAACATACTCCAGGTAAGCCATACCCATATTTCTTTCAAACTCTACATTGCTTGTTATTACAAACCCACACGCATTTTTGAATTATATTTCATTAGTTTATTGCATCTTCATTTACTTAGTGGTTGTATTTGCAATTTACAGGAGGTTATGCTAAATTGGTATAATTTCTACAGCTTCAAGTTCTCATTGCATATAAGTTGTTTGATATATTATCTAAGCAAGTGCGATCGAGCACTAGGTATTCGCGATCGAGTGCCCATCACTTTTTGCAATTGAGTGCATCATCAGCTGCGCACGAGCACAAACACGACAAAAGCTGCATTATTTTTCTCAGCACATGGCCTCCACCTCTCGAGCCTCTAGCAGCCGTCACCAGGCCACCCGGCCCAGTTTCGAGCAGCGTGAAATACTGTTCGAGACTAAATTTAACATAGATGAGGATTTCAAGAGTTTGGATGCCATAAGATGGGTGGTACAAGAATTCAAGGCCCAGGGTCTCAAGCGGCTGTTAAAGCCGGTCTGTTCAACGGCTTACACAAGATTTGTGGTCAGCTTCTACGATAACCTGACCTATGATTGCACCAGGCCAGAGATCTTATCCTCTTCAATCCAGGGTAAATTCATAGAGTTAACCACCATAGACATAGCCACATCCCTCCACTGCTGTGATGAGTTCTCTCCGGAGGACAGCCATATAGTGGAGCAGTCGGACCCGTTTCTTCTGCCACATATCATCGAGGACATGTGTGCGAGCCAGTATGCGGACTGGCACAACAATGAAGGGATTTGGTCGAGGTTGCCTCCCCGCTTATGGTTTGTGGATTCTATCCTCCAGCGTAACGTGTGTCCTTTGGGGCACAAGACTCAGATGAGGGATTAGTTTTTACAGGCTCTCTATGCCTTTCACCGAGGTCATTAGTACTCTATCCCAACAGTCATATGGAGTCAGATACACAAGTTTTGGGATAGTGTGCATAACCGTCAGACCACCACGGCTAATGCATGGGGACTCCATTTCCCCTTCTTTCTCAGCCACATCTTCAAGAAGAAGGGGATTAGAGGCTCTTCTATAGATGGGCCAGTTAGTGATTATCCATTCTTTGGGAGGGCCCAGTGGAGCCTCAGCCAGTCCCATATACCTCGAGGACCCCAAGTGCCCATTCCTGTTGCTGAGCCTGTAGCAGATGATCCTATGGACACCGAGCACCCGACAGTGAGCCCTCCGAGGGAGGAGGACCAGCCAGACATGGGATCCATCACATCTCGGCCCTTTCTCGAGGAACTGTCCTCCCTTTGGCGTGAACTCTCTGATATTCACAGAGAGGATAGGGAGGCGACACTATTGATCCATCAGCGGATGGATGGCTTGGAGGCACAGTTCGCACGACAGGAGGTGATACTACAGGTCATCCTCGATCGCTTACCTCCGGCACCCGGTACCTCTTCGACTGCACCACCTGATGACCAGTAGTGAGAGGATACCTCGTCTGGCTGAAGACGTAAAACTTAGCGCTCATAGGAGGCACCCCACAACATATCCTTTTTCATTATCATATTTTCTTTCCTTATTAGTATGTTTATTTATCTGTTTGTTATTTATATATTTCTTGTTTTTCGGCACAACGTTTGTTTTTCTTTATCAGGAACTTAGTGCGTGCATCCAGTTCAAGTTTGGGGGCGTGTTACAAACAATACAAGCAGTCTAATTCTCCATCTCCCAGGTCAGATCTTTTCATATCACACACACATTAGGGACAATGTGTATATTAAGTTTGGGGGTAGTGGGAGACATAGGCACATGCATGCACTTGAAGCACATGCACACACTATGTCCAAGTTTTTTTTTTAAGAAAAGATAAATACATGTTCATTTTGTGTTAAAAATTTTGGTTGATTTAAAAATATGATAAAACTTCATTACTACGCTTAAAATTTAGAACACATAGTCTTGTAATAGGAATTTTAAAAAAGTTTAGTTACCTATCTCAAGACACTTAAGAATTCACGAGTTTGATTCAGATCTAACACGAGCACATTAGCACGCATTTGTGTGGGGTATGACATATAATTCTTATGTATATGTTTCCATGCCCTAACTGTAATCTGATAACTTGTTAGAAGAACATGTTGGCATAAGAAAAACAAAGAAAAAAATGTCCATCATGCAAAAAGAGAATAAAAGGCTTCTAATGATCATTAAAGACTTTCCACTGAGTAACTGGACCTCTTGTCTCAGTAAGTTGTGAGTGTTCATGTCAAAAGGTGGGAATTAAGCATTTAATGATCATAATAAAAATTTCCACTAAGTAACTGGGCCTCTTGCCTCAGTAAGCTGTGAGTATTCACGTCAAAAGGTGGGAATTTCACTTGGAAGCATTAAGATCTGTTAGTTCCGTAGCCTTTTTAACTCGAGTTAGTAAGTCCTTAGGGGTGTCTTTACACCTAATGCCCTAAAACCATCTAGTTTGGGAGTCATTGGCTAAACACTCGTTACAAGGGTCAATTAGAAATCTTAATGGAACTCAGCATCGCAAAAATCTTATGATAAAAGAAAAAGAAAAGAAGCAAGCATTATGCCATTTTTGTTGTATTTGATAAGGAATTCGATAAAGGTTTGGGCACCGAAACACTATACATTAAAATTATTTGGAAGCTCCATCTTCTATGTGCTAATTCATCACACACAAATCAAACTTGCGATGCCTTAAGCCAACCTTAGGTAAGTAACATGAGCTTTTAAAATCCTTATTCATTACAAAAATGTGTTTTTATTATAAGCTTACTCATGAATGGTTATCATGGTTTTATGGGCAACCCAAATTTTTTGGATATCATGAAGAATGAATTTATCTTTAATTTTATTTAAATATAGTCTTTCGTTTTGTATTGCCAAGGGACTAGCAATATGTAAGTTTGAGGGCGTGATAAGTGTTTAAATAGTCATATTTAAGCCCCTTAATTTACACTTGTTAGGCTCTTTGTTTATCTAATTTAGTAGATTCTATTTCATTTTCATGTTTCATGTGTTTTTCACAGGGCTTTGACAAAAAGATGACATTTTGAAGCTCTAATGAGTAAAAAGTAAAGTTCTGCAATTCAGCAAGGTGCGCTCGAGCGCACCTCCCTTGTGATCGAACGCACAGGCACACGAGTATACACTTAGAAGGCTCAAGCGCATATACGCGCTCGAGCGCAGCCCGCATACACTCGAGCGCACACACACCAGAGGCAGTAGAGCCAGATATGAAAAGAAGTCTCCGGACCTTGAATAGGAAATTAGGGTTTCAGGGCACCCTTAAAGCTCTATATATAGCCTTGTAAAACACAGAAACCATACTTTTTGTTTTAGACTTGAAGTTGCAAGCTTGAAGAGGAATTAACGACTCGTCTCCTTAGTCTTCTTCGGGTTTTATTTTTCTGTTTTTGTTTGATTATGATTATAATGTTTAGTTCATCTAGCATGTGTAACTAAACTCTTATAGGGCTCGATTGAAGTCCTAATTATGTTTTTCCACATATATATTCATTGATTATCTTTGCCTATAGCCATGTTATAATGCTTAACTTGATTAATACATGTTTGTATTTAAATTCCTCATATGTGTGTGTCTAATCAACTTATGCATGTGGTATGGATTTGTTAGTTGAATCAATTTGGATGATCGAGTCCTGGGTTCAACAATAGTAACAAAAGATATCCACACTGGAAACATGGGAAACCGGAAGCGGACCAAGTCCTAGGTCCCGTGTGGTTGCCAATCTCCATAACCCTTATGCTCTTTTAAGGAACACCTCAGTATACACCCATACTAAATCCCTTAAGAGAGAAAAGAGTTAGAGTATACACCATGCCTAAATCGTTACTTAGAGAGATCAATAGCCTAAGGTGTGGACCAAGCTCTTAGGTTGGCAACCATTAGGTATTCATAATAAGGCTAGAGCATTGGCACCTTACTTAGTGGGAAAGTGTAATTAGTGGTGGAAATCACAGCCTTATGTTCTTATCATTACTAATTCACAAATCAAACATTTATTTCTATATTTTATATTGAGAAAATAATTCTAACTCGAAATTAACCAATCCCTGTGGAGATGATCTCGCACTTGCACACTATGCTACTATTGACCTTGTGCACTTGCAAGTAAAACTGTACGATTATTTGCTTATTTATCTAGGTAGATAAACGCACAACACTGCTTGGATTGTGTTATGCAGACAAGTATTAATCACGATATCGAAATATGTGTATCAAACTCCATAGGCTTATTTTTCATAAATACTCTCCACTAATGTAGGATTGTCACACCACTTGGGATCAAAAGGACTTTATCAATCTTATAATGTTAGGTTATGGAGTAACAATAAAGGTCCTAAATGCTTCCATGGGAACGTAACTTACCGGGAAATAACTTTAGGCGTGAGTGGAATAAAAGGACTTTTTGCCCGACACTAAAGTTTTTCCGCACAATCATCCTATCATGGAATTCCTTAGTTTTCTCCTTGTAAGTTCTTGCACTCTCATAGGCATCATTTCGTATCTCTTCAAGTTCTTGTAGTTGGAGTTTCCTTTGCTCACCTGTGGCATCCATCTCCATGTTGTATTTCTTTACCGCCCAAAATGCATTGTGCTCTAGTTCAACCGGAAGATGGCAAGGGTTACCATAAATTAACCGATAAGGAGATATACCGATGGGAATCTTGTAAACAGTTCTATAAACCCAAAGTGCATCATCAAGGTGTGAACTTCAATCTTTTTTATTCGGGCTGACTATCTTTTCAAGTATGGATTTCACTTCTTCGATTCGACGCTTCGGCTTGTCCATTGGTTTGTGGATGACGTGCCGTGGATACTTTGTGTTTGATGTTATACTTCTTCAACAATGCTTCCACCAACCGATTGCAAAAGTGTGTACCTCTGTCACTGGTCATGGCCCTTGGTGTTCCAAACCTTGCAAAGATGTTAGAGTTTACAAAATCTGCAACACCTTTAGAATCATCAGTTTTGGAGGCTTTTGCTTCCACCCATTTCGAGACAGAATCAACGGCAAGTAAAATATAAAGATTACCAAAAGAAAATGGGAAGAGTCCCATGAAATCAATGCCCCAAACATCAAAAATCTCAACAAAAAGTATCGGGGTTTGTGGCATTTGATTACGGGCACCTAAGTTACCTATTCTTTGACAATGATTGATAACACTCAAACTAACATGCGATTATTGTGTATAGCTGAGGTGTCGATCCCACGAGGAAATCGAACTACAAGAGAAAGTGTAAACCTTAACACTAAACGATAAGTTCAAATAAGAAAATTTGAGTTTTACAAATGAAATTATATAAGAGAGTTATGAAAATATGACGAAGAATTCAATAAAGAAATAACAAGGTTCCAGGAATCCTTGCTAAGTTCGTTGCCTTATTCATATCTTGACTCAAATGTTTTATCTCAATTACGAGTTTCACATCCCAAACAAGCAATTGGTAAATATTCAATCAAAGACATAAATACCCTAATGTAATTGCCATAAATTACTCCTTAATTCCAATTCAAACACACAAGAGCTATCTTATAAATTATCAAGAAGCGACAATATATTTCAATAATAATACTGCAGTAATGGACAAACCTATAAGATAGATATAACGAAATCAATTGCAACTAACAGCTTTGACATAAGAAAAGCTTGACTAGATTTATATGGAGAAGAAAATGCGATCACCGGATTAAGAAAATCTAAGAGAAGAAGAACATAAATTGCAGCTGTCACATGAATTCAAATCCTTCTTATTTAATCAAAGAGTAAATCATAAACAATGTTTAACAATCAATCTATACAACTGAATCAAAGATAGAAATAAGAACAACTACACCTAGAAACTCATCCCATTACCTCACTTGGAGTTTAGTTGGACATAAAGTTCATCCTTGATCACCTTGAGGAAGAAAAAGATGGAAGCTCTCTTCAAAAACTCACCTCTCCCCTTGTTCTCTGAGTCTAAATTCCTATATATAGTTGTACGGAGATGGCTTTGTAGACAGAAAAGTCACCCTAGGGTTTCTGTTCAGGTCGTGTGCTTCTGCTGCTGTCCAAGCTCGGTTCTGCTGCTGTCCAGGCCCGATTCTGCTGCTATCCAGGCTTGATTCTTCCTGACCTTTGTCTACTAAAACTGCCATAACTTTCTCTAAAAAAATCATATTTACATGCCGTAAAATTCTCTAGAAAATAGACATCCGGATCTTTTCAAGTATATATGGCTCATCTCCTGGTTCTTCATGAATCAAAATATTTTAATCCACAAAAATGACTGATCTGTCACGCTGAAATCACGCACAGCCTGACCTTTGTCTACTAAAACTTCCATAACTTTCTCTAGAAAAATCATATTTATGAGCCATAAATTATCCAGAAAATAGACATTCGGATCTTTCCAAGCATATATGGCTCATCTCCTGGTTCTTCCTGAATCAATACAATTTAATCCGCAAAAATGACTGATCTGTACGGGCAATTCTGGCAATTTAGTGAAACTCCTTTCCAAATGCTTGTGAACATGCATAGAATCTTTATGCTTTAATCAACGTTAGCTTTTCGATCTCTTTTAAATCCAAAATACCTGAAAATGCATCAAAATAAATCAATATACCAAGAATGACACTTAAGAATGATTAAGGCATAAATGTGTAATCCAGCCCTAAATCAACCCTAAATACTAACAAATAAACACTATTAAGATGCATTTCATCATAACACCCAACTAGCTTATTTCTAGTCCCTAGCATTTTAAGTGAAAGAAAAATGAAATGAATTCTATACTAGAAATTAAAACAAAACCTAAAATCCTAAAAACAAAACAAAGTAATGTTAGCATTAATCCAAGAGTAATTCAACTTTTTGTCTCAAAAATTGCACATAACACAGAACATATAGAATCATTAAATACCACCCAAGTCCAAAAACAATCCAAACATCAACCTCATATTTGTTATTGACTCTTAAATATCCATCTTACCACAAACCATTAATCCAAACACCCGAATGATTTTATGCACAACATTCATGAATACAAGTCTTGGCATCTAAAAACATATTAAATTGCATAACATCAATCACAATTCAAACTCCATAGGCTCACTTTTCAAATCACTCTCCACTAATGGAGAAAAATCACACTACATCGGATCACTAGGTCTTTAATAGGCTTGTAACATCAGGCTAAGGTAAAGGTCAAGAAAGAACGGGAAGGATTAAACAAGTAAAAGAACTCAGTCTCTTAATTATAAACACAATCTTTTTAAGCACTAAATAACCTTACTTCAACACCTAACTCATTCAACTATTTTCTGAGCATTTCTCTTAATAATCCAACACTTTTTTTTTCTTCTTTCTTTGTCATAATTCACTTATTTTTTTTTATAGCACATAATTTCTCTTTTTTTTATTTTTCTTTTCTAGCACCTAACCATTCACCTCTGTTTTTATTCTTTACTCTTTTCCACAACCCCCAACCTATCACCTTTAATGTATTTGGGTTGTAATAGTAATATTTTTTCATATTTTCACCCTTACTCCTCTTAAGTGCTTCTCAACAAATGTGTATAAACTAAGTTCTCTTAAAAGAAAGGTAAGGATAAAATATTTTTAGGCTCATAAAGGTAAGTAAATGGGCTATTGAAAAAAACAAGGCTAAATTTTTTTTTTAAAAAAAAGGCTCAAACAGGTAACTAGCGATAAATATAACAAAAGTAAGCTTGAAAGGTTTAAACGGTCCAAAGAAGGCCTACATCATATCCTAAGTAGTGTGCATTCTAGGATTTCGCCTCAAGTGATTATCAAATAAGTTCTAGAGCTTGTCAAGACCGCAAAAGTATTCACAAAACATTCGCACATAGAACTTCTCTAAATGTTTTAGACTAATCATACAATCTTACTGTAAACCAGATTCTCAAACTAAATGAAGATCAACACTTAAAATTATTCTCAAGCCGAAGCAAGATTTAACTTCTTCTAAAAGCTATATGCTATCTCAATTATAATCATATCATTGACATGTAAATTAACTCCAAAACTAACACAAAACATACTAAAAACAAACAAAACTAAATCTAATTTTTTAAAAATTTTCAATTTTTCAAATTTTTTTTTCTAACAATTTACCCTTACAAACGAATTAAAATGAAAAAGCGAAAGTGACACCAAACAATTCAATGGTATAAAATAGGAAATTTGTTTCCTCCACCCCCAACCTAAGACTTATATTGTCCCCAATGTGAAAGAAAAAAGTCGAGAGAAAGAAAGAAAAAAAAGTAAAGAAAACTAAATAAATAAATAAAAATGAAAAATGAAGTATGAAAAATAAAGATAACGAAAAAAGAGTATGACATAAAAAATAATACAGTCATCCAAAAATAAAATAAAAAAACAAAAACTCAACAAAATTAAAACTAATGTACAATGGAACGAAAGTACCCGATTAAGAAGGATAAACCGGGGGCACCAAAGAGATCTCTTCAGGCCTATCTTCAACACGTTCATGTTCCAAGTAGAGTTTCAATCTTTGGCCATTAACTCGAAATGCATGACCATCAGAGGGATCTTTAACTTCTACCACTCCATTTGGAAAAACACTCTTCACAACATAAGGTCCCTTCCATAGTGCTCGCAATTTTCCCGGATGGAAGTGTAACCGAAAATCATAAATAAAAACTTGATTACCTTGTTCAAAAAAATTTCGGAGTATTTTCTGATCATGTACCACTTTTATAGTTGGATTTAGTCTTCTTTGTGGGTCTCTATGAGGGTTAGCTCCTTCTTCTAGATAAATCCTATGGGAACAAATTAAAGGGCTAATAGTTTTTCTATCGGCTATAGTCCAACTTAAAGCAGATTTATGCTCTCTTAACAAATTAAACAATTTATCACATTGCACATCACTAAGTTCGGAAGAAATAATAACTGGAAAGGTATCACCTAGGCCTAAGAAGGCATGTTTGAGCCCTTTGGGTAGCAGAGCTAAATTAAGCATTGGTGTCTCCTCAGAAGATGGTTTGGGTGCCTCCCTCTCTTTAGGCAACTCCTCAAAGCATGGTTGCCATGATTTCTTAATAAATCCCTGCGACTTATCAAAAACATCAACAATATCAACGACATGGAGATAAATTGAAAAATCATCAAAGTCAAAATTATTAAGAAAGAATTCTAAAGAATTAGAATTATCTTTAATGTACTCATCCTCCAAAATAAGCTCATCGATCATGTAAGTGTCGAAACACTCATCCTCTTCATGTGGCTGCCTTGAGACTTAGAAAACATTCACCTCTAGAGCCATATTTACAAATGATAATGTCATTAGACCATTCCTACAATTAATAAGGGCATTGGCAGTGGCAAGGAATGGTCTCCAAGTATCAAAAGAATTTTTGACTCCATGTTCACAATAGAAATAGTATCTAACACCAAAAAGTCAACAGGATAATAGAATTTGTCAATTTGCACTAAAACATCTTCCAGAATACCTTTTGGTTTTCTTACCAATCGATTCGCTAGTTGAAGTACCATGGAAGTAGGTTTGATCTCACCTAGACCGAGTTGCAAGTAAATGGAGTAAGGCATGAGATTGACACTAGCCCCTAAATCTAGCAATGCTTTGCCACAAGATTTGTTTCCAATTTGGCAAGCCACCGTAGGACAGCCCGGATCTTTATACTTGGGCGGTGTCTTGTTATCAATTACCGCACTTGCTTGCTCCGTTAAGAATGTTGTCTTCTTCACATTGTGCCTCCTCTTGAGTGTGCATAGATCCTTAATGACTTTAGCATAGTTGGGAACCTGTTTTATGACATGAAGAAAAGGAAGGTTAATTTTAACTTGCTTAAGTTGTTCAAGAATCTCACCTTTTAATTTCGAATTTCTCTCCTTAGGTTTAAGGAGTGCTTGAGGGAAAAGCACCGGTATGGAATCATTATGGCCATCTTGTTCCTTGGGAGCTTCATCCTTGTTACTCATGGTGTTAGGAATCAAGTTTGATGGTAGAGTGGGTCCATCAATTTCCTTACCTCTGCGAGCAGTCATGGCATTAACCTTTTTAACATTTTGATTGTCGGGATTGGAGGCTTGTGCTATATATTGTCCCTTTGGATTAGGTTATGGCTGCGAAGGAAAACGACTTTGCTCTTGAACCGTCAATAAATTAGTCAACTTGGTTAGTTGGCTCTTTATCACCTTTTGTTCCTCTTTGACCCCTTGTTGCTCTTCTAGCAACCATTGGTTTATTTTGCCTTGCTCTTCAACACTCTAGGCATGTACCTGCATAAATGACTTAAAAAAATCTTCCAAAGGTAAAGATTGTTGTGGTGCATTAGATGAAGTTGCTTCCGATCTCCCTTGGGTACTAGATTGGGTAGAAGTTTGTGTATCGGATCTCCAACTAAAATTAGGGTGATTTTTCCAACTGGGATTGAAGGTGTTAAAGTAGGGTGAGTATGTTTTCCTAAAGGGTATATCTAAAGCATTACACTCTTCTTTCATCTCAAATAGGTTGGACAATCCCTAGGTAAATGATCTACCCAATTACACATAAAAGAAGGTTCGTGGGACTCTACCCTAGCAACCGATTCGGGGGCTCTAGCATCCTCGGTTTTTAAAACCTTAATTTCCTTAGTTAGAACCTCTAAATGGGCTTTAAAGCTATCCTCTTCCTTAACTTAATAAATTCCAGCGGTTTCATTTCTCTTAGTACTTTCTATGGCATTGGGTCTCGTCCAAGTGTGGGCTTTTTCCGATAAGTCATCTAGAATATCTATACCTTCGTCAGGATCTTTTTGAAGAAAATCTCCATTACACATCATTTCTATAAATTGTCTTTCCCTACTTAGAAGTCCATCATAACAATAACTAACTAACCGCCAACTCTTATACCCGTGGTGTGGACAAGAATTCAAAAGGTCTTTGAAACGTTCCCAAACTTGATATAAAGTTTCACTCTCTTTTTGTGAAAAGTTTAAGATTTGTCTCTTGAGGTTATTGGTCTTATGGGTTAGGAAATAATTTCGGAAGAAGGCTTGTGTCATCTCATCCCAACTACCTATAGACCTAGGCCTTAACAAGTACGACCAAACCTTGGCTTTATCCTTAAGCGAAAAGGGGAAAAACCTAAGTTTGACGGTGTCTAACATATCGGCCCTACTTTGAAAGGTTGCTACTGCTTCCTCAAATTCCCTAATATGGATATAGGGGTTTGCATTCTTTAATCCATAGAAAATTGGTAGCAATTGGATCATGCCCGGCTTAAACTTGGGTTATTGAACATTAGAGGGGAACATGATACAAGATGGTGTGGCGTTCAGCTAGGGTGCAAGTAGTCCTTAAATGTCCTAGCAACATTCTCATTGTTATTGTTGGCCATGTTAACAAAATTTTCTAAATTCTCATTTGGGTGTGCACTATGATTTCAACTAGATGAGCTTTCATTATCGGAAATGAAACGAGAGGGTAACTCTATTTCGGGTCTTTTAATGAATCTACCTCGCTTATCTCTCAATCTACGCATACACCAAAGGAATTAGAGGGGACAAGAATAAAGAAAACAAAATAAAATAAAAACAAAAAATCACTACAAAGAGCAAAGAACAATGTAATTGTCTTGTCTCAAAGTTGACAATCTTCCTTGTAATTAAACGCAAATCCCCGGCAACAACACCAATATTTGATAACGCTCAAACTAAAAAGCGATTATTGTGTATAGCTAAGGTGTTGATCCCATGAGGAAAGTGAACTACAAGAGAAAGTGTAAACCTTAACACTAAACGATAAAGTTCAAATAAGAAAATTTGAGTTTTACAAATGAAATTATATAAGAGAGTTGTGAAAATATGATGAAGAATTCAATAAAAAAAAATAGTAAGGTTCCAGGAATCCTTCCTAAGTTCGTTGCCTTATTCCTATCTTGACTCAAATGTTTTATCTCAATTACTAGTTTCACATCCCAAACAAGCAATTGGTAAATATTCAATCAAAGCACATAAATACCATAATGTAATTACAATAAATTACTCCTTAATTCCAATTTAAACACAAGATCTATCTTATAAATTATCAAGAAGTGACAATATATTTCAATAATAACACTGCAGTAATGGACAAACCTATAAGATAGATCTACCGAAATCAATTGCATCTAACAGCTTTGAAATAAGAAAAGCTTGACTAGACTTATATGGAGAAGAAGAATGCGATCATCGGATTAAGAAAATCTAAGAGAAGAAGAACATAAATTGCAGCTGTCACATGAATTCAAATCCTTCTTATTTAATCAAAGAGTAAATCATAAACAATGGTTAACAATCAATCCATACAACTGAATCAAATATAGAAATAAGAACAACTCCACCTAGAAACTCATCCTTTCGCCTTGCTTGGAGTTTAGGTGGACATGGAGTTCATCCTTGATCACCTTGAGGAAGAAGAAGATGGAAGCTCTCTTCAAAAACTCCCCTTTCCCCTTGTTCTCTAAGTCTAAATTCCTATATATAGCTGTATGAAGATGGTTTTGTAGACAAAAAGTCGCCCTAGGGTTTCTGTTCAAGCCGTGTGCTTCTGCTGTTGTCCAGGCCTGGTTCTGCTGCTGCCTAGGCCCGGTTCTTCCTGATCTTTGTCTACTAAAACTTCCATAACTTTCTCTAGAAAAATCATATTTATGAGCTGTAAATTATCCAGAAAATAGACATCCGGATCTTTCCAAGCATATATGGCTCATCTCCTGGTTCTTTCTGAATCAATACAGTTTAACTCGCAAAAATGACTGATCTGTACGGGGAATTCTGGAAATTTAGTGAAACCCCTTTCCAAATGCTTGTGAACATGCATAGAATCTTCTTGCTTTAGTCAACATTAGCTTTTCCATCTCTTTTAAATCCAAAATACCTGAAAATACATTGAAATAAATCAATATACCAAGAATGACACTTAAGAATTATTAAGGTATAAATGTGTAATCCTGCCCTAAATCAACCCTAAATACTAACAAATAAACACTATTAAGATGCCTTTTCTGACTCTCATCAATGATCACATGACTTGCAAAAGAGGTATACATCCTTAAACAACAAGGGCTAATAAAAACCACAATCAAACACCTTGAGTGCCCTCTTAGGTCAAAAGTGTCCCCCGCATGCATAGAATGACAGAAGGTAAGAATAAAAGAGAATTCGGATTCAGGTACACACATTCTTATCAATTGATCGGAGCGGTGCTTCCATAGATATGGATTATCCCACACATAGTACTTTGCAACTGCTTTAATCTTGTACTTCATAGCATGTGCCAATCTACCGGTAGCTTCTTGGTAACTAAGTAATTGAAAATATCTGCATACCAAGGGGCTACCAATCTAACTAAAAATAACCGCTCATCCCAAAAATTCTCATGCAGTGGTAGGGAATCTTCATCATGAATCAAATGGCTTAGATGATCCGCAACCAGATTTTCACTGCCTCTCTTGTCTTTAATCTTTAAATTGAATTTTTGTAAGAGAAATATCCATCAGATGAGGCATGGCTTAGCATCTTTCTTAGTCAGCAAGTACCTAAAAGCTGCATGATTAGAATAAACAATTACCTTTGTACCAATCAAGTAAGAACGAAATTTTTCTAAAGCAAAGATAACCGCCAAAAGCTCATTTTCAAGTAAGAAGCTTTCCCACTCGTTGTCCTAAAACAACACCCACGGCATGGTCATTGCATTGCACATGATCTCAAATGGGAGGTTTCAGTCAGCTGGTTTGATAACAAGAGCCGAAGTCAAGAGCTCCTTCAGTTTTTCAAATGCTTCTTTACACTTCTCATAAAACTCAAAAACCACATCCTTTTGAAGCAACTTGCACAAGGGCAATGCTATCTTTGAAAAATCCTTGATAAGCCTGCGATAAAATCCTACATGACCAAGAAAAAAACGAATCTCTGTCACACTAGTAGAAGGTGATAAGGAACGAACAAGATCAATCTTAGATTTATCCACAATACCTCTAGAAGATATAACATGTCCCAATATTATACCTTGAACTACCATAAAATGACATTTTTCCCAGTTTAATACAAGGTTAGTTTCCATGCAATGTTTAAGAATGAATGTAAAGTTATCAAGACATTTATCAAAAGAATCACCATAGACACTAAAATCATCCATAAATATCTCTATGATGTTCTCAACATATTTCAAAAAAATACTAACCATACACCATTGGAAAGTCGTTGAAGTGTTGCAAAGACCAAAAGGCATGCGTTGGTAGGCAAATGTACCAAATGGACAAGTGATTGTTGTCCTCTCTTGGTCTTTTGGTGCAATCACAATTTAGTTATAGCCTGAATAAACATCAAGGAAACAGTAGTAAAAATGACCGGCTAACCTTTCAAGCATTTGATCGATGAACAGCAGAGGAAAGTGGTCTTTGCGAGTTGCCGAGTTGAGTTTTCGATAGTCGATTCAAACTCACTATCCAGTTTGGACATGGGTCAAAACTAGCTCATTATCTTCATTCTTGACGATGGTAACCTCGAATTTATTTGGAACCACTTGTACCGAACTCACCCACTTGCTATCCGAGATTGGGTAAATTATCCCCACATCTAGGATCTTCAGTATCTCCTTTTTTACCACCTCAATCATAAATGGGTTTAATCTTCATTATGCCTCTCTGGTAGGTTTCGATCCCTCTTCTAGAAATATTCGATGCATGCACATGAATTGGCTAATTCATTTGATTTCTGCAATTGTCCAACCAATAGCTGTCTTGTGATCTTTAAGCACCCGAATGAGCTTTTTCTCTTGTAAATCTAAGAGGTTCTTGGCAATAATCATAGGAAATGTGTCCTTCTCACATAAGTAAACATACTTAAGATACTCCGGAAGGGATTTCAGTTCCAAGTTAGGTGCTTGTATCACAGAAGGTATATTTTTCTCATTAGATATGTGTAATTCAATGAACAAAATAGGATACCTCATTTGTGGTAGGGCTCCCAAGAATGCCACAGCTTCCTCTACATCTTCAGTCACTTGTACATCCTGTTTCGGCCTCTTGGGAGTTTCCATCTCCAAGTTCTCACTAATGGCGACCTCTAAACCGTCTTTTCCAATCAACTCAAATGATTGTTGTGCTAAAGAATCAATAATATCAATTGCAAATACAGAATGTAAATCACTAGGATATGTCATGGCCTTATAGATATTGAAATGAATAACTTCCCCATCGAATTCCATAGTGAGAGTCCCATCATGAACATCTATCTTTGTTTGCGCAGTTTTTAGGAATGGTCTTCATAGCAGTATCGGTGTTGGGTTAGGAGATGTCTCATCCTCCATCTTTATAACATAAAAATCCACCAGAAAGACTAATTCATTTACCTGCACCAAAACATCCTCTATAACTCCCTTTGGATAAGTGCTAAAATAGTCAATAAGTTGTATAATTACACCAGTTTCCTCAAGTGGTCCAAGATTTAAAGAAGTATAAATAGAATATCACATTAATTAATACTCATAAATCTAACATATCTTTTTGAAACCTGGTATTGCCGATTGTGCAGGGAATGGTGAAAGTGCCTGGATCTTTGCACTTGGGTAGAAGCTTCCTTTATAGCACTACTGAGACATTTTCCCCCACATTATTTGCTCATTATTTTTCAGCTTTTGCTTATTGGTGCACAATTCTTTTAGAAACTTGGCATAGCGCGGCACCTGTTTTATTGCATCCAAAAGAGGTATATTTACCTCCACCTTGCAGAAGGTCTTTAGAATTTCCTTATCTTGCTCCTCTTTTTAAGACTTAGTAAACCTACTGGGAAAAGGTGGAGGAGTAATATAGGAAGAATTAGGTGTTTTTGCACTTACCTTGAGGGATAACGAATTATCAGTGGATGGTTCGCCGTCATCTTCCTCTAGAATGGTTTTCCTTTTTTGTTCTTCCTTTATGGATGGCGTGCTTGATAGTGCATGTGGTGAAGTTTCAAGCGGCTTTCCATTTCTCAATGTGACTGCACTAGCATTCTACCTTGGGTTAACCACAGTTTGAGATGGGAGTTTTCCTGATCCTTGTGCTTCTAACTTACCTACTGTTGTAGCCAGTTGACTCATTTGATTCTCCAAACTTTGGATACTTGCCTTGGTTTCCTGTTGAAATTGAATTTTATTAGTAGCAAGGGCTTTTGCTATGTCTTCCAGAGATGTACCTAAGTTTTGTGGAGTGGATTGAGGTTTAGCTTGGTATAGCTGTTGCATCCTTTGTTAATTGAACCCTGGTGGCCGATTGAGAATGGCATTTGGAACATTTTGTTGATTTCCCCCATAGCTAAAATTAGGATGATCCCTCCATCCAGCATTGTAGGTGTTGGAGAAAGGGTCATATCTCAGCCTTTGTTGACATGGAAATCCGCCCATAGCGTTAGTGTAACGACCCATCCCGGGTTGGCCACCCCCGAGAAGGTGTCATCACATTTTGAAAATCCCAGCACGACACATATATGCAACAATAAAGCAAAATAAAACTAACAAGAATTTTTACTGTAACCCTCAACTCTCAACAGGGGAGGTACATCAATTCGATATAATTTAAACATAATATAAAACTTAACATGCATGAATATTTACAAATAAATTTTTGTTTTTCATTTTCTCATTTGTTTGAGGATATTGACACGTACGTGGCTTACAGCAAATGATTTCATCTGACTTTCAACCCACCAGACTACTAGTCCTGTCTGCTACCTGAAATCATTGTACAATGAGGGATGAGCTTCACAAGCTCAGTGAATTAAATTTACTAAAAGTATTCCAATTTCGTAAATAGTCATTTAATATTTAATCATTTATTTCTCCTATAACTGGATAATAGCAAAAAGTCTAATATTTAAATAATTCTCATATTATCATATTTCTATGTCTTTTTCTCTTTTCTCACTGTAACTGTCTCTCACTAGGAGACTCATCCATCTCTAATTATATTCACAATAATATACCACACCTCATCATTTCGATAATGCTAACAATAATTAAAACAGATGCAATGCATGAATGATTATGATGGAAACATCTTCCCACCTGTCGACAGGTTATTATTATCTTAGACCGGACCCTTCCCAGTTCTTTACAGCTTATCCCGGCTGTCACGGAATTTATCTCCAGCATATACCGACTGTCACGGTGCTCTTTTTATTTCCAACGTATACCGGTTGTCACGGTTATTCCATTAGACCAGCCCCTTCCCGGTTCTTTCGGTTATCTTATTTATTGCATATGCATATGATCAACGATATAAAATATGCCTATGAACAGTAATATAACAATAACATGTATAAAAATATTTAAATTAACTACAATGATCATTCTCAATTTATCATTGAAATAAATGTCTCTCCTCATATATCACATCTACTAATTAAACATAACTCATTAATAATTTTACTTATCTCTTTTATCATTAAATCAGCTTATTATTTCATTAATTTCTTCTCCTTATATATCACATAAATTTATTTACCCAGACTCGTACCAAATTTTATTTATCCCCTTTACTATAAAATTAACTCATTATTCTAATAATATTTCTTTTTACATAATAATTTTCTACGTGCCCAATATTTATATCATACTTATCAACCAAATATTTATCTTCCACTAAAGCATACACTAATAATTAAATTTAATATTATCACTAGATATTTGATTTTTATTTAGATTACTTAAAGTAAATTCAACTCACTACGTAGTACTTAAAGCTACCCGTGGATCACCTCCTTGCCTTTATCGTTCTTCTCTGAAACTTCCCCCAATTGCTGATCGCTAACACCTGACATCATATTTGTATTCAATTTCTAATTATTTCTTCATTTCTTCATAAACCATACCTTTTGAAAATTCCCACTTTGAATTCAGAAAATTTTCAGAAAATACTAAAAATTCAAAAATAAACACTACATTATTACCTTCTACTTTTCTGATAGCTATTCGTGATTCCCTATAAAATTCCACCATAAACTTCTTCAAAAATTTGCTATTTTAACTTTTCTTTGGGTCCCCAAGTGTTCAAAGAAAACAAGTAATTTGAAAGAAAAACAAACGAAATCGGTAAGTATAAATTTTTGTACCAATTATACGTATATATATTCATATGTTTTGTCAGCAACCGAAAAAATCAGCTGCCCACAGATATCATCAGCTCCACGTTTGCACTTAAGTGGAAGGCTTGTAGTCTTCCACTTAACTTAAAAAACACATAGAAGCAATTTAACAAAACTTGGCAACAAGTGCTGCCACCTGCTGCTACGTTTTGATTTTTTTTTTTTTAACTTTAACTTCTTTTGTTTTTTTTTCCTTCTTCTCTCTACTGTCGCTCCTTACGTTCTGGATGAAATATTTTTTTTTGGTCTTTTCTATTTGGGACATAAACATTCTTTTTTTTCTATGACATAAATGTCTTTTTTTTTTAAATACATGTAGTATTTGAACTCTATGCCTTATTTATTAAATTACTTCTTTACCCTTGTTTTACAAATACGGGTATTACAGTTAGCTTGCTCCGTGTTACCTTCTCGCAAAGTTGGGCACATGTCAGTTGGATGCCCTATCATCGAACAAACTCCACATGGTTTGGTTTGTTGCATGTTCCCCACAGCCATTTGTTGCACGAGTGAAGTGAGGTGGGCAAGTTGTTGCTCAATTGTTGTTGTCCCTACCTCATTCACTTTCTTTGGTGGTGGTGGTGGTTCATGCTGGCTACTGAACTGCTGGGAGTTAGCTGCCATGTTTGCAATCAAATTCCTTGCGGATTTCGGCGTTTTATCCACTAAGGCTCTCCCACTAGCAACATCAATCATACTCCTCTCCATTGGCATTAATCCCTCATAGAAATATTGGATGAGGAGTTGTTCACTAATTTGGTGGTGAGGGCAGCTAGCATAGAGTTTCTTAAAATGCTCTCAGTATTCATAAAGTGATTCTCCATTGTACTGTCGAATACCACATATTTCCTTCCTGATGTTGGCAGCCTTTGATGTAGGCAAATATTTCTCCAGAAATAGCCTCTTCATATTATTCTATGTGGTTATAGTGCCATAAGGTAAACGGTAGAGCTATTTATTTGCTGAATCAGCCAAAAAGAATGGAAAGGCTCTCAACTTGACTTGCTCTTCAGAAATTCCGGTCAGTTTCGTGCTTGAACACACCACATGAAATTCCTTGAGATGCTTATTTGGGTCTTCTCCTGCAAAACATGGAATTTCGGTAGGAGATGAATTATTCCCGATTTGAGTTCAAAAGCAACCTCCAGAGTAGGATACTCAATATATAGTGGTTATTGATCAATGTTCGGTGCTGCCAACTCCTTAAGAGTTCGGTTATTCAGTGTCATCTCCTCGTAATCAGAGTAGTCTGAATCAGTTGATGAGTCACTTGACGAACTAGATGGGAGGACAGTGTGGACTGCTCGATCAAATGTTTCTGAGATGGGTCCTTTTGATCTCAAGTTGTAAGGACTCTGATGCATTCAAATTTACTTGAAAAAGAAAAAGAAGAAAAGCAAACTAAGAAAACAAAAGGGAAAAACTGAAAGCAAACTAAAAATTAACAAATAAGCAATTTAACAAATTAATTTAACAATCCCCGGCGACACGATGCCAAAAAATAGAAGTGTAAATTAATTTCTTGCTCTAAAAATTATCGTATAAAATATAATGGAATGCAAAGGTCATTTCCCACAAAGGACTGTAAATTAATTCAATTAAACACTTAATTGTTAAAAGAAAAAAATAAATAATTAAACTAAATAATTTCTAAACTAAATTAAATTCAAAACAACCTAATAAACTAATTGGGGGTTTTTTAAATGATTAACTAAAAATTATGAATAATTAAAGACAACTAAAATATGATTCAAAATTGAACAAACTTTGTAACAATATGAGAAAACTGGTCAAATGATCATTCTCCATCACTAGACATGAAATGATGAATCAATATCAGAGTTATCCCCAAATTCCTAATAAAATTACCAACCGCAGATAATAATAATCTCTATTACCCCAATCTTTCTTTAGTTTTTCGTTAAGTAAAACAAGTTCTTTACTTAATCCCTATCTATTAAATAACCTAGAATAAGCTCTCTAAATTTAATTTAATAGAAGCATTAGGTTAAGAAAGATAGGTTGGTCCAAGAAACAAACGCATAAGCTCGGTTCATTTATCTTGAGTTATGTTCCATATAATAATCACACGAAAATATCCCATCATCAGTGATTACTAATTGCTACCAGTGATTAGAAATTCAAGACAATTACAAATCAAGATTCCTAACCTATCAATAGATAATTACCCTATTTCATTTCGTTGGCCACCCGAATAAAATAAAATAATAATCATAAACGATTCTTATGGAAGAACATAAACAATTTTATTAGAAATATGGATAATAATCTCTAAATATTTAATCACAAAATCATGTCTAGGGCTTTGAAATCATCCTTAACCAAAAATAAAATTAGCTAGATATAATCCTAAAATTAAAAACAAAATAAATGTTCAAAGACATGAAATATGGGAAGAATGAAGAATGAAAGCGAACAACAGTAATCTTGAAGAGTCTTCTGTGCAGATGAATCTCCTTGATCACCAATAGCAGCTACGTTCTTCCCAATTTTCTCTTCTATTTTTCTTCTTTTTTTTCTAGTAAAAATCTATTGTCTTTTACAAGGTAAGGGTAGCCATCCTTATATAGGCAAACTCCTAGAAAAGAAAAGGAAATTACAATAATACTACTCTTTTTAGGAAAATGAAAGACACTGAAATGGGAAATATTTCTACTACTAGGAAAATATGAAATAGGAAAGTAACTGAAAGGAAATAAAACACAAAATAAGAAAAAGTGCCGCCTAGGAAAAGGAAAGACATTGAAATGGGAAATACTTCTATTACTAGGAAAACATGAAATAGGAAAGTAACTAAAAGAAAATATGACACAAAATAGGAAAAAAAATGCAGCACAAGTAAAACTAGTATCTATGTGGAGGCTCACAATATTCATTAAGTTTTTTTTATTATTGCCCTCTTCAGCTATGCAGGCTGCGACCCAAGAAAAGTATGCTGCAGTCATGCAAAACCCATGCTGTGGCACGCGTCCTTCTTCGAATTCAGTTATTTTCCTTTGTTAAAACGACGTCATCTCTCTCATTCTGACTCTGATTTTCGAACTGTTTGATCCCAGACGTTCTGGATCTTCTTGCCAATATCATTTTTTATCCAAATATTATTTTTAAGCACTTGTGACCTGAAAATACACCAAAAATACCCATGATTACAAAAAAAAAACACATTTTTAAGACAATTAAGTAAAAATGCAAGATTTAAACCTAAGTTTCCACAAATAATACCGATAAATCACTAAGTATTAGTGTATTTTCAAGTACTCATCACTTAACATACCAAAGAAAACTTTTATAAGCCTTATTGAGAACTTAAAGTTCACCTTGCACTTTATCACTACGGTTTTCAAACACTCTTCTCCTGGGATGGAATAATTACTGTTGGTGTTTGCAATCACTATTGATGATGTACTTTCTCTCATTAAACTCAATACTTATGGTTAGTAAGTGTTGAGTCGAGGTTCCATCATAGGTGATTAATCGTATGGGCTTGATCCTCATCTCTTATAAATTTTAATCATTTGCTGGCTAAAACTTGGTTAACATCTATAATTTTTATACTTGGCTTATGCCCAGGATAAGTCATTGTAGAGCATTGTGTACATAATACCAATCGCACTTACACTCAAAATCACCCCATGACAAATAATATTTTTTTATCACTTATAACTACTTGACTTTGCCCACTTGTAATTCATTATCATGTTCAGTGTTGACTTGGTGTTTATACCATTATACAATACTCACTGTAGCATATACTCATATCACTAGTCCAAGTGACATTATCATCCAAACTGGATTTTACTACAAATAACTTCTTGAGATTCATATTCTTGTAGATTTCTACCATAAGAATACATTCAATTATAAGTTAAGTATTAACCAAAACATACTAGAAGCCTTCTCAAGACTTATTTGAGAAATTCACACTTGTCTTAAGCAATGTTTCAATTTATATATATACCTCTTACATATATAACACCACTAGAAAAATATATAGCTTTTGTAATTAAAACATACCATTTGAAAAGATATAAGATTCATAAATAGTTATAAATTGAATTAAACATGAATTTCAACTAACAAACATAAATAATATTCTTGTTATTAATTTTGTGTTCAAACATTATCTCATTCACTTAAATATAATCTCATACATTTAAGTACTAACAAACACTCCTCCGTTAGACTTTATACATTCTTAAGCCACAAACTCTTGTTTTGGTTTGCCTTTTTTCTTCAGCATTCGACAATCTTTCTTGAAGTGTCTTGGTTTTTCATAACGGAAGCAAATACCCTTTGCCTTTTTGTTATTCTTATCAGAATTGGTTGAAGGATTCTTTCTTTTATGAGAATCTTAAGATATTTCTTTTGAAGTCTCTTCTTCCTCTACCGAATTGATATTGGAGAGGGCTTTTTACTTTCCTTCTTTCCGTAAATCCTCCTCAATTCGAAGATGATTGCCTAACTCCTCAAAAGTCAGGTCTTCCTTTTGGTGCTTCAGACAGTTCATTAAATTTTTTCAAAGTGGAGGTAGTTTATCTATAATGGTTGTGATCGTTATGGTCTTATCCATTTTTAATTTATGTTGAGAGATTGATGTAGTATAGTTTTTATTTCACTAAACTGGTCCATAATACTATGAGTATCAATCATTTTAAAATTATTAAATTTTCTAATAATATAATGCTTACTTGTTGCATCCTCTTTCATGTATCTTGCTTGCAACGAATCCCACAACTCCTTTGCAGTATTTACATTGTGGTAAACATCAAACAATGTACTAGACATCACATTAAAAACATGACCCTTGTAGTTATCGTCATCTTGATCCCATTTTTGCCTATCACAAGTCTCGGTAATTGTCTCATTTTCTATAAGTTTCGACCTTGGTGTAGTGATAACATAAAACACTCGCAGCAATGTTAGAAGAAATAACAGTTTCTTTTGCTAAAGATAAAAATCTCTTCCATCGAAACACTCAAGCTTGTTGAAGTCCAGCGCCATATCTCTAAAGGAATTGAAAGAAATAGTCATTTTAATAAACAAAGTGATTAATTAAACCTTAAGATTGTTGGAGAAATTTCTGAGGGCTATTTATCAAAAGTAATAAGAGAGAATAAGAGAAATGGCTTCAAGGCACGGCCATGTCACTTTCCTTAAGGTTTAATTCACCTCTCACTAGTGCATGAAGGTTTCTAGCAAATTTCCTCTAAAATACAATGAAGTTTTGTTGTTACTTTGCACTTTGCACTCGTGAAGAAAAACCCATAGCAACTTCTATAAGTTCATGGATGAAAAGCACTTATGTTTGGAAATTTGCAAGATTTCTAAACAAAAGAATATCAATTTTTAGAGAATGAGAAGAAGAATAAGCAAGAAAAATTTAAATTTGTATTCTGTATGTAATCTATTAATTATGACAGTTATACACATTTTTATAGTGTTTAATTAGTGTGTCTTTTCATAATAGACACTTTGGTTCAGTAATAAATTTACTCAACTGACTTAACTGAGTGTCTCTTCTCAACAGACACTCTAGTTCACGAGTAACTAACATTTAATGTTCTGCAAATTCAAATTTCGAACATCCAATCGACTGAATCTTTCATTCAGTCGACTGAAAAAGTTTCAGAAAATTTTATTCTTCCATCCAGTTGACTAAATCAATCATTTAGTCGACTGAATGAGTCCATTCAGTCAACTGAATCATTTACAACTTGAATTTCCTTTTTTTCCTTTTTTCCTTTGATTTTCTAAAACATCCCAAACTTCAAATCCAAGTTTATTTTGAAAAAAAAAATCAACAAATTATTCCTTATAATTCATGCAAGTCTATGCGCATCACTCATTTATTGTTTGTAGGCGATATGCTTTTGTTCATAATTGGTAAAAAATCATCCATCCGAAACTGTATGCAGTTTATCAGACGTTATGAGCAAGGTTCGGTTCAAGGAGTAAACGGGTAGAAGAGCAGTTTTTATGTCTATAGTAATTGTACTAGACATGTCATTGGTGCGATTGAGAACACTTTCCATTTTAGACATGGAGCCTTTCCATTTAAATATTTGGGGGTTCGTTTATTTAAAGGAAGGTGCAAGAAGTCCTATTTTCATTTCCTTGAATTAAACACCAGTGCTCGGGTTTAGGGATGAAAATCTAAGTTTTTTTCCTTTAGGGGCAAAGTAACCCTGATAAGGAGTACTATCTTGACTTCAATCCATATCCATTCTCTTTCAGTCATACTGTTGCCAAAGTATTTTATTTCTAGACTTGAGAGGATTTTTAGTGGTTTTCTATGGAATCAAAAAAGTGAGACTAGATTTAATTGGGTCAGCTAGCATCGAGCATGTCTTCCTGTGGAGGAGGGAGGTCTTGGTATTCGGTCTCTTTGGGCCACCATGTAGGCTCTTCATGTTAAATTAGCCTGGAATTTTATTTCTGGTGATTCATTATAGGCAAGATTTATAAGGTCAAAATATGGTGGCCCCATGGTTCGTAATATTATTTTTCATTCCCATAAATCCAATGCTTGGTCTTGTCTCTGGACGCACCTTGAGACTATGTTTCGTAACAGTTCAATTGTGATTGGTAATAGCCAACTTGGTTTTTGGAAGCACCATTGGTTACCCAGTCTGCCGTCTCTTTCTTTTTCTCCAAACCCGAAAATTTATGTGGCTTCAACACTGGGATATGAATCTTATATACACTTTATTCAGCATTTGCTCTCCAGTGAATCCTTGACAAAAATTAGGGCTATTCATGTGGATCCTGCTGCCCAGGATACTATTGTTTGGAATCTAGAGCCGTCGGGTCTTTTTTCAATTGTTTCATTTTTTCATCTAATTTGACTTCATGGTCAAATTGTTTTGCGGCATAAAATTGTTTGGAACAATTGTATTCCTTCCAAAATTGATGGTTTCGTTTGGAAATTATTACATAATGGCGTAGCTGCGGATACAAATATCATGCACCTTGGAATTATTATAGTGTCGAAGTGTTGGTGTTGCTCCACTCCATCGTTGGAATCAACTACACATCTATTTGTTTATGGATAAGTGGCGGCTAAGGTTTGGTCGTACTTTTCATCCATTCTTGGATTCCCTTCTTTCCATTCTATTGGTGGTTTTATTAATTGTTGGCTTTATTATACTAACAATAGTTCTCAATTTGGGTGGTTTATGGTTTAATTTTTGGTTGTAATGTATGGGAGATTTGGATTACTTGAAATAAAGCTATACATGAAAACATTCTGATGAATGCTGAGTTAATAATAAGTATGGTGAAAAAATGGTTGGGTGAATTAATAGTGTTATTTAAACCACACAGGTTAGCTAGTTTTCAAGATAAAATTTTCTTTTCGGTTCTACACATCCCTACGTTGAATCCACATATAAAGATTTTAAAGTGGGTTCGTTGGATGCCTTCGGATTATGGCACTGTGAATTTGAACAGGGATGGACCGTTTGGTAATTTTATGGCATTAAGAGGTGGTATGGTTAGAGACAATTTGGGGAACATTACTATTTGCCTTCTCTATCGCTTTTGAGCCGGTTTCATCCTAGTATGCAGAAGTTGTGCTTTTTTAAAGGGTTTTAGCCTTTATTATGCACACGATATAAGAGTGGATATTGTTTAGTGCGACTCTAAAATTTTATTTCACTGTTTAATGACTAGAATCGCCGTTCCTTAGCGGTTGACTTATATTGTATTAGATATATTTCGATTCCTCTCATAGTACATCATACGCACTCTCAGAGAAGGGAATCAAGTTGCCGCCAGACTTGTAGAATATGGTCTCCTCCATCAGTGGCAGGTTCTCTTTTTTCAGCTTTCAGATTTACTGGTCCATGTTAGAAATGCTTTTCTTGCACACTTTAGTAGTATAACTTCTCAACGTGCTAGATAATTTGTGATGCTTGTTTATGTTACAGAACATTTGTTTCCTTTTATGACATAGGGATTTATTTTCATTCGCTTTCTTTGGAGTAAAGTTTATGTCTCCTCTATTTTTTTTTTGTATTTTTTTATTTATTTTAATAAACGGGTAGAGGTTTATGTCAAACCCCCCTCCACATTAAAAAGGCTTTGTTAAAAAAAAAAAAAGCTTGCTAACTTAATAATGGTGTGCGTATTTGAGGTTCGAATTCCATCATTTCCCCCTTATCAAACGATATATCATTTTTTTTAATAAAAAAATGACACATCATCATTTGAAAAATCAAAAACTAAGATTTAACCATACTCTAAATCACTTAAAATAAACTTCATATCAAAACACATTTTTTTCTCTTCACACATCATCAATTAAAAAACAAAAAAAAATATTTATGCATATATAATAATAAAATATAATTATTATGAAATTATCATTAAAGAAATTAAGCATTGATCAAACAAAAATACGGAGAACAGTTATGAAAGTTGTACACTAACAGATAGTAGATAAATGATTCGTGCAAGTTGTAAATATTGATTTGTATAAATATTTGTAATAAAAAAATTAGTGTGAAAAAATTAAAAAAAATAAATTAATTCAATCAAGTTTGCCAACATCATAATTAAAAAAAAAATTGTTAGAAATGAAAATTGATCAAATTGAGATTAAAGATTTTGGACCAACACATTCTTTTGTCATGTGATCAAAGTAAGGATATATTTTAAAAATTATATTTTTTAAAATTAAAATTAAAAATAACAAAATCAAATAATTAGTATTCATTGAACTCATCCTCCATATATATTTGGGCAGTCGGTTAGACGGAATATGGTTTTTATGGGTATCATTTGGTAGCTCTTATCGAGAGCTTTCCAATGATGTATACGGTTCGTTTTTTGGATTTTTGGTTGTTTCGACATCGTCAAAAACTCCAAATGTGAAATCAACAATATTATACATTTACAAAATTATTTTTTTGTTTTTGTAGATTTCAACAATTAATTTTTTAAATGGTAATGTGTTTTTTTGTGATGAAAAAAAAATGACATGTTCTTTGATAAGGGGAAAAGAATGAAAACTGAGTACCAATTAAGCCTTTCATTTAAATTTTCTATCATAAATTTCAGTGGAAACTTGGTGTTATGGTCAATGCTTTCAAAGAGGGTATATGTCTCAAGAAAATTGGAAGAAGTTTCGTAAAGATATTATTACATGCGGTTCATTTTTGTGGTTGTGATGCATTGACTGAACCGGTAAAATTTAATAAAATAAAGATGAAGGCCAAGGGTTCTGACTCGGCCCTTGAAGGCGAAGATGAAACTATCAATGATGCAGCTGCAATAAAATTTAATCATAGAAATCGTTACAAGTGAAAAAAGACTGTTGGGTGACTTAGAGGATGAGGAACTTTGAAGGCCCTTCAGATATCAATCTCTTAGGATGAAAAAGGAAGAGAAGGAAAGAAAAAAGCTAAAAAGGATCACGATGTCAGGTGAATCAGAGGATTGTGGTACCCCAAATGTTTCGGGAAAAAGCTAATGTTCTCAACAATCTTCTATTTCTGGAGTTTATATTGCATATGGAAATGAGAATGATAATTAAAATCAAATCAAATTTATGATGAGATTGAATGTCATTTCATCTAAATTTATCATTGTTACATTCAATATCAACATGAACTTAACATTGATTTCAATTCTAAAATGAAGATCATTCAACACACACGCATGCACACACACGAAGACATGCACGCACCGGCCAAAATCTCTTAGGGACACATAGCACACCTGGAGCACGCGCACACACATGGGCTAAAATCTCTTAGGGCCACATAGCACACCTGGGGCAGGAGGTTGGCCTGGCTTGCTTACATTGAATATAATAATCCGCTTTGGTTTGGCATGGGCCAGCTTAGTTACAATCACTCTCCTGACCATTTATGCCTACAATTAAATGGGCATTGAAAATGAGGTAGATAATGAGAAAAGTAGCTAACTGAAGCTTTGGTGATTCCACTGTTCTTTCCATATATTAATATGAGGTTTTTCTGTATGACTAAAAGAAATTTGGAGACATTTAATTATATAGTTTTGACGGTGCAACAATATCTAACTTTAAATTTTATCATTTCTATCTATATTATATTAGACGGTGGTCTTAATTGTGTGGTATAATGATAACGTGGCACTGTATGGAATGAGATTTTAAATTTTCAAATTTATTCATTTTTTTCTATTTTTAATTAACCTTATCTTTATTAAATAATTACTTTTATGTTTAAAAAAATCAACCAATTATATACATTTTCTTTTATGTTTCTTTCCTTTTTAATGGACATAAAATTCATTATGTCAATTGATTTTATTCTATATAAAAATGTGTTTTTTTATTAATAGGTGTGAAAGTGAGTCGAGCAGTTCGAGTGGCTCAGCTCGAAGCTCGATTAAACTTTCAAAATTGATATTGGTTCAAATGGTCAATCGAGTTGAGTCCTACTAATATCAAACTCGGTTAGATAGACTCACGGGTCAACTCGCTTAAATTAATTATTATAATTATAATTACCAAACTCAGTTAGATAAACTCACGAGTCTATTCGCTTAAATTAATAATTTTTATTCTTTAGTTGACCTAACATTGCAAGTCCTTGATTGACAATTTAATTTTTATGCAGGAGATCTTTTCTCTTATATATCTCTTATAATTACTTAAGGGTAAGCATGGAACCCGGTTGACCCATGGACTCGACTCAAACTGATACAATGGGTTGGGTTGGGTTGGGTTAGGTCTTTTTAGAAGTTAGGTTGAGTTGGGTTGGGTTGAAATTTTTTTGAACCCGATGGGTTGGATTTGGTCATGGGTTCAAAATTTTCAAACCGACCCAAACCAGTAACCCGATCAAATATATAATTATATTTTATATATATTATATTTATTAAATATAAAATTATGTTTAAATAATTATAGTATAATGAAAAAGTAAAATTATACGTAGCACAATCCAAATCCAAACAACCAAACATGGCATAGTTTGTTGTAATTAGATAATAGAATGATGGGTATTTTGGGAAAAAGAAATTATAATTCACTAAACCTAGCCTCTCTGATTGAAAATTTCAGTCTCCTCATTATCTCTTCCTTCGTTTCTTTGTGGGAGCTGTGGGACTATCGTTTTCTCTTGAAAGAAACCCAAGTGACGAATGTAAAGTTTGGTGAGAAAAAGCCAAAAAAGTATGCAGTACTATGCAGTCTTCCTTTTCCTTAGAAAATGCTGGCCTGGTTTTTGCATTTTTCTTTTTCCTTTTACACTTTTCATTTTCGAAAACAAATAGTACCAAGTTTGGAACCAATGTTTTAATTGCCCTCAGGCTTTTGTATTTTCAAATCTAATGTTAACTTTTATTTTCTAGAGTTTTATGTCTGCTCTCTTTAATATGGTTAAACATTCTTTAGCTTTAAAAAATGGGGAATTTTGATTATAGCAAGGATATATAACTTACGCTAAATTAAGACACAATCAATTATGCATCTCCGTGTAACTAATTGGTAGTAATAAGTAAATATCAACTATAATAAATCCTTGGAAAAAAAACTATAAGAAATCTTTAATCACTTACCTTTTTGGATTAGAAAGCACATTTAGTTAATAAAATATTTTATTATGAAAAATATATATTTTATTACGAAGATTTTTGAAAGGTTTACCATTTTGAAGAGGATTTCCACCGACTATGAATAAGTTAAACTTTAATTAAATTTTACTCATAAATCATGTGATGAATCTTGATTGTCAATCTTTAAATTGTTTTTTTAACATTATATGAACGTACGGTCTACATATCACAAAGATAGATGTAAAACATAATAATTAATTAATTAATTTTTCATAAACAAACAAAACGCTCCTTAAAATATCATATTGATATAAAAAAAAAATTAAATTACTTTTCCTTAGGCTTACAGAAATTCATTTGATTTTCACCTTCAGTGTTGCCTTCTCTTCTGCACTAAAACAATGTACAGTCCATTTCATGGATTTAACATTGAAAACTATTGACCCATTTGAGAAAGTAAAGAACAGAGAATTTGTTGTGCTTCTAGTCATCTCGTTTGGTTGGCGAATTTTGGTGTGTTGTATGTTGAAAAGGGTATCTGTTAATGCTTATTTTCATAACAATATCCAAGATGTTAACAAAAATATTGAATATTAGTTTATATAAAGCTGATGCACACAACTTTTACTTGAAATATGTATGGATTTGGTTTTGGATTTAGTATAATATTTTTTGGTTATGTAATATGTATGATTTAATTTTTTAGTAGAAAAAATATATCAACCCGGTGACCCAAACCGACCCAAACCAATTAAAATGAGATGGGTTGAGTTGAGGTTGAATGGGTTCATGGGTTGGGTTGGGTTGAGATTTTTTCAATCCGATATAAATGGGTTGGATTAAATTTTTAGACTAAACCAACTCAAACCGATCTATATTCACTCCTATAATTACCAATAGATTGGCCATTGAAAATGAGGTAGGTAATGAGAAGAGTAGCTAACTGAAGCTTTGGTGATGCCATTGTTCTTTCATATATTAATATTAGGTTTTCTATATGACTAAAAAAATTGGAGACATTTGATTACACAGTTTTGGCGGTACAAGCACAATAGGAAATTTTCATTCCCCTAGAAAAAACAGTGGAAACTTTTGCAATAAGCCTGGTTATACGGCTATCATAACTCTGGTTAGCTCAATCAATGTTATTAGTAGTCCAAAGTCTATTTAAATTTCTCGATTCAGCAGAATATTGAAAAATGTATATTAATTTCTTCAATTTTTTTAATAATATATTTAAAAAAAAATTATTATTTTTTAAATTATATTGAAGATATTTAAATTGTTTAGAAATTATTAAAAAAATAATAATAAAAAATATTTTTCACAATTAAATGCGTCTTAATTTTTTTTTTTCAAATGCACGAACTTAATTACTTTTAAAAATATTTTAACTAGTAATTTTCACTCTATTTTCATTGTTTTTCTAACTTACCATATTAATTATAACTCTCATAAATACCAAAAGGCCACACGCAAAAACAGTGATCGGAAAAAAAAATTTGATTGAAATACGAAAAGCTTAAACAATCGCCGTAACATCGTAATTGAGCACAATTCGTCTTGAGCAAAGATCCAAAAAACGAATCTCATTTCCTTAGTTTAAAGTTTTCATTCCTTAATTATTTTCTCGAAGGGCATTCCTTCATTATTTTAGAAGCAAAGTAAGGCAGCTAGCAACTAATACAAGAGGAAGTAATAATGCACCTAAACATTGAATAATTTAAAATGTTTATTAATAAAATAAATTACAACTACATCCTTGGGTTTAACCAAATTATAATTACATCAAAAACAGACAATTATATCATTTTGTTTAAAAAATTGTTAGCTAAAATCTTGAGGATCACTATTATTTCAATACATTGAAACTTCATGTATGAATTACTTATCGAATTAAACCAAAAATATTAGTAATGCCACGTCATATAATATTATGTTTCGGCAAAACAGAAAGTGAAATGAAATATAAGAATAATTAATTTCAGTTTATTACTGAAACCGAAAATTCCGACCGTTTCATCGAAACGAAACAAAATTTATAACTTTGGTATATTTACCTAACCTAATTGTTTTTGGAAAATATTTTGAATTTAAATCTTGGTATCTTTACCTCAAAACAAATGTGACTCAAGTAGAGTACTAGGGTAGGAATAATAGTTGGAGCTTAATTCAAGAACGGTTAAACCTTCGTGTCAATGAAGAACTTGCTACTCGTAACAACACTTAGATTAAATTGGGTCTAAATAGTTAATTTTAGATTAACTCAAAATTTTATTAATAATTTCAAATTTTTTTTATTAATAACATTAGATAGTGGTAAGACTCAAAATATAATGGTACAAATAAAAATTTTCAAAATTACTAATAAGTCTAACAAAAAATCCTCCGCCGCTTGGAAGCACATCTCAATATGCTTTTGAAAGTTATTTATCCATTTTGATTATGTTCAATCGGATAATCTCTCTTTCTCATCGAGTCAGCTTCCATCATTCTTTCTGCCCAAAAATTCTTCTGAAAATTTGAATGCACCATCCATATCACGAATCACACGTTCACTTGCATTTTATTCATTGTACATAATAATGAAACGAAGAAAAAATCTTTATCATTCATTGCATTAAAAGTAGTTTTGCATGCATGCATCATTAAATAAAACAATTGTGTGTTTTGTTTTATTTTTTTTTTTGCTTTCATTTTTTATTTTAAAAACATTAAAAATGTGTTCGACCATTGAAAATAAAAATCATTTTCTAATGAACAAATGGTTTCGGTGTAAAATCCAAAAAGTACAAATATGTTTTTAAAAAAAGAATCACTATTTTCAGACAAAATTTGCTTTCAATGGTGATTGGTGTAAAACAATCCGGATCTGGCTCTATCAAGAAAAACAAGGGTAAAAACCTGAGTGGAAGCAAAAAAATTTGGTTAAATCAGGTCTAAAATTTTATTAATAATTTTTTAAAATTTCACATGTAACGTTAATAAAATCCAAAAAAATAATGTTATTAATAAAATTATCTAAAATTATCAATAAAACCATGATCACCTAATATTCTCTTCGTACGTGGAACGTATGAAAAAAAAAAGTATTAAGTCATCTGCTATAAAAATAACAAAAAAAAACATGCAATACATATAAATTTTAATTATAAAGTGGTCCTCATCAAATTTTAAAATTTAAAAAATCTAAATGCATGTACAAAGATATTGTATGCTTTGGTTCACAGTTTAAAAATTTTAAATTCATTCTTTTTTGTTGATTAAATTAACGGAATGCATATATAACAAAAAAAAAATTATGAGAATCACAAAATAATCATGCATTCCAGCAAAATATAACATATATATATATATATATATATATATATATATATATATATATTCAGAAAATCAAAAGTAGAAGAAAACAAACTAAAAAAAAAATTTGACATATGTTTTTATTTAGACGAAATAAAAACAAGTTGTAAAAGTTCAAATTCAATATTTACTCAATTTCAATTGTAATTAGTTTGGTAATTAAAAAAATTTATCTGATATATTTATATAAAATATAAAAACTTAATGTAATAGAAAGCAAGGACGGAGATTTTGCGGGACGAAAATTGCTCACTTCGTCTTCATCTCCGTTCAAAATGAAAGCTTTTAAAAAGTTTAATCCTCATTTATGAGAATAAAATCCCCTTCATGCTCGATCCTTAAAAATTTTTAAAGTTTCACTGACGACGAATTATTTTACCACTCTAAGAGCATTTTTAAATAACTAAAAACCTAAAAATTATAAAAGACACTTTCCTTATCATGGAACTTTATTTTGCCTCCCATGGTTAACCACAAATCATCGATAGATTTGGACGGAAAATGGTACGGAGTATGAAGGAATTGATTGCAACAATGTAATAGTGGGACGAGTGTTAGTGCCAAATTCATAAATTACGAAGTTAAATATTAAAGGTTTATAGTTTATAGACCGTTGGTGTAATTATTTTTTAATTTTTTATATAATATATAAGTAAATTATATTGCATTAATTATAAGTTTATTGAAATAATATTAGCATACCAAATTTTTTTAAAAAGTATTATTCATCCTAAACACCAATTTCTTTCATCAAATAGTCCCAATGAATTTTTTAATTAAAATACCTTTAAGTATCATAAAAATTACTTTTTTATATAAAAAAATAAAACTTTTAGGGATAAAACATACTTAACAAAGATTTTTTAAAGTTTTTTTTTTTAAAAATTATTATCTTTTTTTCTATAATTGTTAAAAGTATATTTTAAATGGATTTATATATATTCTATTACATGATATAAAACAAATTTTATTTCATATATTTTATATTTTAAAAATATTATGATATCATTATTTATCGTATCCTCAAATAAATGAAAATTAAATGTCATTATAAAAGAAAATTAAATATTTTAAATGAAAAATTTGTTGATATTTTCTTTATAAATTAATAACTTAACATCTTAAATAAATGAATATCAAATATCATCATAAAAAAAAAAACAAAGACAAATTTTTCTATTTAAAAATTAAAACGATACTGTATGTTTTTTTAAAAAAAAATATAAATTCAAATAACCTAAAAATTTGTGTTATAAACAATTTTGAGATAAAAAAAATTTAATAAATAGAATTATTAAACTTATCATAATTAATTGAAAAAATTTTAACATTAAGAGTACTTAATCCAACTGGATTTTGATTTTTTTTTTAAAAAAAAAATCATTTTAAGTGAATCATGTATTTTAAAAAATGTTTGGTATGTTATTACGTTAGTATCATTTCAACCAATCTAAATATAGTATAATATAATTTGCCCTTAATATATTAATGTTATCTAGGTATATGGTACTTAACTAATATTTTTCTAAAATTTATAAATTTTTATGTTTTCTTTTTTAATACCATTTTCCTATCATAGAAAAAAAAAGGTTATCCATCAATAGTATATAAGATTAAAGAAGAAAATTATATATAAATTAAAACCACATAAATAGATAAAATAACATTACATAATACAGAAATAGTTTTAAAATATTAAAATTTTATTATAAATGAATTTTTAATTATTTTCTACTTATTTTAGTAACAACGATATTCTTGTAATTGATTACAAGAAATTTTATTCCAATTCTACAATTCTATCTCGACAAAAAAAAAAATGACCATTCTGCCTAAACAACCAAACACAATAATTACAATTCTATTTTACCAATCTATCTTCAATTTTCAAAACGAGAAAATTCAAATTTTGAAAAATCAATACGAGTGTCATTGCTTTTTGATTGGAGAAATATTCAAGAAAGAAATAAGTAATGGTCCAACCATTTGACACATAATTATAATTAAAACTAAATTACCACCATTCATAATAAATTAAAACCATATCAGCAGCACTACACCTCTAAAAGAAAATTTTAAAAAAAAATTACACCATACAGCAAAAGCCCTCCAAGAAATATAAACAGATCCACCCCACAATTATGCACTGCAATCTACAAAGCCCACAAAAGAAAAGCAAAAAACCTAAATCATAAAAACAAAAGAAAAAAAAAATAAATGCTACTCCAATTATCACATAACTTTCCACGATTCCAGAGTGGGAAAGCTCGCGAAAGTATCAAAATCTATCTCATCACCGTCCCCTACTAGGGTCACCACAGAAGACTCAAAGGCAGAAAGCGAACCAACAGCAGCAGGCCCAGACATAGCGGGACCCATGACCAAGCTTTGCTGGTGATGATGATCCAACAAAAACGCCGACGTATCGAGGGTGGGCAAGAAGCCAGCAGCAGCGTTTGGCAACCGGCTACCATCAGGTCTTTGAGGCTCCGGCTTCACGATCGGCGCAACGGGAAGGTGAGCAGAACCGAATTCGACGCCGGTGACCTGTTGCACCATCTGTCTGAAGTTGGCCGGATCCGCCGTTATAAAGGTGGTCTGAGAACGCTTGGAGGCGCGGGACTTCCGTTTTGAAACCTTGGCGGCGTTGGTAACGACAGGGATGGCGTTTCGGTGCCGTTTCGACGCCGTTTGGTCGTCTGATCCGGCCGAAACGTTGGAAACGGCGGGGGTGGTTGCCGTTTGGGGGTTGAGAAGAAACGGGGAGATGGAATCTGCTGTTTTTAGCGTTTGGGAAGCGGTGAGGGACTTGTGGAGGGCTTTTGTAAGAATTTCGGTGTCGCGTGCAAACGCTTCAGAGAGCCATGAATCGGCAAAGGATGGTCGAAATGTCCATGGCTCCATGCTCGCCAACTTTTCCGATGTCATTTTTTCAACAAAAAAAAAAAAAAAATTCTCTTCTGAAAAATAAAGGAATATCAGTCACTTTTGATTCAGATGAAGTGAATTTATTTTGGAATTTGGAACCAACAACACCAAGAAAAGTGATTAGGTGAGAGAAATATGACTGAAATTAAAATTAAGTAAAGAGTCAAAGTTTGAGGAGAGCTATACTCTGATAATGGGTATTAGGTAGGAAATGGGAGAAGGGGATGAAGGGTTTTAAATACGCCGGTGGTGGAGAACGAGCAAGAGAAACCGCGTTGTAAGGGAGAGGACACGCGTCTGTTTTGTCGTACGGATATTCGCAGTTATTTTTAAAAATAAAATTACAACAATATCTTTAAATTTAACCATAAATAAAATTATATATCAAATTTTAGTTTTAAAAAAACTATAATTGCCATCTCACGTTTAAAATGGTAAATAAAATAATGATAATTGTTTTTTTTTTCAACGCATTGAAAACTTACGTATATATAACTTATTGAATTACACAAAAGAAAATATAATATTATATCATCATTTAATTTGATTTTGTAAAATATTTTAATATTTATAAATATTATTTTAACTTGATTTTGTAAAAAATTATATTATTTATAAGCACAATGAGATAAGTAAAAAAAAAGAAAGAAAAGGACAAAATAAAAAAGATGAGACCACCGTACACTTTTATCCACAAGTAGAAAGAAAAATTGAGAGAAAAAAAATGTGAGATGATCGGTATTTTTTTTTTAAAATTGTATGAATAAATCACACTTCTCTCAAATTAAAATAATTAAAATAAATTTTTTTTATCATTTTATTTTATTTTTTATTTTTTCATTATTTATCAAACACATAATGAAAAACATTCATATTTTTAATTTGTCAATTTTTTTTCTTTTTTACTTTATTTTTTTAATAAAATCAAAGCTTTACAAATAGCTGAGTGGGAATGATATATTTTAAAATTTTAAATGATATTATATATACAATTAAACTTGAGGAATATAATTATTATTTATTCTAAATTTTACTATTGTTTTCATTTCATTTTTTTAGTTTAATTCTTATACTTTCAAAAAGATTTCTTTGTCACATTAGATATAAAATTAACATTTTAGATCAATTTAAAAAATTATTACTAATTTTAAAAAAATTATTGATAATATTATTTTTTAATTTTATATTTATATTAATATTATAAATAATTTTTTTTAAAACAAACAATTTTTAAGCTTCCGACTTATTAGTGCTAAAGTGGTGACTAGACAACCACTACTAATATTATTTTTTATTTTAAAAAAATGGGCAGTACGAGCAGTAGTATTATCTTGACTGGTTGGAAGAACGAGAGAGAAGTTTTTTTTATTATTTTAACCAGCAGTGTTGTTAGTAGCAGTGGAAGTATCAACGTTAGCTTTGACGGTCAAGCCGCGTCACTCGGGCGTCACCATTTACGCGTAATCACGCTTCCCTAAAAATAATTCGTTTTATTATTTTTTTTATCTTCGCTCTTTATTTTTGCTTTTTCAGAATTACATCGCTATCCTCAAATTTTTTTCTTTTTTTAATAGAAACGTTACCCTAAATTTCACACGTATTGATTTCTCGTTTGATAGGAAGATGATATGGTGGGGCCTCTAACTTTAACTTCTGATAGATTTGATGCTCTAAAATTTGGACTTTTATCAAGAGGCATCAATCATGAGCAAATTTCGGTGTCCCAATATTATTTGCATTTTTTTTAAGGTTAAATTATAAAGTTATTTTATGTATTTTGGAATGGGATTATTTTGTTGTCTTTTTTTAATTTAATACATTAATTTTTAAAATTAATCAAATCATTTTATTTTAATGGAAATTTCTGTCAAGTTGTTGAAAATAATTTCCACGGGTTATTATCACTAGATAATTATATATATTTACTTTGTGTTTCAATGTTTTTTTTTAAATTTTAAGCTTAATTATAAAAAATACTATGTGGTTAACTTCATTTTCAAAAATTATCGCAAAGTTTTTTATGGCAAAAAATACCTTGTGATTTACTCAATTTTAAAAAAATACCTTGAAGGTTTTTTGTGATAAAAAATAACCTATGCTATATTTTTGTTAGTCAAAATACTCTGTCAAATGTTTCATTTAATCAACCACAATATATTTTTTCTAACAGAAACATATCACAGTGTGTTTTTTGCCACAAAAATTTTTTTAGGGTATTTTTTGAAAATAGAGTCAACCACAGGGTATTTTTTGCAATAAAAAAATTTTAGATATTTTTTAAAAATACAGTCAACCGCATGATATTTTTTTAATTAAGCCTAAATTTTAAAAACAATTTATTTATCCTTTTGCATTTTAAGCATGTATCTAATAAACTTTTTTAGTGATAATTTCAATAAAATTTATACCGATGCACATAAAAATCTTGATCAAAATTGATACTAGCGTACACAAAATTCTCGACTAAAAATCTTTCACTGTTTAATAGTCAAGAGTTTTATGTGTGCCGGTGTAAATTTTGTCGGAATTATCAATAGAATGGTTCATTGTAAACATGTCTAAAATACAAAGGGTAATATGTAAGATGGACATTGAAACATAAGACAAAATGTAAGGGTGTTTGGTGATGATAAACCTAATTCCACCCTCAAAGTGAATGAATGAATAATTTATATATTTATTGTCTTGTATAGTGTTTACATGGATTTCCGTTAAGTGTTTGATTGGAATTTCCATTGAAATAGAGTGATTTCGTTGATTTTGAAAGTTAATATATTAAATTGAAACGTATAAAAATATATAGTAAAATAATCTCATTTCCAAAGTATATGGAGTAAATTTATAATTTAACTTTTTTTTTTCACAACCCTCCCAAGGCATATACATGTACAGAATTTGATTATTTAGTTGCAAAATTTAATACTTAAAGTCTCCATATCAAAAAATAAAATAAAATTTAATACTTAAAGTAAAATTGAAATTTACCTATGGTTTAAAAGGAAGTGTTTGGACATGTGAACTAAGTTGGCTACCGTTGATCTATGCTTGTATATCATCAGATAAATGTTGAAGAATATTTTTTTTTTCTTTTTACAAATTAAAAAAGCAACATTACATCATGTAATAAAAATAGAATTTCTTTATTTAAACCTCTAAAACTTTTATTTATTAAAGGAATTTGAGAAATAAATTCATTGAAACTTAGTATATGATATTTAATTTCAATTTTATTGAACTTATTAACAAAAATACAATATAACATAATAATAAAAAATCTTTGAACCTAATTTATCTATCTTTATATAACCTATAACATATATATATATATATATATATATATATATATTGACCCTCACATATATTTTAATGATGACAAAACACAACTCTTATTATATTAACAATGCTGTCTAAGTGTATTAAGCAATAAAAGCATTCAACCAATGATCAATGTGCAAGAACTCGACCCGAATCAATCATCAAGTCAAGATAGAAGTTCTAGTTTAAGGACAAGGTATTTAAACAAGTTGTAAATCTCACTTGTTCAAGTAATTAGCTTGTCCAATGGCTCCCTTTGAAAAAGCATTGTAAAAACTAACGTTTTAAAATCATAACCTGTTAAAAGAATGAAAAACTGGGTTGAAAGGCAACCCAGTCGACTGGGTACTTACACTAGAAGACTGGTATTCTGGACAGTGTGTCCACAGTCAACTGGATGCTTAATACCAGTCGACTGGTGTTTTGGACAGAAAGTTCCTAATCGACTGGTAAGAACAACCCAGTCGACTAGTACTTTGGGCGGATGGTTCCCAGTCGACTGGTACCTTTAACAGCCTTAAAGATGTGATTTTTAAAGAGGACCCAGTCGATTGTTAGTTCAAAAAATATGATCGTTGAGACGCGAGAATTCAGCACGAATTGTACCAAAACGTACCAAATCAGTTACAAACGTCCATATATAAACTAACTCTATTAAGCATTTTAAGATGGGGGATTACACATTCAAACAATTTTTTACTCACTGATACACAAAAAGCTTTGAAAAATTGATTGTTGAGCCATTCTTCAAGCTTTACCTAGAAAGAGAGATATTATTCAGTTGTACAAGCTTCCATTGTTGTCTCTCTACTGTTTTCTTTACAGTATTTATTGTAAAGGGATTTTGCTTCCGAAAGGAAGAGATTTGCTTCGGAGAGGAAGGGGTTTGCTTCCGAGAGGAATGGGTTGTAAGGTTTGTGCAATACCTGTGAAATTGTACGACTAAGTTTCTTAGTGGATTACTTCAAGGAGGTTCCTTGAAGAGAGTGGACGTAGAGTCGGAACAATTCCAATATTGCCGAACCACTATAAACTAAGTTTGCATCCTCTATTCCTTAAACTCTTTATTTACAGCACATTTTACTTATTTATAAGCTTGTTGTGTTATCTGTTTTATAAACTTGTGTTTAATCCGTGAAAGTTTTTAAAACCCAATTCACCCCCCCTCTTGGGTTGAAACCTCAGTCTGCAATTGGTATCAGAGCCTCGTTCTCAATTTTAGGCTTAATATCCTTGAGTTGATCCGAAGGCAGCAAATAACTATTATGAGGGACACTCATATATTAGGCCTCCCTTGTTCAATGGCTCCAACTATAACTATTGGAAAAATATGATGAAAATCTTTGTCGAAAGACAAGATTATAATCTATGGAGAGTCATTGAAGAGGGACCTAGAATTCCATCAAAGGAAATCACTATTGGAGAAATCAATTATAAAATGCCTAAACTCAAAACTGAGTACAATGAGGAGAATTGTAGAATAATGTCTTTCAATAGTAGAGCAACAAGTATTTTATATTGTGCTTTAGATATATCTGAATACAATAAAATCTCTGAATGTGTTTCAGCTAAGGAAATATGGAATAAATTGCAAGTTACACATGAAGGAACTAGTGAGGTTAAAAAATCAAAAATCTATATGCTAGTGTCTGAATATGAATCTTTTATAATATATCCTAACGAAAAAAAATTTCAAATGCACTCACGTTTCACAACTATTGTTAATGGTTTAAAGCTTCTTGGTAGGAACATTGAGGAATTTGAATTAATAAGAAAAATCTTAAGATCTTTGCCATCTACATGGAAAGCAAAGAAGACTACTATCACAGAGGCCAAAGATCTCGACAAACTTGATATTGAGACACTTCTTGGGTCATTGTTAACATATGAGATGGAGGAAATGAATCCCATCTTCAATGATGATGAGAAGAAGAAAAAGGTGATAGCTCTCAAAGCCTCTACATACAACAAAGAAGAGGAATTGGAAGAAGAGGCAGTGAGCAGCGAAGAAGATGATGAAATGACTTTAATCACCAAGTGGTTTCATAGATTCTTGAAGAAAATAAAGAAACCTTACACAAAGGATCCCACCTCAAAAAGGGAACCACTTGTGTGCTATGGATGCAAGAAGCCCGGTCACATTAAGGCCGATTGTATAGCTACAAGCAAACCATACAAGAGTTTCAAAAAGAAAACTATGATAGCAACTACTTGGAGTGATGATGAAGAAGATGAATCCTCGGATAAAGAAGTCGGATACGAGGAAATTGCCAACCTATGCCTTATGGCAATTGATGATGAAAATGAGGTATTATCTTCTCCCTTTTCTAAAAATAACATTGTGAGTAGTAGTGAAGAATTGTTAGAAGTCATAAATGAAATGCATGATGAATTGAAGAAATTTGATTCTAGGAACTCTACTCTTAAGAAAGAGGTGTCATCCCTTTCTAAAGAGATGATAAGTCTAAGAGAAGAAAAAGAAAAACTATCTTCATTGCTTTATGATGCTTATCAAGATTTCTTCAAAGATGAAAATGAGAATTTAAAGAAGAAGATATTAGAATTGAATGGTACTATATCTAGACTTATGCTTGGAAAAGAAAAGCTAGATGAAGTGCTATCTTGCCAAAGATTAAATGGAGGAAAATTCGGGTTAGGTTATTCTCCATTAGGCAAGCAAAAATCAAAAGAGAGCTTAATTATTGATGAGTGCTAAATATTACATGTTTTAGCCCCTTAGTTTACATTTGTTGAGTTCTTAGTTATGTTATTTCGTGCTATTTTATCTATTTTCTGTGTTTTCTGTGTTTTTATAGGTTTTGGAATAAAATGAAGCAATGTGAAAACTACAGGGCTTAAAAAACAAAAGTTAAGAATGCCTAGTGCGATCGAGCGCATAGGACATACGATCGATCGCACCTGCGATCGTGCGCACAAGGCATGAGATCAATCGCACCTGCGCTCGAGTGCACCAGACTTGCGATCGATCGCAAGTGAATCGCACATCCCACATCCCACATTGGAAAGGAAACATTTGCAGTATCATATATATTGTAGCGCACTGTGATGCGCTCAAGTGCAACATGGCTGCGATCGATTGCAGTTGACTCGCACATCCCACATCGGATAAGAAGCACTTACAGCGCGCCAGACACATTGCATCGCACCATGCTACGATCGATCGCAAAGGAGCAGTATCCCACATCGAATTTACAGCTCATTGTACTCCAGGAATTCCCTTATATAAACACTACCTCACTTCATTATTCAGTGTGCAGTCTGGTGGATTTCTACTAGCATTCTAGTATATCTCTTAAGGGCTTTTGCCACCACCGGGGGAAGTGCTGCCCAACAGCGTGTGAAATTTCTCCCAATGTACAGTCAGTTTTAATTCTTTTCAAGTTTTTAATGCTTAGCACTTTTTATTGTTAAATTTAGTTTCATGATCATGAGTGGCTAGAATCTTCAGCTGAGGTTGAAGACGAAGCCTCGCCATTGTTTAGCATTATATTTTCAGATATGTTCATACAATTCTAATATGTTTAGTTTAAATGTTCTATTTAAATTGTTTGAATAAATTCTTACGATTGATAGTTTTTAATTGTTCTGTTGGATATTATGCGTGTTTCATCCGATGGATACATCAAATCCTTTTCGATTAAATTGGATTTCCTTTGTGATTTGTTAAAAATGGATATATTGGATGCTTTTGGTTTAATTGAGATATTCGTTGTTTTTTGTTTAAGTTGGATTCATGGAATGTTTTGATAGATTATTTTTATATAGAACATGAAGATATATGCTTTACTTTGGTTGGGTGGATTCAGAAACCTTAGTGTTTTCATCATTAGTTATTAAATCAATTTAGTTTAGTTTATATTTGTTTTGCAAAATATAATTAACAATTCGAAACTAGGTTAAAATAAGGTTAGTTTAGATAAAAAGCTATTTTCACAACGCAATTCCCTGTGGATTCGACCTCGCACTTGCACACACTATATTGCAAATGACTCGTGCGCTTGCGAGTAATTTAAAACTCACAACAATTATGAAAGCTTCATGTGTGAATGAAGCCTCTACTTCAAAGGTTAAAATCACACCCACATTGAATGATAGCATGTCTAGAAATACTAATGCTTATATAAGATTGAAGAATCCTAGAAATACTCATGCTTATATGTATGAATGCTTATGCACATGCTAGGAATAATCATTATGTGCATCATAGGAACAATTTGTATACTCAAGACTTGCACACTGCACAAGCATATCCTAGGAATTACAATCATAGTTATTCTAGAAATAATATGCATACTCATGGTAATGCAAGCATGTATCCTAGAAATCATCATCATACATTTTCTGGAAATGACATGTATATTCATATTCCTCACAATAGAAACATGTATCCTAGGAACTCACATCCTAAGCATTATAGGCATGCACAACTAAAGATTCCTAGAAAATTCAATAACTATCATCCTAGAATTGTGCATTATCAACATGTTTATAGATCACCATATGCTGTTAAGAAAGTATGAGTCCCAAAAGGAACTATATTTTCAAGGACTAACCCCAAAGGACCCAAGAAATTTTGGGTACCTAAAAATGCCATTGTATGTAGATATGTCTCTACACCAAGGAAAAAGGTAATTGTTGGTACCTTGACAGTGGATGCTCAAAACACATGACCGCTGATAAAAGTGTATTCAAGGAGCTAACTCTAAGAGATGGTGGACTTGTCACCATTGGAGACAACACAAAAATAAAGATCATCGGGCATTGAAAAGTTGGTAATGATTTTTTAACTATAGATAATGTATTGCTAGTACAAGACCGTAAGCCAAATTTACTAAGTATTAGTCAACTTTGTGACAAAGGCAACAAAGTCACATTTGAGACCTTTCATTGTCTAGTAATAGACATCAAGAGTAACAAGATCAAATTTGTTGGCTATAGACATGAAAATGTCTATATAGTTGATTTGTAATCCTTACATTCCGAAAATGAAAAATGTTTTCCTGCTATTAGTGAAAATCCATGGCTATAGCATAGAAGGCTTGGTCATGTGAACATGAACTTGCTGAAAATCATTTCAAGAAAATATTTAGTCATTAGACTTCCCAAAATCAATTTTGAAAAAGAAAAATTATGTGATGCTTGTCAAATGGGAAAACAAACTAGGATTTCTTTTAAATCAAAGAATGTAGTCTCAACTACTAGACCTTTGGAACTTTTGCATATGGACTTATTTGGTCCAATAAGTACCATTAGTCTAGGTGGTCATCAATATGCTTTTGTTATTGTTGATGACTACTCAAGATATACCTTTGTTATCTTTATTGCTTACAACGATGAAGCTTTCAAAGGATTTGAAAACTTTTGCAAAAAGGTTCTAAATGAAAATGGAATTTGTATTTCAAGCATTAGAAGTGATCATGGAAAAGAATTTGAAAACCAAAGCTTTTCAAAATTTTGTGATGAAAATGGAATTGATCACAACTTTTCAGCTCCTAGAACTTCTAAACAAAATGGAGTTGTTGAAAGGAAAAATAGAGTTCTAGAAGAATTTTCAAGAACAATGCTTTGTGAAAAAAATTTACCAAAATACTTTTGGGCTGAAGCGGTAAACACCTCTTGTTACATCTTAAATAGAATTTTAATTAGATCTATGCTTGATAAAATTCTGTATGAACTATGGAAAGTAGAAAGCCTAATATCTCCTATTTTCGTACATTTGGTTGTAAATACTTTATCCTAAACAACAATAAAACTAACTTGGGTAAATTTGACTCTAAAATCGATGAAGGGATATTTTTAGGATATTCAACCTCTAGTAAGGCTTATAGAGTTTTCAACAAGAGAACTCTAGTGGTAGAAGAATACGTACATGTAACTCTTGATGAGTCTAACCCAATTAGTAGTAGAGAAGTTTCTTTTAATGATGATGCAGATTTTATTCCAAGAACGGAAACTCCTACTCCCATTGTTGACCCAAAGGAGAGTCCACCTCAAACAAATGGAGAGATGAAAACTCTCAAAGTAGACCAACCAACTACAAGTCGACAAGAGGATAGTCTTCCCAAAAATTGGAGGTATGTAAATTATCACCCGATTGATCAAGTGATTGGTGATCCTTCACAAGGGGTAAGAACTCGTTCCTCTATTAGAAATATTTGCAATTATGTAGCTTATTTATCTTAGGTAGAACCTAAGACATTTATAGAAGCTGAAAAGGATAATGATTGGATAATAGCAATGCAAGAATAAATAAATCAATTTGAAAGAAACAATGTATGGAATCTAGTTCCTAGACCTAAGAATCACTCAATAATAGGAACTAAATGGGTATTTAGAAATAAGATGGATGAAAATGGAATAGTAACTAGGAACAATGCTAGATTAGTTGCTAAGGGATACAATCAAGAAGAAGGAATAGACTTTGATGAGACCTATGCTCCTGTAGCTAGATTAGAAGCTATTCGAATGTTGTTAGCCTTTACATGCTTTAATAAGTTTAAGTTATTTCAAATGGATGTAAAGAGTGCCTTCTTAAATGAATTTATAGTATAAGTGGTTTATATTGAACAACCTCTTGGATTTGAAAATACTAGTCTTCCAAATCATTTCTACAAGCTTTCTAAGGCTCTATATGGGTTGAAGCAAGCTCCAAAGGCATGGTATGAAAGACTAAGTAAATTTTTTATTGACAATAACTTTGTAAGAGGTAAGATAGACACAACCCTCTTCAATAAAACTCATAAAAAAGACACTTTGGTAATCCAAATATATGTTGATAATATTATATTTGGTGCTACTAATGAATCTATGTGTTAAGAGTTTGCCAAATGCATGCAAGATGAATTTGAAATGAGCATGATGGGAGAGCTTACCTACTTCCTTGGACTTCAAATAAAACAACTAAAAGGAGGTATCTTCATCAATCAATCAAAGTACACTAAGGACCTACTAAAGAGGTTCGGGATGGAAAGCTCAAAGCCACTTGGAACACCTATGAGCACCTCGACAAAGCTTGATCTTGATGAAGGAAGTAAATGTTTAGATACTAAATATTATAGAAGCATGATAGGAGCTTTCCTTTATTTGACTGCAAGTAGACCTGATATAATGTTCAGTGTAGGCATGTGTGCTAGATTTTAAGCTAATCCTAAGGAATCACATGTAGTTGCTGTAAAAAGAATCCTTAGATATCTACAAGGAACTCAAACCATAAGATTATGGTACTCTAGAGATTCATCTTTTGAGCTTGTAGGATATTCAGATGCTGATCTTGCTGGATGCAGGTTAGATAGAAAAAGCACAAGTGGAACATGCCAATTCTTAGGTGCAATGTTAACCTCTTGGTTTTCCAAGAAACAAAACTCAGTTGCACTATCAACCGCCGAGGAGAAATATGTAGCAGCTGGAAGTTGTTATGCTCAAGTGTTATGGATGAAACAACAACTAGAAGACTATGGCATGATCTTTAAAAGTATCCCAATTTATTGTGATAATACTAGTGCTATCAACCTAACTAAGAATCCTATTCAGCACTCTAGAACTAAACACATAGAATTAGACACCATTTCTTAAGAGACCATGCTCAAAAAGGTGATATAAGACTAGAATTCATACCTTCAGAAGATAAAATAGTTGACATTCTTACAAAACCTCTAAGTAAAGCTAGCTTCTGCAAAATTAGACTATTAATGGGATTGTTAGATTATGATAAATTGAATGTCAAATTCTTCATCATTCATCATTATGCATACTTGACATCTAGTGAATGAGTATTAATTCTTGTTTAATATCTTCCTCACTTAAGATGGCATAGATAAACAAATTTCATGCTAAGACTCAAGACTGAAAATTTTCTTAAGAGTTTAATCGACTGGTAAGTCTATCCTAGTCGACTGGAAAGTCACTGCCTAATTTTCCAATTGACTGGTAAGTCAATACCAGTCTACTAGTTCAACTAGACCTTGTTTGGAGCCAAATTTTTCAAATTCAGTTGTCATCTCAGTCGACTGGTAAGAACTACCCAGTCAACTAGTATCTTTCTGCTAATTTATCCAATCGACTGGTACCCTTACCCAGTCGACTGGTATCGCGATTCTATAAATAGTCTCTTCATTTTTTCCAGATTTTCATGCCATTTTTCAAAAACCCTAGCTTTCTCTCTCTACAAAATCTTACCATTTTGATCTAAAATCCTTTAAAACACTACCTAAACACATCGATCTACTCATCAAAAACCTCTTTTTCAACTTTCTACGGTTAAAATCTCCTATTTCCACCAAAAACTCCTTTTACCCAAAAACTTTTTTTCCAAAAATGACCAATAGAATCCGAGTTAAATACATCACTGGGGGACCAAATGTGCCTACAAGGCCAAGGTCTACCAAATCTGCGGTACCAGATTCAAAGAGAAAAGGCATGGCGGGCTCATCCAGCAAGAAGCCCAGAACAGAGCTCAACGACTCTCTGTTCTCCAGCCCGGCGGCCAGTGACAGGTATAACTCTGTAATCAAGAAAAAGAAAATCATGATGGGTAGAGTTGTTGATTTTGACTCTATTCGTCATGGTAACTTTGATATACTGCTTGCCTTTGAGGTTATTCACTTGACCCCACTGGTCAAGATCCATGAGAAATTCTACCCGAGACTGATTCACCAGTTCTATGCGAACTTGGTGAAACCTAGTCCACTGGCTCTGAGGTTCAGAACCAGTGTCATGAGTGTGGAGTTTGAGGTCAATACTGACCTCTTGATGAGCATTTTGAGGATCCCTGTGGGAGGGATCCAATGAAGTCTGGATGGATGGCCAGACAGTTTCGAGATTGAGGAGGCATGTCAGATAATTAGGGGCGACCCTAACTATATGTTCAGACCCACTATATTTCACACATGTAGTGATATGCCACTAGACTCAAAAAATTCAATCTCATCATAAGTTGGACCATCCACCAGAGACTAAAGAGTCGGGGGTATCTATCTAAGATAGATACTATATTGATTTGGTGCCTTAAAACTGGGCACCACTTCAATATATACCCTCTGTTTCTCGCCAATATGATTAATGGCGAAGTGAGCGACTCTGGATGTCTTCCCTACGGGATGCTCATCACGCTCATACTTCAGTACTTCCGAGTATCTCTCCCCACCTTTGAGGCTCAGGATATCGGCCAAAGGACATCATCAACGTCTCCTCATTGAAGAAGATGGGATGCATGGTTCACGATGGCTTCATCTACTCCAAGGCCGGGAAGCACATTCGGATTGAAGAGGATGATAATAGTGATGATGAGGATGCAGTTGCTGCTGCTGATATGGATGCAGATGCCTGAGCACCTCCTATGGGTGACTCGAGTGCTGATCAGGCTAGGTACGACGATTTACTTCAGGCTATCACGAGCCTCTAGCTGACCATGTAGTTCGGATTCCAGACTTTGAGCTCCTCTATTGAGACCCTCCGGGATGACTTTGAGCTGCATCAAGAGTGCATCGAGAGTTCCTTGGCTGAGATTTGGGATCTCATTCATGACGGCTCAGACTCTCCCTCTCCATAAGTCGCTTTCCTATTTTCCTTTTGATGTACTTGATGTAGACATTTTAATTGTTCTTAGCACGAACATATCTTCATGTAGTTTCTTTATTTTTCTGTTTCGGCTCTACGAAGCCTACCTTGTATAGAATTTTATCATATATATATGACTATGAATTCAGTTTCAACTTTGATCTATTTTATGTACTTGTTTTACATATGTCTGCATGCTTTATAATTCTTTAAATTCAGATATATGCTTTAAAACTGCTTCTGCTTGTATGGAAACTTCTGATTCTTCTCGGGAAGGCTTTTAAACTCCGAATGATACCAAATTTTTGTGTAGAAGTTTGTTTATACATGCTCTTAATGACTATAATAGCTATATAGCTTATTTTTTTAGTTTCCTACTCCCTTTTCTGCTATTGTCAAAACGGGGGAGAAACATGAGAAAATGTTAAAACTAAGTGTAAACTCAAGCTAATGCATAGATTTCGGGGGAGATTTGCTCCAAAGATCTTGATATGTGCTTATAAATGTTGAGTTGATTGGTTGAGATATATAGAAACTGTTCTTTACCTTTTACAGGTTGGTTTTATTCAAAAAACAAAGGAAACTCTGCCCGATTTTCCAAAAAAAATCCAACACTTAGTTTCTTAACTGTTTTTCTTTCTCATGAGTTTTGTCATCATCAAAAAGGGGGAGATTGTTGACCTTCACCTATATTTTAATAATGACAAAACACAAGTCTTATTATACTAACAATGTTATCTAAGTGTATTAAGCAATAAGAGCATTCAACCAAGGATCAAGGTGCAAGAACTCGACCCGAATCAATCATCAAGTCAAGATAGAAGTTCTAGTATAAGGACAAGGTATTTAAACAAGTTTTAAATCTCACTTTTTCAGGTAATTAGCTTGTCCAATGGCTCCCTTTGAAAAAGCATTGTAAAAACTAACGTTTTAAAATCATAACCTGTTAAAAGAATGAAAAACTAGGTTGAAAGGCAACCTAATCGACTGGGTACTTACACCAGAAGACTGGTGTTCTGGATAGTGTGTCTACAATCGACTAGATGCTTAATATCAGTCAACTGGTGTTTTGTACAAAAAGTTCCCAGTCGACTCGTAAGAACAACCTAGTCGACTGGTATTTTGGGCAGACGGTTCTCAGTCGACTCGTAAGTCATACCCAGTCGACTGATACCTTCAACAACCTTAAAGATGTGATTTTTAAAGAGGACTCAGTCGACTAGTACTAAAACCCAGTCGACTGGTAGTTCAAAAAATATGACTGTTGAGACGCGAGAATTCAGCACAAATTATACCAAAACGTACCAAATCAGTTACAAATGGGCATATTACATCAAGGCTATATAAACCCACTCTATTAAGTATTTTAAGATGGGGGATTACACATTCAAACAAGTTTTTACTCATTGATACACAAAAAGCTTTGAAAAATTGATTGTTGAGCCATTCTTCAAGCTTTACCTAGAAAGAGAGATATTATTCAGTTGTACAAGCTTCCATTGTTGTCTCTTTACTGTTTTCTTACAGTATTTATTGTAAAGGGATTTTGCTTCCGAAAGGAAGGGATTTGCTTCCAAAAGGAAGGGGTTTGCTTCCGAGAGGAAGAGGTTTGCTTCCAAGAGGAAGGGATTGTAAGGTTTGTGCAACACTCGTGAAGTTGCACAGCTAAGTTTCTTAGTGGATTACTTCAAGGAGGTTCCTTGAAGAGAGTGGACATAGGGCCGGAACAATTCCAATATTGCCGAACCACTATAAACTGAGTTTGCATCATCTATTCATTAAACTCTTTATGTGTAGCACATTTTACTTATTTATAAGCATGTTGTGTTATCTGTTTTATAAACTTGTCTTTAATCCGCAAAAGTTTTTAAAACCCAATTCACCCTCCCTCTTGGGTTGAAACCTCAGTCTACAATATATATGTTTGAATATGATGTAAAACTTTTGATAAACAAAAACACATTTATTTAAAAGAAGTAATTTTGATTATATATATATTTTACAATCCATTTAAAAGAAAACTATTGGTATTTTTCTAAGGATTAAACGGGAGTTGAAATTCATCATCAGGTCAAGCTGTGCGCCGCAGCCCAGGTGGTGTGCGCCGCGGCCACCAGCAAAGGAGAAAACCTAGAGGAAGTGTGCACGGTGGCTCAGCCTCCCCCATGCCGCGACGGTCAGAAAGGAAGAAGATGGTGCCCTGGTTCGCGCCGCGGCCCAGTCCAATCCAAGCCCCAGCACGAAGCTCCAAGCCTCAGCACGCCCTATTCCAAGCCTCAGCACGAGGCACACCTGATGCTTATGTTTCAGTATTTCAAATGGTGCGTAAGGCATGAACAAAAAGCACAGGATCACTTAGAATTGATTGAGGGCTAAGGTTGATTGGTCCTCAAGATCTAAGGGTGTATATTGATCCTCAAGATGGATCAAGAAGTTGGTGCACTATATAAAAGGGTCACCTAGCTTCAATCTCCATAAGTGTGAGGAATAACTTGTGATTGAAAGTGAGATCAATTATAAAAGTGCAAAGACACAAAACAAGAGAGACTCATTGTAAAGGCTGGTTGTTTAGAAAGATAGAGTAGAATCGAAAGGGGATTCAAGGGCTTGTAAGGGGAATTTTCTTGGGAAAATTCCAGGGTTAGTTCTTATCACTTTCTTTTACTTCTTCTTTGGTTCTTTAAGAACTTGAGTTTCTTAGAGAGGGTTGCTATATCATTGATTTAGTGCAAAGAGTTCAGAGGAACTCACGGGGATGTAGGCTATTGCTGAACCTCGATAACAATTGTTGTGTCCTTTCCTTTCTTTGATTTCTGTTTCTGTTTCCAATTCACCTTTACAAGTCACTCTAGACTTGAGTGTTTGAAAGATCACCACCTGGGCATCTCCAAGGTGATTTTCAATAATGGTATCAGAGCCGGAAGAGCTTTGGACAATGGGTATCGAAACTGGAACAGACGGTGACAGAGTCAAGACTCTAAGAATCAAATATCAACTTCTTGGGTGATTCATGAATGGAGTAAAGATCAAGATCAGATCGTGTTCTTGAGGGTGATTTAAGAATGATATTGAGATCAATCTTCGATTGTGTTCTTGAGGTTTAGAAGAAGTTGGAAAACAATTGTGGGTGCTGCATATGGCTTCAAATTTCATTGTTGAGAAGTATGATGGAAAGAGAGACTTTACCCTTTGGAAGCGGAAGATCAAGGCTGTTCTTATGAACAGAAGGTGGACTTGGCTATTGGAGAAGATGATGCTTTTCCAGCAAGTATCACGGAGGACCAACGGATTAAGATGAAGAAGATGGCATACAACACCATTTTCTTGCACATGTTGGATAATGTCACAAGAGAATGTGGAGACTCGGAAGATCCAGCTGTCATATGGAAGAAACTAGAGGCTCATGATTTCAAAGCCAAGATGAGGGAAGCATCAAGTGGAGAATGCTATTCATTAGAGGAAGGCCAGCAACTCAGAATGGCAGTAGCATTCATGGCAACTACCGAGAGAAATCAAGAGGTAGAGGGCAGAGCCATAGGAGATCGCATTCCAAATCAAAGTTTGGAGGGAAGTGATGCTTCTACTGCAATAAGGAGGGTCACTTCAAGAAATATTGTAAGAAGAAGATGTGGGATGAGAGAGGAGGAGCCATACCAAGAATGGAGAGGCTTCAGTTGCCAAAGGAGAATAGCAAGATGATGTTCCTGTTGTGTGCTCAAATGTGAGCAAGAGGCAAGGCAGCGATAAATAGATCTTGGATACCGGGTGCACTTATCACATGTGCCCTCACAAGGATTGGTTCAAGAATTTCAAGGAAATCAATGATGGAAGGGTTTTCTTGGGGAATGACACTTCTTGCCAAGTGAGGGGGATAGGAGACATCCAGTTGAGGATGTTTGATGGAGTCACAAGGCTGTTGCGGAATGTGAGGTATCTTCCAGATTTTAAGAGGAATTTGATCTCATTGGGACAGCTGGATTCCATGGTTATTCATACAAATCAGAGAGAGGAAAGATCGAGGTGACCAAGGGATCTTTTATAGTAATCAAAGCAGCAATAAAAGATGGACTTTTTGAGATAATCGGAGAGACAGAAATCAAGGATCAAGCAGCAAGCTTGATGGCTAAGATGGATAAGGCAGCCCTTTGGCACACTCACTTGGGACATATGAGCAAAAAGGGCCTGCAAGTTCTCAGCAAGAATGGTCTACTTGATGGTGACAAAGTAGAGAAATTGGATTTCTGTGAGTGTTGCGTTCTTGGGAAGCAACACCGGGTCAGCTTCAACACCGGAGTGCACAAGTCTAAAGGCATTCTTGACTGCATTCATTCGGACCTTTGGGGACCAGCAAGAACACCAGCACAGGGAGGTAACTTTTACTTTCTGTCTTTAATTGATGATTATTCAAGAAAGGCTTGGGTTTATTTGCTTAAAAATAAATCATATGCTTTGAATAAATTTGTGGTGTGGAAAAAGTTGTTGGAGACTCAAACGGGCAGGGTAGTTAAGGCTTTACGAACCGATAATGGCTTAGAATTTTGAAATAAGGATTTTGATAAATTCTATGAGTTAAATGGCATTCTAAGACATAGAACGGTTGTAAAAACACCTCAACAAAACAGAGTTGCTGAGAGAATGAATAGAACTCTTATGGAAAAAGGTTAGGTGCATGTTAATTGGGTCCGGTTTACCAAAATATTTTTGGGGGGAAGCTATGTCTACTGCTGCATACTTGGTAAATAGATCACCCTCTAGAGATTTAGAGCTCAAGAGTCCCATGGAGATGTGGAGTGGGAAACCCCCTGAGTTGAGCAACCTTAAGACTTTTGGGTGTGCTGCATTTGCACATCAAAAGGATGATAAACTTAACCCAAGGTATAGAAAATGTGTATTTTTAAGGTATGGTGATGGGGTTAAGGGGTATAGGTTGTGATCCTTAGAACGAAAAGGAATGAAACTCATAATAAGTAGGGATGTTATTTTTAATGAATTTTTATTTCCCTATTTGGAGAAACTTAACCCTACAGGGGCTAGTGAGCAAACCAGTCCAGAATTTGCGGAGCATCGCATCAAGAAAAATTTAGTTCAGGTAGAGCAAGGAAGGCAAGAGGGTTCAGACCAGGTAGAGTCCATTAATGAAGGTCATGCTAAGGATACTCAAGAGGATGCTGAACTAGAAGAGGCTAATGTAGCAAGTCAGAATGATTACCAGCTCACAAGCGACCGGGAAAGGAGGGTGGTCAGACCATCTTTGAGATATGGGTTTGCGAATGCATATAGGAGCTCCTTGGACAAAAGGAGAGGTTGAACCAGAAACTTACATGGATCTTATGGAATGCAAGGAGTCACCAAAGTGGCAGCTAGCTATGAAGGAAGAAATGGATTCTTTGAGGAAGAACAACACTTGGGAATTAGTGCTCAAACCAAAAAAATAGAGAGTTGTGGATTGTAGGTGGATCTACAAGATCAAAGAAGGAAACACTTTAGGGGATGAAGTTCGGTATAAGCTAGGCTGGTGGCAAAGGGGTTCACACAAAGAGAAGGCAGAGATTTTACCGAAATATTCTCACTGGTTGTGAAATACAAGACGATACGGATAGTATTGGCTATGGTGGTCCAATTTGATTGGGAGATCGAGAAAACAGGTGTGAAGACAGCGTTCTTTCATGGAGAGCTCGATGAGACCATCTACATGAGGCAACCTGAAGGCTATGAGGATGGAAGGCAGGGAGAGTTTGTGTGCAAATTGAAGAAATCTCTCAATGGCCTAAAGCAATCACCTCGGCAATGGAATAAGAGGTTCGATTCCTTTGTAACCAGCCTGAGTTTCATGAGGAACTATGATTCGTGCTTGTATTACAAAGGGCACAAGGTGGAGGAAGTAGTGATCATCCTCATCTATGTTGATGATATACTGTTGGTTGGGAATAACAGGGAGGATGAAGAGGGTGCCCTAGTCCGCGCCGCGGCCTAGCCCAATCCAAGCCCCAGCATGAAACTCCAAGCCTCAGTACGAGGCACACCTGATGCTTATGTTTTAGCATTTCAAATGGTGCGTAAAGCATGAACAAAACGCATAGGATCACTTAGTATTGACTAAGGGCTAAGGTTGATTGGTCCTCAAGATCTAAGGGTGGATATTGATCCTCAAGATGGGTTAAGAAGTTGGTGCACTATATAAAGGGTCACCTAGCTTCAATATCCATAAGTGTGAGGAATAACTTGTGATTGAAAGTGAGATCAATTGTAAGAGTGCAAAGACACAAAACAAGATAAACTCATTGTAAAGGCTGGTTGTTTAGAAAGAGAGAGTAAAATAGAAATGGGATTGATGAGAGTCATAAAATATATCTTAACAGTACTTATTTGTTAGCATTTTAGGGTTGATCGAGGTTTGAATTACACTTTTATACCTTAATAACTCTAAAGTGATATTCTTGGATCATCAACTTATTTCGGTGCATTTTCAAGTACTTCAAGTTTAAAAGAGATGGAAAGCTATCATAGCTTAAAGTACAATGCTTCGATGCACATTCAAGTGAGGGCATGGTTGCGGAAGGAGAAAATGAAGAGAAACTAAGTCTTAAGTGTGGGCACTATGGCCTAAAGAAGTCTAAGCCTCGACCTCCAGAACCAAGCCTAAAAGAGCAAGGAAGCCATTAGTGTGCGCTGCGGCATGGACAAAGTTGAGCTACGACGCCCAGAGCCTCCACAAGCATCAGTACCAGGCTGAGCCGCAGCTTGGACCAAGCAGGGCCATGGCGCCCAGAAGCCCACCTAACCAAAGACCAGATAGAGCCACGGCGCGAGTAAGTGAGAGCCGCAGTGCGCACATGAAGCCATGTTTTCCTAATTAGGGTTTTAGCTGATTGTTTAGACCCAAAACACCCTTGGACCTTTGCATTATAAATAGATCACTTAGTGTTTGATAAAAGAGGGCATCCATGAAGGCTGGAAATTGAGGAGAGAGCTCGACATTACGGTGTTCAAGCATGAGCCCCATGGCCAACTAATCTCCAAGCAAGGTAAAGGGATGAATCCCTAGGTGTAGTTGTTCTTATTTTCATTCTTGATTCAGTTGTAAGGATTTATTGTTAAAACATTGTTTATGAGTTATTCTTTGATTAAACAAGAAGAATTTAAGTTCATGTGACAGTTACACTTTATGTTCTTCTTATCTTAGATTTTCTTAATCCGATGATTGCATGCTTCCTCTCCATATAAGTCAAGTCAAGCTCTTTTTAAGTCAAGTTGTTTGGATGTGATTGAGTCTGGTAGACTTATCTTTTAGGTTTGTCCATTACTACGATATTGTCATTAAGATATATTATCGTTTGTTGATAAATATATAGGATAGGTCATTTGTGCTTGAATCGAAATCAAAGAATACTTCATAGCAATTACATTAGGGTTTACATGTGCTTTGATTGAATATACACTGATTACTTGTTTGGGATGTGAAACTTGCAATCGAGATAAAAACAACTTAATCGAGATTGGAATAAGGCAACGAACCTAGGGAGAAGTCCCGGAACCTTGTTGTTTCCTTATTATATTCTTCATTATATTTACACAACTTTTTTCTAGTACTTCGTTATCAAAACTCAAATTTAATTATTCGAATTTTATCATTCGTGTTAAGGTTTACACTTTTCCTTGTAGTTCGCTTTTCCTCATGGGATCGACACCTCAACTATACATAATAACCATGTATTAGTTTGAGCGTAATCAAATTTTGTCGTCGTTGCCGGGGAGACGCGCTTAAGTACAAGGAAGATTGTCAACTTTGAGACAAGACGGTAATATCGTTCTTTTCTCTTTGTTTTTATTTTCTAATTTTTATTTTTCTGTTTTATTTTTTTCCCTCTAATCCCTTTGGTGTATGCATAGACTGAGAGATTCGCGAGGCAGATTCATTGAAAGACCCGAATTAGAGTTACTCTCTACTTTCACGTCCGTTAGTGAAACCTCGTCTAGATCAAACCATAGTGCACACCCAAGTGAGAATTTAGAGGATTTTGTTAACATGGCCGAAAATCACAATGAAAATGTTGCTAGGACACTTAAAGACTACTTGCACCCTAGCCGAACGGCTACACCATCTTGTATCATGTTCCCCCTTAATGTTCAACAACCTAAATTTAAGCCGAGCATGATCCAATTGCTACCGACCTTCCATGGATTTGAGAATAAAAACCCCTATATCCATATTAGGGAATTTGAGGAAGTAGTAGCAACTTTTCAAAGTAGGGTTGATATGGTAGACACCGTCAAACTTCAGTTTTTCCCTTTTTCACTTAAGAAAAAGGCCAAGGTTTGGCTGTCCTCGTTAAAGCCTAGGTCCATAAGTAGTTGGGATGAGATGACACGAGTTTTCTTCTAAAAGCACTTTCCAATCCATAAGACCAATAACCTCAAGAGACAAATCTCAAACTTTGCACAAAAGGAGAGCGGAACCTTATATCAAGTTTGGGAATGTTTCAAGGACCTGTTGAATTCTTCTCCACACCATGGGTATGAGAGTTGGTGGGTAGTTAGCTACTTCTATGATGGACTTCTAAGTAGGGAAAGGCAATTCATAGAAATGATGTGTAATGGGGATTTTCTTCAAAAAGATCCCGATCAAGCCATAGATTTCCTAGATGTCCTATTAGAAAAAGCCCACACTTGGACATGACCAAATGCCATGGAAAGCACTAGGAGAAATAAACCCACTGAAAATTATCAACTTAAGGAAAGGGATAATCTTAAAGCTTGTTTAGAGGCCCTAACTAAGGAAATTGAAGCCTTAAAAACCGAGGATGCTAGAGTCCCTGAACTGGTTGCTAAGGTAGAGTCCCATGAACCTTGCTTTATGTTTAATGGGGTAGATCATGTACCTAGGGATTGTCCAACCTATTTTGAGATGAAGGGAGAGTGTAATGCTTTAGGAATACCCTTTAGGAAACCAGACTCACCATACTCTAACACCTACAATCCCGGTTGGAAGAATCACCCTAATTTTAGTTGGAGATCCGATATGCAACCTCCTGCCCAATCTAGCACCCATTGGAGATTCGATATACAACTTCATCCCCACTCTAGTACCCAATGGAAACCGAAAGCAACCTTATCTAATACACCTCAACAATCTTTACCTTTGGAAGATATGTTTAAGTCATTTATGCAGGTACATGCCAAGAGTGTGGAAGAGCAAGGTAAGATAAATCAATGGTTGCTAGAGGAGCAACATGCTTTCAAATAGGAACAAAAGGTGATAAAGAGTCAACTCACTAAGTTGAATAGTTTCTTGACGGTTCAAGAGCAAGATCATTTTCCTTCATAGCCACAACCTAATCCACATGGACAACTTATAGCACAAACCTCCAAACCTGAAAATCAAAATGTCAGAGAGGTTAATGCCATAATCACCCGCAGCGGTAAGAAAATTAATGGACCCACTCTACCATCAAACTTGATTCCTAATACCGTAAGCAACAAGGATGAAGCCCCCAAGGAGCAAGAGGCCCATGATAATTATTCTCCATCGGTGTCTTTCCCTCAAGCTCTCCTTAAACCTAATGAGAGAAATTCAACATTAAAATGTGAGATTCTCGAACAACTTCAGCATGTTAAAATTAACCTCCCTCTTCTTCATGTCATAAAACAGGTTCCCAACTATGCTAAAGTCATCAAGGATCTATGCATACTCAAGAGGAGACACAATGTGAAGAAGACAACATTCTTAACGTAGCAAGCAAGTGCAGTAATTGACAGCAAGACACTACCCAAATATAAAGATCTAGGTTGTCCAATGGTAGCTTGCCAAATTGGAAACAAATCTTGTGGCCAAGCATTGCTAGATTTGGGTGCTAGTGTGAACCTCATGCCATACTCCATGTACTTGCAGCTCGATTTAGGTGAGATCAAACCAACCTCCGTGGTACTTCAATTAGCGGATAGATCAGTAAGCCAAGAGGTATTGTGGAAGCTGTTTTGTTGCAAATTGATAATTTCTATTATCCTTTTAACTTTTTGGTTTTAGATACCATTTTCATTGTGAATATGGAGTCAAAAATTTCGTTGATACTTGGAAGACCATTTCTTGCCACCGCCAATGCTCTCATTAATTGTAGGAATGGTCTAATGACATTATCATTTGGAAATATGACTCTAGAGATAAATTTTTTTCGAGTCTCAAGGCAGCCACATGAAGAGGATGAGTACATTAAAGATAATTCTAACTCTTTGAAATTCACTCCTAATAATTTTGAGTTCGATGATTCTTCAATTCATCCCCATGCCATTTATGTTGTTGTTATTTTTGATAAGTCACAGGGATTTATTAAGAAATCATGGCAACTATGCTTTGAGGAGTTGCTTGAGAGAAGTTACATGGATGCGGGAATCACATACCCTACTGCTGATAGTAAATGGGCAACACCAAGAACACTTGCACCACATGTGATGGACTTTAGTATTCCTTGCCAAAAGACTAGTACTAAGGCCACTAAGTATGGAGTCTCATCTTCAGCACCACAATGAGGCCAGCAGTGAGAGTGGTGCAGCGTCTGGCTGAAGATGTAAAACTTAACGCTCATGGGAGTTACCCCACAGCATATCCTTTTATTTTTATTTTTTTTTATTTATTTCTTTTTCTATTATTAGTATTTAGTTGTTTTCAAATATTACCTTCGTATTTTATTTTTTTTATTTTTTTTTCAAGGACAAATGTGCTCAGCATTTCAATTGGTCGTGCACAACTTTTGGTTCCACGCACCTTTGGTTAAAGAAGAAGTTTCCTTAACTTTTGCTTTTTCATTGAGGACAATGCCTATCTTAAGTTGGGGGTAAAGGAAACACATTACTTATTGCATACCATTGAATTGTTGGGTGTCACCTTCCCTTTTTTGTTTTAATTTGTTTGTTTTGTTTTAATACACCTGTTTCTTAGGATAAATTATAGAAAAAAAATTAAGTATGCTATGCTTTGTGTTAGCTTTAGAGTTAATTTACATGTCAATGATATGAGCCTAATTGAGATAGCATATAGCATTAAGAAGAAGTTAAATCTTGCTTCGGTTTGAGAATAATTTAAGTGTCAATCTTCATTTGGTTTATGACTCTGGATGGTGGTAAGATTGCATGATTAGTCTGAAAACATTTAGAGAATTTTTATGTGTGATTGTTTTGTGAATAATTTTGCGGTCTCGACAAGTTCTAGAACTGATTTGATAATCACTTGAGGCGAAATCCTAGAATGCACACTACTTAGGATATGATATAGGCCATTTTTGGACCGTTTGAGCTTTTCAAACTTACCCTTGCTATATCTATCGCTAGTCAACTGTTTGAGCTTTTTTCTTGAAAAAGAATTTGACCTTTGTTTCTTTTGATAACCCATTTACTTACCTTTATTAGCCTAAAAATATTTTATCCTTATCTTTCTTTTAAAAGAACTTAGTTATACACATTTGTTGAGAAGCACTCAAGAGGAGTAAGGATGGAAATATGAAGAAAACATATATATATATATATATATATATATATATATATATATTACTACCATAACCCAAGTACATTAAAGGAGATAAGTTTGGGGTTGTGGAAAAGAATAAAAAAATGAAAAAGGAGGTGAATGGTTATGTGCCAAAATAAATAAATAAAAATGGTGATTTATTGAGATAAATGCTCGAAAAATGGTTGAATGAGTTGGGTGTTGAAGTAAGGTTATCTAGTGCTTAAAGTGGTTGTGTTTAAATTAAGAGACTGAGTTCTTTTACTTGTTTAATCCTTCCTGTTCTTTCTTGACCTTTACCTTAGCCTAACGTTACAAGCTTATTAAAGACCTATTGATCCGATGTAGTGTGATTTTTCTACAATAGTAGAGAGTGATTTGAAAAGTGAGCCTATGGAGCTTGATTTGTGATTGATGTCATGCAATTTAATATATTTTTATAGGCCAAGACTTGTATTCATGAATGTTGTGCATAAAATCATCCGGGTGTTTTGATTAATGGTTTGTGGTAAGATGGATGTTAAGAGTCGATAACGATTTTAAGGTTGATGTTTAGATTATTTTTGGACTTGAGTGATATTTAATGATTCTATGTGCTGTGTGTTATGTACGATTTTTGAGACAGAAGGTGAATTACTCTTGGATTAACGCTAACATTGCTTTACTTTGTTTGACTCCTACCAAAGAATTCATTTCATATTGTCTTGTTTTCGCTTGAATTGCTAGGGACTAGCAATAAACTAGTTGGGGGTTATGATAAGAGTCATAAAATGCATCTTAATAGTACTTATTTGTTAGCATTTTAGGGTTGATAGAGGTTTGAATTACACTTTTATACCTTAATAACTCTAAAGTGATATTCTTGGATCATTGACTTATTTCGGTGCATTTTCAAGTACTTCGAGTTCAAAAGAGATGGAAAGCTATCATAGCTTAAAGCACGATGCTTCAATGCACATTTAAGTGAGGGCATGGTTTCGGAAGGATAAAATGAAAAGAAACCAAGTCTTAAGTATGGGTGTTGCGGCCTGAAGAAGTTTAAGCCTCGGCTTCTAGAGCCAAGCCCAAAATAGCAAGGAAGCCATCAGTGTGCACCACGGCCTGGACCAGGCTGAGCCGCGGCGCCCAGAGCCTCCACAAGCATCAGTACCAAGCTAAGCTGTGGCCTAGACCAGGCAGGGCCGCGGCGCCCAGAAGCCTACCTAACCAAAGACCAGACAGAGCTGCGGTGCGAGTAAGTGAGAGCCGTGGCGCGCACACTAACCTCTATTTTCCTAATTAGGGTTTTAGCTAATTGTTTAGACCCAAAACACCCTTGGACCTTTGTATTATAAATAGATCACTTAGGTTTTGATAAAAGAGGCCATTCATGAAGGCTGAAAACTGAGGAGAGAGCTCGACATTACAGTGTTCAAGCATGAGCCCCATGGCCAACTAATCTCCAAGCAAGGCAAAAGGACGAATCCCTAGGTGTAGTTGTTTTTATTTTCATTCTTGATTCAGTTGTAAGGATTTATTGTTAAAACATAGTTTATGAGTTATTCTTTGATTAAACAAGAAGAATTTAGGCTCATGTGACAGTTGCACTTTATGTTATTTTTATCTTAGATTTTCTTAATCCAGTGATTGCATGCTTCTTCTCCATATAAGTATAGTCAAGCTCTTCTTATGTCAAGTTGTTTGGATGTGATTGAGTCTGGTAGACTTATCTTTTAGGTTTGTCCATTACTGCGATATTGTCATTAAGATATATTGTCGTTTCTTGATAAATCTATAGGATAGGTCATGTGTGCTTGAATCGAAATCAAAGAATACTTCATAGCAATTACATTAGGGTTTACATGTGCTTTGATTGAATATACACCGATTACTTGTTTACGATGTGAAACTTGCAATCGAGATAAAAATAACTGAATCGAGATTGGATTAAGGCAACAAACCTAGGGAGGATTCATTGAACCTTGTTGTTTCCTTATTATATTCTTCATTATATTTACACAACTTTTTCCCAATACTTCATTATCAAAACTCAAATTTACTTATTCGAATTTTATCGTTCGTGTTAAGGTTTATACTTTTCCTTGTAGTTCGCTTTTCCTCGTGGGATCGACACCTCAACTATACATAATAACTGCATATTAGTTTGAGTGTAATCAGGGATTTAAGGCTTGTAAGGGGAATTTTCTTGGAAAAAATCAAGGGTTGGTTCTTATCACTTTCTTTTACTTCTTCTTCTTTGGTTCTTCAAGAACTTGAGTTTCTTGGAGAGGGTTGTTGTATTTGTAAAGAACCATTGATTTAGTGCAGAGAGTTCAAAGGAACTCATGGGGACGTAGGCTATTGTCGAACCTCGATAACAATTATTGTGTCATTTCCTTTCTTTGATTTCTGTTTTTGTTTCTCATTCATCTTTACAAGTCATTCTAGACTTGGGTGTTTGAAAGATCACCACCTAAACATCTCCAAGGTAATTTCCAACACAAACTTTATTACTTTTCTCATATATTATTTTTTTATATCATGTATATACATATAGGATTTGCTAATTCACCTAACAGTAGGAATAAGTTAGTAACATACCTCAAACTTTGTGGACCAATATATCTCCAATAATTCAAACTTTCATAACACACCACAAGGGCAATAGGATAATTCAAAAAATACACTTATTTAATTTTTTTCACCTATGAGTTTTTGGGTGATATTGGGCCAACTAGTGGTCGAAAAGTACACCCCATGTACTGTTGCAAAGCTCTTGCCAAGATCTACAAAATGAGATTTGAAAGCGCCTCCGTCCGATGAGCTAGCCAGCCTCATGCGTTGTCGGTTTCTCAGAGGGTGTGTTTTTTAAATCTAGCACTTTCTGATGACTTTTATCAGAAAGTAACACTACCATCAGGTCAGGAAACTGAATTTCTAGCCTACCTGCAAAATTTGGCTCGCGAGCCGCCACCGAAAAGAGTCGAGTGGATTATACTCTCTGACAGACTCTTGCACCCGTAAGTGGGCTTCGTCCCAGCATTTTGAATTTTTGACTTTTCTATTTTTTTTTTTGTAAAATTGCAAAAAAAGTCCCTATTTAATTCTTGTTTTAATGTATAGTCCAAAAAATTGGGGCATAATGCTAACCTACTCCTACTGTGGGGTAAATTAGCAAGTCTCTCTCTCTCTCTCTCTTTATATATATATATATATATATATATATATATATATATATATATAGTAGTAGTACTCGTGTTAATAAAATAAGGATAAAGAAGTAATTTTACATATTATATTGAATTAAATAATCCATTGATGAAAGATTTAGTATTGATTTGAAATGATATTGAAAATTTTGTTGAAAAGAGTTATAAATTTTTGAAGAAGAAAGTATTGATAAATTTTGAAATTTGAAGTTGAAACGAAAGAATTTTGAAAAAAAAAATATTGACTGAAGTTAAGGAAAATAATTAATTGTTTTGGAAGAAAATATAAATTTTATTTTTTTCTATAAAATTTTTGGAAGGAAGAAAAGGTGAAAAATTGATTTTAAAGGATAAATGGCAAAGCAGTAAATTTTAAATGATGGTAGAATTATAAATAACCAATGATAAATATGTAAATTGTATTTAAAAAAATTCACAGACTTCACGAAATGGTGAAGCAAAGATAAAAAAAATATTATTATTAAAAAAATGGATGTGAAAAGGTTCACATGAAGGTAAGAAAATAAATAAATAAATAATATTATTAAAAAAATATGATCTTTGGTGAAGCAATGAAAAAAAAAAATTTGAAAGCTTATAGTCTCTGAACTCAAAGACTTTGTTTTTATTGTTTACCAAATCCTGTTTGGCTTCTTTCTTTCTTTAATTCAAATTTCTTGGCAAAAAGTTATAAAGAAAATTTCTCCAATATTAGAGATAGTACAGTCATTCAATTACAATAGCAAGACTTCATTATATTTGAGGTAAATTTTCAATAAGACTCATAACTAAATAATTACATTGTTTGAATTAAGTTATGAAATAGTAAGATTTATAAAAGTTTATAATTAGGTGTTTGTGATTAACAATCTCAGGAAATTACTGAAAGGAGCAGAAAATGCAAGGATATTATCTATGGGTAGCTTTAAGTGCTACATGGTGAGTTAGATTTACTTTTAGTAATCGAGATCAATAAAAATATGAATTTATGATATTTGAATAAATTCTTGAATTATAATGATTTAATGATGTATTTTTTGTTAAGTATGATAATTGATTGATTTATTGATTATGAATTAAAAAGTATGTTGAATATTAATTATATAAGAATTTATATTTTAAAAGGGATGGATTAATGAAAAATATGTTAAGAAGTTATATAGAATTTCTGAAAAATATGATTAAAAAATTGATATGATATATTAAGAGACAATTTAATAAATATGATAAAAAAATAATTTTGAGAAAGAGCTAGATAGTTTAATTGAATGTTTTGATGTATACTTGCTTGTATATTATTGCTCATATGCATAAAAGGAAATACCAGAAAGGTAGCTGGTTTGGCTGAGAAGACCAGTAAGACAGCTAGTCTAGCTGAAACATGTTGACATGTGGGAAAACGTTCCCAAATGATAATATGAAATGATCTTATGAGAAAAAAAAGAAAAATAATTTAAATTCATGCATTATATTTGTTTTAAATACTTATTATTAATGCCTGAGATACTAAAAAATCAATTTTGAGTATTAAACGATTGATAAATAGATGAGTCTCATAATGAAACAATTTTGATGATAAATAAATAGAAAATGATGACATAATAAATAATTATATTATTGATTGTTTATATGATGTGAACTTTATGATTATATTAAATTGATAAAATATATGAGATATATGTATTGAAAGATGATAGCCTGATAATTTATTTATTAAAAGAAATTGATAAATGAATGAATATAACTAGAAGTACACAAATCGAGTACTTCTAATAAATTTAATTCACTGAGTTTGTGAAAGCTCATTCCACATTGTTAAATAATTTCAGGTAGCTGGCAAGACAGATAGATTCGTGAGCTAAGATTCAGACTGAGTTATTTTTTGTAAGTCTCGTGGTCCACATTTTCAGACTAATGAAATTTTTTTTTGTAAATATTCATGCATAATATGTTATAAATATTTTTTCAGTTGGGATATTAATAAGGTAATTACTCTGTTGATGGTTGATGATTGATGTATATATATATTTTCAGTCGATATATATTTTTATATTGTTGTATATGTGTGTTGTGCTGGAATATCAAAACGTGACAACACTGTCTCGAAGGTGACCAATTCGAAATTGATCGTTACAATATATATGCATACACACACACACACATATATATATATATATATATATATATATATATATATATATATATATAAAAGAGTGTGATCGATTTATTGCTTTCATTAGTAATTTTTTTATATGAACTTCATTCATCTAAGCTAAAATAGAATAAAAGTGAATCATTATGTCCACAAATTTCTTTGGAGTGATGATAAGCAGAACAACTTATTAGACAAGTTTTCGGCATGAAAAGATCCGATCCATTCCCAGCTGTTACAGAGGAATATAAGATAGTATTAGACAAGTTCTCTCTCTCTCTCTCTCTCTATATATATATATATATATAAGTGAACATTTTACTGTTTTCATTACTAATTATTTTAGATAAACTTCATTCATCTAAGTTAAAATAAAATAAAAATGAATTACTATGTCCACAAATTTGCTTGAATTGATGATAAGTAGAACAACTTATTAAACAAGTTTTCAACATGAAAAGAACCATTTTGAACGGTTACAAATGAATATAAGATAATATTAGTTGACAAAATGTTAAAAGATACTTTATATATATAAAAAAAAAATTTCGACAAACAATTCATTAGTATACATCTATGTAAATAAATTTACAAAAATGAAGATAATCTACATCTATACTTAATATAATGGTGGGAAAAGTTAGTTTAAATCATTCACTGGACCTCTTAAAAATTATTTATTAGATTTATTTTTCTCTCATAAAATCATGATTTAATTTTAATCTATATAAACAAGCACTTTAAAAATTATTTGGTATTATTCTATATAAACAAGTCTCCACAAACAATAAATTATTATGTAATCAAAATCACGAAATTGTAATCTTATTTTTCTGATCATATATATAGGTTTTAGTTTTCCTCCAGAAGCAAGTCATTTACCAAAATTCCAAAAAAAAATTCAAAAGCAAGTCATTGCTATGTAAATAAATGCATTAAACTGAAAAAAAATGATAATATAGGTTTATACTATTTATTAAAGTACGAATATGGAGTAAAAATAGTGAAAATTTTGGATATTGTACGTTATTTTTATTATTGAAACTAAATCATAGCATTATTTATTTTTTTATAACATAAAAAGGTGACTAAAAATAATATTATATATTATTTATTCATGTTCAATGTGTGCACAAATAATGGCAAAAAGAGAGGGTTGGTAAAATCTTATGTAATTTGTTGGGGACACATTTGGATGAGCTCATCTTTTGACACCCATCAAAATCTGATCCAACACATTTCGAGAAACGAGCATGGACATTACCCTTTAGTGTTGTGGCATTTGAAAGAGGTTCGCGAATGTGAAAATTCTTTCTTTAGAAATTTTTGTCAGATTTTAAGTAGGGATTATGGATAAAAATTGAGGTAAAATTTTATATTATTTTTTAACTGAGTTAATATTAGTTTACATAAGCTTATGAAAGTGGTGTAAAAAAATAATTAGTTGAAAAAAAACCTTTACATAGTATTTTTTTCATGTTAAGTACATTTTTCTTTTCCTCATCGAGTTTGAATTCTTTATATAACAATACATTTTACAAATAATTCATTACTATTTTATAAAATCAAACCTTTTACAAAAAATAATTATCACATAATTAAACCAATAAAATTGTATTTTTTTTGCCAAGATAATTAGGCTTTAGTTTTACCCTATATAAGAAAATTATTTACAAAAAAAAATTACTAATCCAGATGAACAAGTTTTTCCATAAATTTTTTTACTATGTAAATAAATTCATCATTACCCTGGATTTTTGTATAAATTTCAAAAGAAAATTATTTCTAATTATTATATAAAGTTAGGAGAATTTTGTAAAAAAAAAAAAAAAAAGCTCTTGAGGCTCAATATAATCACACTATGTAAAAAAATCGTTATGTTACTTTATAAACAAGTTTTTCAAAAGAAATTATTACTGTACTATGTAATTAGATATGCTAAATTGACAAAAAAATATTAATGAGGATTATATCTAGAATATTTGTTATCTACTTAATCAATTTGGATTTTCTCATATTTATAAATTCATCAGTATATCAAATTTTGGTTATTTTTATTTTATGAATTTGTTTATATCAAAACAAAATTAACATTTTTAACATTATAAATTTTATTAATTGCATTTTGTTTAACACTTATCCAAATCAAATAAAAAAACTTATTATTATTTCTCAAATATATATAAAAAAATAATCACGTGTTAACATCTTATTTCGTTCTTATCGAAATCAAAATATATTACTTATTATTATTTTTCAATCATATATAAGTAATCACGCGTAATATTTATCACATGAAATACTTGTCTTATGATAACTACTATAATATATAAATGCTCTTAAAATGTTCTTTATACAAAAATTCTTTTAAAAAAGCAATGCTTTCCCACTCTCGCCCCAATTTTTGTTCAGCGAATTGTTCCACATATTGGTCACTTATGTTCGTCATACACTCCTTTTATCTAAACAAGCCTAATAATTAAACATAATCCTCCCAGATTTTAAAAGAAAACCTATAATTTTCAACCTGATGAACAAACAAAAAAGGTTGATTCAATTCAGTTATTTGAATTATATAGAAATCAAATGTAGACAACTTGAAAACTACACTTCAAAGGAATCAAGGATTGCTTTTAGAGTTTTCTCCGATGTTTGCAGCCACAAACAATACGACAGTGCTACCCTTCGCTGCTGCTTCTGCAAGATTGTGTGAGCCCGTCAAGGCAAATGGTGTCTCAAGCATATATTTGTAATACTGCAAACACCGTGAGAAGGTAAGTTTGTGATTACAAACAAAAGAAATTTTGTTTTAATCTTGCTTTCTTCAGAGAAGATACGTAGCAGAAAGAATAAATTTCCTAGGATAAAAATAAAACACAAATAAGCATTGTAAGTTTAGATGCCGTTAGACAAACTACACTTTAAGTTCGAAGTAGCCTGTTGCATACCTATCTACTGTTATGATCATATATCTTTCGCGGAATCCGTTTATTCTAGGTAATAAGAAGTTCCCGATTCTTGAAACTACTCAATAGTGCTACTACCAGTACGACTCGAAAGTCTCTTCAACTAATTATATGGGATTACAACATGCAGCTGTTCCCTGCTCATCTCTACCAGACTGAAGTAAAACTGATAATTTTGTCACATTTATTCTGGAAAGATTAAAAAAGGAGTAAGTTTCTCTTTTGCAGAACCATAATTGTGTTATCATCTACCAGCTAATTCAAAGGTACTACTAGAATCAGGATGTTTGCATATCCCATCATATCTCTAACATTGAGAAACCCAATTTGGTTCCTCTGCTTTTGTGCCATGTTGAAGACAGATTGTTGAATGTTTTCAAAATTATTTGTACTTTCATTTCATCCGACAAGACAAGAAAGACAAAAATATAGCGAATTCCAATAAAAATAGCATTAGGAAGTAGGATGAGTCAATAGAGTTCTACCGTCTGATTGCCGCGCTTTTCAACAGAAGTTTCTAAGAGCTCATCTGGGTCATATGAATTTCCAGTGACAAAGGGGCCAAGAGAGGCAATCAATTTCTCAGCACTCCCAATTTCTTCAATCGATGCGTTTGGTTTGTTAGTTAAGCGTATCAAAGGAGAAGCCACCACCTGGACCTTTCCTTGCTTCTCATCTTCAAACTTCACTTCCACCCAAGGCTCTGCACACTTTGGTTGACAGTAATTGGCTTATAGTATGTTGGCTACACGTGTCTGTTTCCATGTTGGTGGGAGAATGAACTGGTAGGGCTGCACATTCCCTGCAAGAAACCAAATTTCAAGTATTATTAGTATATACAAACAAAGATAAAGGGGAAGAAATCCATTAGAGATATTCGGAGCAGGTACCATGGTATGGAATAATCCTGTAATGGTTATCATTCACAAATACAGAAATATCTTATCCCCGTCTAGCTATTGAATGAATAGTGTCACTGGCGTTTTGAAAGAATGCCAGTGCCAGTTACAAACCTTCACCTGGCCAAAAGTAATGTTAACAGCTAAGACATGTGACACCACAGGTTGTCCCTCTAAAAGTGCTACTTGAAATTAGCTTTTTAGTTCTTTTATCCAACTTTATACATCCAAAATTTCCCAATCACACTACCAAGGCGGGTTGTAGGTTACGATAAAAGGAGGCAAAATCATTCATATGTAAAAAGGAAACATGCCATGATCAATTAGATCAAGACAATACAAGGAGGGGGAAAAAATAGAACTCTCAGGCAAAGACTAACAATATAATGTGATACAGCACCTAGCTGATACAGGATGGATAAACCAAGGTGGGTTATAGCCAATGCTCATTCTCCATGTAGCCTCAAAATTATTATTGGACCCGTGAATCCATAGCAGGTTCTCTGAATATACTTCAAGACAAAGAATAAAGCCTCAAATATACAACATTGCTGACAGAAAATGATTACCTTCGTATGCTTATTAATGGAAGAGTAACCACTAGCTTCAAACTTCCTTAATGGAAATTTTTATTACCAGATATTGTGTGTTTTGGTTTCTGTAGGGGGTCTGCGCGCATGTAGAACTAAATATAAAATAAAATAAAACACTTTAAAAAATGAGCTCAAAAGTCGCAATATAATTCCTTTATTATCCTTCTAAAGGCAAATAAAGTGAGATGTATAGATAAACTAAAATGCTATTAGGAATCCCTCTCGACTCAATTTTCCTTTATTTAATTATTTGTTTAAAGAATTGTGTAAGCAAGAGAAAACCTTCAATCCAAACTAATCCTCTTCATTCTGTTAGAGCACCATCAGAGTGCTTAAGTTGCACATAAGAAAAAGTATTGGGTATTAATGGGAAACCCACATCCAGCTCAAAATGTAACCAAGGTCTTTCAAATTCTAAGTTGGTGCTAGGATCAGATAAAAAAAGCCTAAACCTAGACGCCTAACAAACGTTTGAGGACTTAATTTGCAACACTGCCTCTAATTTAAGAGCACCTTAAAACATCTTACATGGGTAGCCATATCATGGTGGAGAAAAATCAAGAAGAGCACTATGATGGTCTATAGATAATTTCACAAAAAATATAATAAACAGGTAGCAATGCCATAACAATTAAAGATATTGATACAAATTACTAGCTAATAAGAAAGAAAATCGACATGATAAAGGCGCAATGATGTAGAACATAAGAGAATACTAAAAAGTTTTATTGATATTTAGAGGCTCAAAGATTGAAGAATCACAATAATTCTCAACCTATGCACTGAAGTTTAACATAATATGGTGCTCAAATATATAGGCACCAAAACCAAAACACACTAGGAAATCCAAAACTAAAATAGAAAAGGAAATTAATACCTATATAGACAAGGAAACTAATTCCACATAACAATAAACTAGATAGAATTTCTAATTACATATGGAGTCTTTAATTCTTATTCCTACATGTATGAGTATTCTTCCAAAAATTGTTCGTTGGTTCTTCATCATTCTCCCTCGGTTGAAAAGAACTCGACTCCAGAGAGTGAGAGTGAAGATACCAATCGAGAAGCTTAGGATTCATTGCAAGAAACTCATCTTCAAAAATCCAAGTAGCATCGAAGTCTAGACGGTCCCTCCAACGAACAAGGTATCGACGAGAAAAACCACAAGAAGAAGCAATGGTCTCTACATCCAACACATCCTCAATCTCATCTTTTTGCTGCAGAAGAGATGGAAACTTTGGTGCACGGTTGCCAGTGCACACACTAGAAGGCAAAACAGAGGGTTTAAAAGTATCTCGGTAAGGTGATAAATCTTCCACATTGAAAACATGACTAATATTCATATGATTAGGTAAATCAAGTAAGTATTCATTAAAAAGAGCCAATGGCTAGGGCATGCAGTTTCTTAACATAATGTTTAGGGTATCTTTCAGGGCGAATGTGAACCATGACATAATCACCTACGTCGAATTCTTTAGCCTTACGATGCATATCAGCAGTAAGTTTGTAATCCGCATTACTCAAAGCAATTTTCCGTCGAATCTCAACATGCAAATCACAAATGTGTTGGGCAAAAGATTCGACAAGTTCAGAAATGCAAACATAAGGGGGAAAGGGAACAAGATCAACAAGTGTGCGAGGAGAGTATCCATGAACAATCTCAAATGGACTTTTGTCAATGGACCTATTAACAAAATTATTATAGGCGAATTCAACATGGAACAAAATCAAATCCCAGTTTCTCTACTATAATACACTTGAGTAAGTCACCTAAGCTTCTATTGACAATCTCAGTTTGCCCATCTGTACGGGGATGGAAAGCGAAAGAGAATTTCAAACTAGTGCCGCATAATCTCCAAAGTGTCTTCCAAAAATAACTAACAAACTTAACATCTTTATCAGACACATGGAACAGGGTAAACCATTTAGTTTACCCACCTCTTGAACACATGCAAAGCATCAACTGTTTTACTACAAGGAATTAAATGAGTCATTTTGGAGAACCTATCCACAACAACTAATATAGAATCATGTCCTCGATTAGTTTTGGCTAACCCAAGAACAAAATCCAGTCTAACGTCTTTCCAAGGTGTACGTGGAAATGGTAGAGAGGTATATAAGCTAGTGTTTTGCTTCTTAGCTTTAGCCAAGTGACAAGTATGACACTGTGAAACAATTCTAAAAATATCTCTCTTTAAAGAAGACCAATAGAACCTATCCTCAACCAACACAATGGTCTTATCACATCCTAAATGGCCAGCAAGACCACCAACATTCATCTCCCAAATCAAGAATTCTCTAAGTGAAGTACGTGGAACGCATAACTTAGTGGCTCTAAATATATAACCCTCACGAATCACAAAGTCAACATATTCCCTACGGTTACCATCTTTAACTTCTTAATAAATGAGTCCAAAGTAAGGACATGCAAGGTACTCATCCTTCATTCTATCGAAACCTATAACTTGTGCGCTCATCTTTTGAAGAACAAGAACTACTTGACTGTAGGCATCAACTACCTTATTCTCAACACTCGACAATGCTTAGGAACAAAGGAGTACTCATTGAGAAACTCAACCCATCCAACATGTTTAGAGTTTAGCTTCTTTTGAGAATTCAAGTATCGTAATGCCAAGTGGTTAGAATATAAGACAAACTCTTGAGGAAATAGATAATACCTCCAATGGAAAAAGGACTGAACCACCACATAGAACTCCCGATCATAGTTAGAATAACTTTGTTTGGCCTTTGAGTTTCTCACTATAGAATGCTATGGGGTGACCCTCCTAACTAAAAACTCCTCTAATGCCTAAGAAGCATCTCAAGTTACCTCAAATGCTTTTCAAAATCTAGATGCCTCAAAGTAGGTGCCTCATTCATTTTCTTTTTTATTGCACTAAATGTTCTAGTAGGAGTCCATTGAAGTTCCCCTTTCTTTAAACAATCAATGATGGGAGTCATGATAGTGTTAAGCCCTGTAATGAATCGTTTATAGAAAGTGGTTAACCCAAGGAAGCTACGAGCTTCTGAGATAGATTTATGTTCTGGCCATTTTCTAATGACTTCAACCTTGTCGAGGTCAGCTGCTATACCTTGTGCTGAGATGATAGATCCGAGGAAAAGCAATTGAGCTTGCATGAAAGTGTATTTCTTGAGGTTAGCAGACAACTTTGCCTCTCTGAGTGTTCTGAAAACTTGATGAAGATGATCTAAATGCTCCTTTTAGATGTACTATAGTTCAGGGTATCATCGAAATATACCAGTAATAATTTTCCAATAAAAAAGCACAAGACATGGGTCATAACTCTCATAAAAGTACTAGGAGTATTTGATAAACCAAAGGGCATGACCATCCATCCATATAATCCATCTTGGGTTTTGAAAGTAGTTTTCCACTCATTTCTTGGTCTAATGCGAATTTGATGATATCCACTACGCAAGTCAATCTTGGAGTACCAACTAGAACCATCTAACATATCAGGCATGTCCTCAGGCCTAAGTATAGGAAACCTATACTTGATGGTGATTTTATTTATAGCTCTCATGTTGATGTACATCCTCCAAGATTTTGGAGTTAAAAGGGCAGGTACCGCATAAGGACAAAGACTATGCTTAACAAACCCTTTAATTAGAACCCTCATCCACTTGCTTATTCAATTCTGCGCAGTTTTTAGGGTTCATCCTATAGTGTGGAAGATTAGATAACTGAGATCCAAGAACCAAATCAATAGCATGTTGAATATCCCTCATCGGGGTCAACTCACTAGGAAGCTCAATAGGTATGGCATCAGAAAATCAGCTAACAACTTAGATATTTCAGGAGAAGAGCAGGTTTCACTTCAGCGGTTTCTAAACTAGGGTCTCGAGCTACAATAGCTAACCAATATCCACTTTCACACCATTCTTTATCAAATTCCTTATGGTTCAAAATGTGAAGACTTTTCTCAATAGGACATGAGGAACAGGTTACCGTTTGAGCTTATTATCTTTGTTTGAGGGCTTGACAGGTGTCAAAATGATGTTCTTGCCATGATATTTAAAAACATGAGTGTTATCTCTGCCATGGTTAACCATATTAAAATCATACAACCAAGGACGTCCTAAAAGCACATGAGCCACATCCATAGGTAAAACATCACAATAAAGCTCATCTTTATAGTCTCTTAATTGAATGGGAACAAGGCACCTCTCGGTGACTAGTAAAGTTGTTTTATCTACCTATGCGACCCTAAAAGGCGGAAGGTGTGGTTCAAATTTAAGGTTTAATTTAGCTAGCGAACTTGGAAACTATATTCATGGAACTCCCTCCATCAATAACTAACTTACAAGTCTTCTCACCACAATGAAAGCGTGGAAGATAATAATGTGTTTCCACTCATTAGTATCCACAGCGGTGGACAAAATACATCTCATCACATTGACATGATGGTCACTACCTGCCGGAGCTATTTGTAAGTTATCCTCATCTTTGGAATGTTCTAACGAGTCAACAATTTGATCCTCATTTTCTTGTGGTTCACTAGAATCATGTTTCAGAAATAGAGCACGTTCTGGACAACAAGCAGAGATATGACCCTTCTTATGATAACGATAACGATAACATTGGATTGAAGATTCACTAAAATGGGTATCACTAAAGGAACCGCTAGCTTAAGGAGTAGAAGAACTAGAAGCCTTACCATTGGAGACACCATCTTGGAAGTTGATTGAGAAAAAGAACTAGATTGCTATGATGTGCCAACACGACGAACAAAGGGGGACTTAGGTATTTTTCCACATCTAAAGCCGTAAGCATCTTCGATTGAACCAGGGTTAAATAACTTAACCTCATATCTTATATTGCCTCGAAGTCCATTGACAAATCTAGATACCGTGAGGATATCATCTTCCTTAATACCATATAAGTCAAATAATAAGTCACACTAGTAGTTTTTTGCTTGAGGTTTAGTCATTGACTATTCCTGTGAAAAGAATGAAGGTACTTTTCCTTTCATTTCGACCTTATAACTTCCCATTGAACAATCGGTGGCTCTCTCATTGTCTTTATCTTTTGTTGGACATGTTGCCAATATTTCTTAGCAAGTCCTATCAATTTCAATTTGACAAAATGGACTCGCTCATTATCAAAAATATTATACCAATTAAAATAATCCTCCATCTAATCTAATTAATCCGGGAATATATCATGATCCAACGGTCCCTCATAGATAGGTGTATCAATCTTAACTCTCTTGGCATTATCAAGAAAAACCTCATGGCCATGCCTAGGAGGTGATGGATAAGGTCTATCATTGACATGGAAATCATCAACAGGTCTCACATCATGTCTAAAAGCTTGAAGAGCTTTACCTTGTGACCCAGAATTAAGAAGAGTTGCGTTTCTGGATCCTTTTGACCCTTCAGCGGAGTTATTAGCCGGTTAAACAGTTGCACCTAGAAATTTATCATCCTTACGCTTTTTGAAGAGTTGTAAGAGTTGGTCCATTTTGGCATTCATTTGTTCCATTTGTCCCTCGAGAGTGTTCAATCTATTATTAGTGCTTTGAAGGTCGGTTTTTAAATTGATAGTTTTATTTTCATTAGGTGGAGCCATGGTACCAAAAAAACGTAATGTCAAGATAATTAAAATTACTCCAATTAATACGAATGAAAACCACAAAAAATGTGCCAATGTAAAATTTCAGATTTAATTTAAATGCTGCGCCGCTTCAAATATGTAAAATGTAAAGGAACGGGAGACATGTAAGGAGATAAGATTTTTTTTATTATTAAAATATGCAAATAGGTAGAGAAATTTTTTTTAGAACTAATGAAATTATCCGAAACCTTGATCAATAAATACAACTTCCAAGGTTTTGAAAAATTGGAAGATCGTACCATCCCAATAGAGTTTCTAAGGTACTGTTCACCTCGAGTGGCTGGAAATTTATTGCTCTGAACCTGCTGGTCAACGATCAAAATCAATCAATGGGCAGCAGTCAATGGTCAGTAGGCAGCGGCTGCTGGCAGGGTAGGGGTATGGCAGAGTAGCTGACAGCCACACAGTTGGCAAGAGATCTGGGCAGCCGGTTGTGGTGGTGCAGGTTGAATTTATGGAGGTAAATCTGTCCTATGTGTTTTCAATCAATTTCTTTAAAGATCCAAATTTGTTTTTATACCACTTGATGTAACACAAAAAAGGGAATATTAGAAAATTATATTGATATCTAGAGCAAATTGAAGAACCGCAATAATTAGTAAAATTCTCGATTTATGAAGTTTAACGTAATATGATACCCAAATATATAGACACCAAAACCTGAAGACACTAAAAAAATCCAAAACCTAAATAAAAAATGAAACTAATATACTCTCATTGGTTAGGCAGAAATCTCCACCTTAAATAATTAATAACAATATAACTTCTTTTTTCCATCTGGTTGTTGAAACCTTCAAGGTCGAGTAACAGTAAATAACAAAATTTCAATTTTTATATAAAAAAATCCCTAATTCTATATATTGGCATCGTTTGAACCCTCTTAAAAGAGGAATTAAACGGCGCCATTATAAACGTATCATAAAAAAATAACTACCCATACTCGATGGAGGAATACCTGCACGGAGAGCGGGGGTGTCCTTGGGAGAGGCTTTGAAGAGGACGAAAGAAGGGTCTGTAGGAGATGGCGGAAGATAGGAGCCGACTTCCACCTCTCTGGCTTCTGAATTTGGAGCTTCTTTAAGTAAAATGAGAGGAAACATTATGACTCCTTTCAACAACTCTCTCATCAGAGCGTACTGATTGCGGTTTTGGTGCAATGAAGTTGTTGTCGTTGCTATTGAAGATTTTAGTGCAGATTTTGGAGACTTTGAAGAGGCTGGAAATTTTGGGGAAATTGGAGTTAGAGAAGCTGTAGCCATTTTTGAGAGAGAGAGAGAGAGGGCGAGTGCGTTAAAGGATGGGATTTAGGCTCCCACTCTCTTATCCATTTTTGGAGGAAGCGACTAGGGTTCCTTTTACTGAGTGGAAGGTATGGTGCCTTGTGTATCGTTGGATTTGGCATAACAAATCTTAACCTTGGATGATGATGAAAACTTACTACTTGTTGTTAACTGGTAACCATTTAAACCTTGGAAAAAAGAGGAAAAAACCTCCCTGAAATCACCACCGTTGAAGAAGGCCACGCTTCTCTCTTTCTCCGCAAATCTCGAGATGATCCTCCTCAAGCTCTCCAGATCGAACAGCCTCTCGCCGTCGTAAGTGAACGACAACACAAGGAGGTCATCCACCGTCACGTGCTCTAAGATTGCTGAGATCCGTCTCTCGAATTCGTTCTTGTAAGCGCTTAAAGCCTCGAAGAATATCGCAGATCGGATGAGGCAAGAGGAGAAATTGATAGGCAAAGTGGCTTTCTCTGAGGATAAGAGAGCTAATTGATTCTAAAAGCTCCCATGGTTGGAATCTTTTTTGGACTTATCCGTTAACGCTTGAGCTTTTATTGTTATAAATGGGTATGAATAGACCTCAAAAAGCCACTGGCAATGGAGTCTCCGCCAAATGGGTTTCTCTGTTCTGCATTGCTAGCTTCTTCTTGGGTGTTCTTGTTGTTAACAGGTTCTCTCTCTTGTATGATATGCATCATATTCTGTAGTGATAAGCTTTTAGATATACTTTACGTTTAATGGGTTTATACTTTAGAAACTTTCACTGCCTTTTCGTTCTTCTTTGGTGTGTTGGAGAATTTTAGTTGTTGTCGTACAAATTATATGCAAATCGCTATCTTTATAAATAGATTTGATCATCTCTTTTTTGGTTGATGCTTAGATTTGAAGGATTCAATTGTTTTCAGGGTTTTTTTTTTCAACCCATCGAGTAGATTTGGCGATGCTAGGCTTTGCATTAGCTTAGAAAGTCGATTTGCTTAAAAGTAAGGGGCTTGATACAGGCTTGCAAGTTAGTTAAAACTATTGGTTGATAGGTTACGACAGGGGTGTCATTGGCGCAGCCAGTGAGATGATGAAGACTGGTTAAAGAAATTTCATTAGTTTACCAAACAACCATCTTCTTCTTACTTATTCTCTCTCAAAACATGGTTTCTCTTTGCTACGGAATGTTAGAACTTCATGCTTTTTGTTGTTTTTGTTCTGCAAGTGTTCACAACATTGGTTCCATCTTCAAGGCAAAGCTTTACTTGAATATTCAATAAATGTAATTTTTACACTATTTTTATTACTCTTTTATTTTTTTTAAATTGTTGCTTTTTTTTTAATTTTATTTGCTTGGGTTGCATTTTTTTCTATTTTGTGTTATATTTTTTTAGTTATTTTCTTATGTTTTCGTAATAGCAGAAGTATTTTCTATTTGAATGTTTTTTTTTATGCTGCACTTTTTTCTATTTTTTATTGTATTTTTTTAGTTACTTCTCTATTTCATGTTTTCCTAGTAGTAGAAGTATTTCTCATTTCAGTGTTTCATTTTTCTAGAAGGAATAATATTATTGCATTTTCCTTTTCTATTTTAGGAGTTTGCATATAAAGCAGGCTGCATTTGCTTTGTAAACAACAACAAATATTTCCTAGACAAGAGAATAAAGAGAGAAGAGAATGAGGGCGGCTACCAAGTCTTAATAAAGAGAGATTTTCAATAATTTTGAATGTTTCATTAACTTATTTCAAGCAATAGAGTTTTATTTTCTTCTCTTTAATTTTCTTTTGATGCATTTCAATAAGAATATGGTTGATTTCAGATTTGTTATAAACTAATTTTATTTTTTTTGAGGTTTTGATATAGTCTAGCTTTGAACATACAATTTAAATTTCAAGTTATTTTATTTCAAGTTATTTTATTTTTATTTTTTATGTTAGAGTGTTTATCTTTGATTTTATTGCTTACAATTTTCTAACCAATTACTGTTTGATTTATTGAATCATAATGAAACCGAGAGGTAATTTGTGATTAGAAGCTTTTAGGATTAAACACTATTAGTTGAGCGAAAGATAGAGATATTTTACCGCGATTAGTGTGATTTTAGATTAAGAAAAATCCAAAGAACTTAGTGAATCTTCAAATAATTTAATTTACATAGAGATATGATGAATTATTAGGTGAAAATATTTTTAATGTTATTCGAGAGAAAATATTGAATAATTAAAAGATTTATTTTACATCAACTTGAAAAATTGAAATTTTATAACAAGGAATAATAAATTGTTTGGATTAGCTAGGTGAAATCAAAAGCTCTAAATTTATTTTTATTATCTCTACAACCTTATGTTTTATTCTCTTTTCTTTTTAATTTATTTTTGTCAAGCACTTTAGTTTAATTTAGATGATAAAGTCAATACAATTTTGGTTTTATTTTCAAATAATAAATAATTTGATAAATTTCAATACTCAATAGCATAATTAGTCCTTGTGGATTTGACACTTTTTTCTTTGAATCTTTACTATTTGTTGCCATTTTGTTTATTTGTAAATATTTTCACATCAAGTTTTTGGTACTGTTGCCGGGGACTAATTATTTGCAATTGATATTGATACAAGTTAGATTGTTATTAATTTGGATTTTTTTATTATTATTTTTAGATTGGTGATTAGATCTCAGTTTTGTTTTTCTTTTATTTTTATTTCAGGATTTAGAAGTGTATACCTCGATTTAAACCATTAGAGTCTACACTTTTTGTTCCCGAGATTGAGAGAATTTTGCGTCAAATCAAGAAAAAAAAAAAAAAAGAAGCAAGAAGTCACCACACCTACCATCATTATAGCGGATCAACGGAACGGAGAGGTGAATAGGGCTTTGAAGGACTATACTACACCCTCGATTAGTGGGGCTACATCTAGTATAAGGAGGCTAGCTATACAAGCTAATAATTTTGAGATTACGGTGCTGATAATTCAAATGATACAACAAACTGTTCAGTTTGGGGGCCTGTCGCAGGAGGATCCTAATGTTCAAATCGCAAACTTTCTAGAGATTTGCGACACCTTCAAGCACAATGAAGTGACGGATGATGCTATTCGTTTGAGACTTTTCCCTTTTTCACTCGAAGAAAAAGTGAAAGCTTGGCTGAATTCTTTACCACCTGGTGTCATTACTACCTGAGAGGAGTTAGCACAAAAAAATTTGGCAAAGTATTTCCCTCTAGCCAAGACAACAAAACTAAGGAATGATATTATCACATTCACTCAATTTGAAAATGAATCTTTGTATGAAGCATGGGAGAGGTACAAAGATTTATTGCGAAAGTGTCCTCATCGTGACCTTCTAGCATTGTCTCAAGTCCAAATATTCTACAATGGTTTGGGAGCTACAAACAAGTTCATGGCTGATTGTTATGATGATTTTCTACTTAAATAAATATGCAAATAACCGTTATAGTTTTACTTGCAAGTGCACAAGGTCTGTGGTAGCATAGTGTGTAAGTGTGAGATCATTTCCATAGGGATTGGTGAATTTCGTTTTAGAATTAGTTTCTTCAAGTTAAAAAGAGAAATAACAATTTGATTGTGAGTAAATAATAATAATGAGATCATAGTGTTAAGATATCCACCACTAATTATACTTTTCCACTGACTAAGGTTTTAGTGCTTTAGCCTTATCATGAATATCTAATGGTTGCCAACCTAAGGGTTTGGTTCACACCTTAGGTTATTGATCTCTCCATGCAAAGAGTTAGACATGGTGTATACTAACTTTTTTCTCTCTTAAAGGATTCAGCATGAGTGTATACTGAGTTGTTCCTTAAGAGAGCATGAGGGCTGTGGAGATCGGCAACCAAATGGGACCTAGGGTTTGGTCCGCTCCCGGTTTCTCATGTTGATTAACCCGGGAATCCGGTGTGGATATCCCTTATTACTAATGTCGAACCCAGGACTTGGTCATCCAAATTGATTTGACTAACTTATTCATACCACATACATACGTTGATCAGGTGTATACATATGAGGAATGTAAATATAAACAGGTATTAATCAAGTTAAATATTCTATCAAAGCTATAGCAAAGATAATCAATGAATGAATATGTGGTAAAGCATAAATAGGGCTTCAATTGAGCCCTATAGGAGTTTAGTTACACATATTAAGTAAAGTAAACATGCTAAACATAATTAAATAAAAAAAACAGAAAACTAAATTGAAAAAGACTCGGGAGACGAGTCGTCAATTCCTTTCTAAGCTCTCTATTCCGAATCTAGAACAAAAAGTATGGTTTATGTGTTTTACAGGGCTATTTATAGGGTCCTCTTGGTGTCCCAAAACCCTAATTCTTTTTTGGAATCGGAAGATTTCTTTCCATATCTAACTCTGCCGCCTCTAGAGTGATTGCGCTCGAGCGTATGCGGGATGTGCTCGATCGTAGGTGTGCGCTCGAGCCTTCTTCAAGTGCGCTCGTGCTTTTGTGCGCTCGATCATAAGGGAGGTGCGCTCAAGCGCACCTTGCTGAATGGCAGAACTTGACTTTTGCTCTTAAAAGCTCTAATTTATCATCTTTTTATCAAAGCTCTGTTAAAAACACATAAAAACACGAAAATGAAGTATAATATACTAAAATAGATAAATAAAGAGCCTAATAAGTGTAAATTAAGGGGCTTAAATATGACTATTTAAGCACTTATCACTGATGCAGCAGCTAGAGGGGCTTTAATGAGTAAAATTCATGAAACACCGAATGAACTTTTGGAGGAATTGGCATCCAACAACTATCAATGCCCTTTGGAGAGAGCAATGCCAAGAAAGGCGGCTGGAGTTTTTGAACTTGATTCTATTACCACATTGGTGGCACTAATGACAACTTTATTTAAACAATTACGTAAGATGAATTTTAATACTATTCAAACTAATGTTGTGTGTGATTATTATGCAAGAAATCACTCAAGTATCGATTGCCAAGTGGAGAATTCGTTTGCTCAACCAAATTCTGAACAAGCTAATTACATGTCCAATTTCCAACTTCAAAACAATCTTTATTCAAACACATTCAATCCCAGATGGAGAAATCACCCCAATTTTTCATGGAGCAACAATCAAGGGTCATCTAGACCACCTCAAAATTTTCCATAGCAAGAAAAGAAGCAGACACTCGAGGAGATGTTCAGGCAATACATGTAAACGACAAATTTGGTGATCCAAAACAATTCGACTTCGATTCGTAACATTGAGGCTCAAATTGGTTAGCTTTCACACATTATTATAGAGATGACAACAAGAACTTTATCCGAGTAATACCGTTACCAATTCTAAGGAACATATCAAAGAAATATCATTGAGAAGTAGGAGGACAATTGAGCAGCCACAAGGAGCAAGTACCGAGCAAGATACAGTTGGAAATCATTTAGAGTCCGAGCCAAAAATGGAGGAATTGGAGCAGCAAGTCGCCGACCAGCAAGCTGAAAATTCTAAAGCGAATAAAGAAGCTTCAAAACCTATGAAATCCATGGAGTTTACATCTGAAACCAATTTTTTTTCAATTTATGATCCACATATTCCTTTTCCTCATAGACTTAAAAAAATTAATAATAATAAGTTGAATAATCAATTCTCTAAATTTCATAATAATTTTAAGCAATTGCATATTAATATTCCTCTTATTGAAGCTTTAGAGCAAATGCCTAAATATGCTAAGTTTTTAAAGGATATTTTATCAAACAAGCAGAAGTTGGAAAAACATGAGATGGTGATGTAAATAGAAGAGAGTAGTGCAATTTTACAAAAGAAGTTGCCTTTTAAATTGAAAGATCTATGGAGTTTTACGATTCCTTGCACTATAGGAAATTCTTATTTTGATAAAGCTTTATGTGATTTAGGAGCAAGTATTAATCTTATGCCTTTTTCGGTTTTCAAGAAGTTAGGTCTTAGAGAAGCAAAGCCTACTATGGTATCTTTACAATTGGTAGACAGGTCTATCAAGCACTCGCGAGGACTCATTGAAGACGTTTGGGTGAAGGTGGACAAGTTTGTTTTTCCTGCGGATTTTATTGTGCTAGACATGGAGGAGGATGAGAAAATACCTTTGATTTTTGGGTGACCTTTTCTTGCTACAGGGAGAACTTTAATTGATGTCAAACAAGGGAAACTTATTTTGAGGGTCGATGATGAACAAGTTACTTTTGATGTATTTAAGGCTATGGATTTTCCTTCCGAAGTATACTATTGTTTTCAAATTAGTGACATAGACTTAGTGGTGGCTGAGACCTACAGGGCTAGATTTTCAAAGTTGCCACTTAAGGTATGTCTTACTCATTCTACAACTCTTGAATCCGAGAATGAAGAGGTTAGAGAGTGTGTAAGGTATTTGGAAGCTGCACCATCCTTTCATCCTTCCATAAAGCCAAAATTGGAAGAGCTAGGTTCATCCATGCTGATATCTTCAAGTAAGGAACTACCCAAACTTGAGCTCAAACCGTTTCTGTCAAATTTGAGATATGCTTTCTTAGGCCAAGACTTTATTTTTTCGGTTATTATTAATGGTTTTTTAAGTGATGTAGAGGAAGAAAAGTTGCTAAGAGTTTTAAGGGAGCATAAGATGGCTTTGGGATGGACAATCTCGGATATCAAGGGAATTAATCATTCGATTTGTATGCGTAAGATTTTAATGGAGGATAGTTTCAAGCTGATAGTTCAACCGCAATGGAGATTGAATTCATCAATGCAAGAAGTGGTGCATAAAGAAGGATTGAAGCTCTTAGATACTGGAATTATCTATCAAATCTCGGATAGTGCATGGGTGAGTCTGAATCAAGTGGTCCCAAATAAGGGAGGAATAACTGTGGTAAAAAATGACAACAATGAACTTATACCAACAAGGACAGTCACGAGATGGCGAGTATGCATAGATTATCGAAGACTTGATGATGCAACTCGAAAAGATTATTTTCCATTGCCTTTTATTGACCAAATGTTATAAAGACTCACTGGTCATGCTTACTATTGTTTTCTAGATGGGTATTCTAGATACAATCAAATCGTGATTGCTCCCGAAGATCATGAGAAGATTACTTCCACGTGTCCTTTCGGAACTTTTGCATATAAGATGATGCATTTTGGTCTTTTTAATGCTCCAACCACGTTTCAGAGATGCATGATTTCCATTTTCTTTGGTATGATGGAAAAATTTATAGAAGTATTCATAGATGACTTCTCGGTTTTTGGTTATTCTTTTGATAATTGTTTAACTAACTTCTATTTGGTTTTGCAGCGATGTGAGGAAACTAATTTAGTTTTAAACTGGGAAAATTTCACTTTATGGTCGAGGAAGGTGGCCATCGAATTTCCTTCAACGGAATTGAAGTCGATAGAGCTAAAATAGATGTTACTGACAAACTCCCACCATCGGCCAATGTGAAGAGTGTGAGAAGTTTATTGGGTCACGCTGGGTTTTATCGACGGTTCATTAAAGATTTTTCTCAAATTACTAAACCTCTTTGCAATCTTTTGATTAAAGATACATTGTTTGATTTTTCTGATGAATGCTTGCATACTTTTGAAACATTGAAAATGAAATTAATTTTAGCACTTATAATTGTTTCATTAGATTGGAATTTACCTTTTAAATTGACGTGTGATACTAGTGATTTTGTTATAGGGGTTATTTTAGGGCAGAGAAAAGATAAAAAAAAATTAATGTTATTTATTATGCAAGTAGGACTTTAACGAGAACTCAACTTAATTATGCTACTATTGAAAAAGAATTATTAGCAGTTGTTTTTGCTTTTGACAAATTTTGTTCTTAATAGGTTCGAAGGTAGTTGCCTATATCGATCATTTCGCTCTTAAGTACTTGCTTACGAAGAAGGATGCTAAACCAAGATTACTTCGATGGATTTTGCTTCTATAAGAATTTGATTTGGAGATCAAGGACAAGAAGAGTACCAAAAATTTGGTAGCAAATTACTTGTCTCTAATCGAGCCTAAGGGTGTGGATGATGAGCATCAATTGCCAATTAATTAAATATTTTCATATGAGCATTTGATGGTTGTATAGGTTGTTCCATGGTATGCCGACATAGTCAACTACTTGGTGTCGTGAATTCTACCTCCCGGGATGACATATCAACAAAAGAAGAAGTTCTTCTCCGACTTGAAGTATTATTTTTGGGAGAAACCTTTTTTGTTCCGGCATTGTGCAGATCAGATAATTCGGAGATGTATACCCGAAAAAAAGATAGAGAGCATACTCCGACATTGCCACTCATTGGAAGTGGGCAGCCACTTTGGTGGAGCAAAAACAGCGGTAAAAATTTTGCAACTCGAGTTTTATTAGTCTTCTAGTTTTAAAGATTCTTTTAACTTTGTTAATTTATGTGATCAATGTCAAAGAGCTGACAAATTGGCAATATTTCTAGGAAACATGAGATGTTTTTTAATAATATTTTAGTGATTGAATTGTTTGATGTTTGGGGGATAGATTTAATGGGTCATTTTCCATTTTCGTATTCTAACAAATTTATTTTGGTGGCTATAGATTACATCTCCAAGTAGGTGGAAGTTGCTGCTTTGCCGACCAATGATGCTAGGGTTGTGGTGAATTTTCTTCGAAAAAATATATATTCTCGATTTGGCACTCCAAGGGTGATAATTAGTGATGGTGGGAAGCATTTTTGCAATCGTCAATTTGAAACTTTACTTACTAAGTATGGAGTTACTCATCATGTGGCAACACCATATCATCCTCAAATAAGTGGCCAAGTTGAGGCGTCCAATAGGAAATTAAAGTGCATACTTAAAAAGACTGTTAGTATCTCATGAAAGGGAGCACGAAGGTTAGATGGTCCATTATGGGCTTATAGGACAGCATTTTAAACACCGATTGGAATGTCACACTATCGGTTAGTTTATGGAAAAACATGTTATTTACCCGTAGAGCTAGAACATAGAGCTTATTGGGCGATAAAAACACTTAATTTTGATTTAGTGGTTGGGGGTGAGAAGAGGATGTTGCAAATTAATGAGATTGATAGGTTTCACAATGATGCTTATGAGAATGCTCGTATTTACAAGGATAAAACTAAAAGATGGTATAATAAGCATATTTTGAGAAAAGAGTTTGAAGTGGGGCAGAAAGTTTTACTATTCAATTCAAGACTTCGACTTTTTTCGGGAAAGTTGCGATCTAGATGGTCGGGACCATTTGTTGTGACTCGTGTTTTTCCATATGGATCGGTTGAAGTTCATCATGAGACAAAAGGGACATTCAAGGTTAATGGACAGAGGTTAATGCCTTTTGTGGATGGTGAATTTAGCACGCAAAAGTTTTCCATCAATCTCGCCAATCATAAATACTAATTTGGAGAATGTCTAGCAATAGACTTTAAACAAAGTGCTTTTTAGGAGGTAACCCAAGTTTTTTTTTTCTCTTTAATTTTTATTTAATCTTTTTATTTTTGTTTTTATCTTGTAGGTTTGCATAAGTTTGGACGTTCTCCAATGTGTTACACGGTTGCACTTTCAAGGACAACATTCAATTGAAAATCAGGGGAACACTTCTTACATTTTCTCATTGTTTTTCTTTTTTCTTCTTCTTTCTCATTGAGGACAATGTGTTATTCAAGTTTTGGGGAAGGGAGTTTATGTTTAAAAAAAATTAAATTTAAAAATAAATCTTTGTTTTTAGTTTGATGAATAAAAAGGCTTATGATAAGAATATGGTTGAAATTGATTATAATTTTTAGGGAAAAGTCTTATTGCTTGAGTTTATTTGTTAATCCCTGACTTGATTTTGCTTAATTTGAGATTTTTTATATTCAATAAATGTTTATCATGATCATTAATTTTTTTACATACCTAGAGAAATTTTATGTGAATATTGTAAATCTGCATGGTCTTAACAAACCCTAGAACTTGTTTGATGATACTTGAGGCGAAATTCTAGACAAAATATTACTTGGAAAATGATTTAGGCATTCTTTGAATCGATTGAGCCTTTCAAGCTTACCTATTTATTATCTTTATCCATAGTCACTTTTTTGAGCTTTGTTGAATTATACTTTGGCTTTATATTTTTTTTCTTTTTATAAAACGTCATATTATTTACCTTATTTGAGCTTAAACACTGATTTCGTTACTTTTCAAGAGAACTAAGTTTATACAAAGTCAGAAGAGCATGGAAGGAGTGAGAGGTAGAAACTTTACAAGTAAATTTTATCACATCTCATGTTATCAAAGTCATAAGATTGGGGGTGTAAAAAGTCAACAAGGAGTTGGGAAGTGTTTAAAAAAAAGAAAAAAAAAAGGATCTTTGAATTCTTAGATATAAAAAAAGAATTCCTAAAAAAAAAGATATTTGAAAGAATGATAAATAAATGTGTTTTGAGAGATTCAAATGATTGAGAAAAAGTGTATGTGTTAGAAGTGAGTATGCTCTATTTGTTTTGTTTGTGTTCAAAATTAAGTTCTCTTGCTTTGTTTGAACTCTATCTTTTCTTTGTAGCTTTCACCTTAGCCTTACATTACAAGCCTAATAAAGACCTATTGATCCTTGGTAATATTTTTGTTCTTGAAAAGCAAGCCTATGGAGTTGGAATTATCAATTTCATAACTAGAGATCCATTATATATTTACCTGTTTGCATAAAATCATCAGGAAACTAATAATGAAGTGAGAATGATAGGTATGCATGAATAAGAGAATTGATAATGAGGTGGAATTGAGTTTTAAATTAACTTTTGGACTATTGTGATATTGAATGATTCTTTTGGATTATAAACTTTAGGCAATCTTTGAGGTAACAAATTTTATGAATTAAACCAATTCTTATTTTTAGTTGTTTTTCTCTTTTTCTTTGCTTGAGGGTTAGCAAATTTTAAGTTTGGAGGAATTTGATAAGTGTAATTTTTATATGATTTTTATTACTCTTTTACTTACTAAAATTGTTAGTTTTTTTTATTTTTTATTTTTTATTTGATTTTTTTATTTTATTTGCTTGTGCTGCACTTTTTTCCTATTTTGTGTTATATTTCCTTTTAGTCACTTTCTTATTTCATGTTTTCCTAGTAGTAGAAGTATTTTTCATTTTAATGTCTTTCCTTTTCCTAGGCTGTACTTTTCCTATTTTGTATTATATTTATTTTTAGTTGCTTTCTTATTTCATCTTTTCCTAGTAGTAGAAGTATTTTCCATTCAATGTCTTTCATTTTCCTAGAAGGAAGAGTATTATTGTACTTTCCTTTTCTTTTCTAGAGTTTGCTTATATAAAGCCGGCTGCCCTTTCCTTGTAAACAACAGATTTTTCCTAAACAAGAGAATAAAGAGAGAAGAGAAAGAGGGTGGCTGTCAAGTCACAATGAAGAGAGATCTTTAACAATTTTAAATGTTTCATTAACTTATTTCAAGCAAAAGAGTTTTATTATCTTCTCTTTAGTTTTTTTTTTGATGAATTTCAATAAGAACATGGTTGATTTCAGATTTGTTATGAACTAATTTTATTTTTTTAGGGCTTTGATGTAGTCTAGCTTTGAACACACAATTTAAATTCCAAGTTATTTTATTTTAAGTTTTTTTTAATTTTTAATGTTATATGTTTATCCTTGATCTTATTGCTTACAATTTTCTGGTCAATTATTGTTTGATTTATTGAATCATAATGAAACCGAGAGGTAATTTGTGATTAGAAACTTTTAGGATTAAACACTGTTAGTTGAGCGAAAAATAGAGATACTTTACCGCGATTAGTGTGATTTTTAACTAAGAAAAATCCAAAGAACTTAATGAATATTCAAATAATTTAATTTACATAGAGATATGATGAATTATTAGGTGGAGATATTTTTAATGTTATTTAAGAGAAAACATTGAATAATTAAGGGATTTATTTTTCATCAATTTGAAAAATTGGAATTTTATAACAAGAAACAATAAATTGTGTGGGATTAGCTAGGTGAAATCAAAAGTTCTAGATTTATTTTTATTATCTCTACAACCTTAAGTTTTATTCTCTTTTCTTTTAATTTATTTTTGTTAATCATCTTAGTTTAATTTAGGTGATAAAGTCAATAAAATTTCGGTTTTATTTCTAAATAGTAAATAATTTGATAAATTTCAATACTCAATAACGTAATTAATCTTTGTGGGTTTGACATTTTTTTCTTTAAAACTTTACTACTTATTGCGATTTTGTTTACTTGCAAATATTTTCACACCAAGATCCTAACCAAACATCCTATTGTCAAATTAGTACTCCATTGATTATTTTTCATTCCTTAACCTTTTACATTATTTTTCTGTATTTTCTTAACTACTAGATGGCTCACATTAGAGTGACCTTTGTTTGCCAAAGAGTGTGTAATTAATGTAAGAAAGTGGAAATGAGTGTTAAAATGCCAAAATTTGCATTCAGTATGACGCCATAGAGTGGAAATTTTATTGGTTTTATTTGCATGATAAGAAAGTATTTTAGAATGGATGGAATATGAGATATGGTTGATTACCAAATTATTTGTTTGTTATTGTTCTTTCTCCACCAGCGTTGTGGCGTAGGAACTTGAAACTCTCCCTTTATTTTATGCAACAATTTTTTTACCTGCAGCTCTTTTGGAGGTAATCTAGCTTCCTTTCTACAGTGATGGAATCTTCTGATGAACTTTGCGCACCAGCAAGCCTGGGAATTGATTACGAGCGTTTGTTGAGCTTTTGTTCAGCAGATTTAAGAGATGAAATTATATTATAATCAAATCAATTATTATATTATCTGTATGTTAATAAAATTTTTAAAAATTTCAAATATCCCAGTTCACTCGTTTGATTGGAATATTGCAGGCATAAACTAACCCAAATTAAATCTTCAACAAATTAAATTGATGAAATTATATTTTTAAAAGGAATTGAATTCATGTGACTTTGTTTTTTATTTCTCAAATGTGGTTTTAATATTTTTAATTATGTAGGTTATATAAAGTTTAATTTTTAAACCTTATGAATATAAAAATATAAAGATCAAACTATATAAAGCTTAAAATAAAATTTATAAATAAGTTAAATAGTAAACCTTTATAAGATCATCATATTCTTCCGAAGGGGATTTCATGCCCCCATTAATAGATTGAGATTCGACAATCTATATAAGGTTTAAAATAAAATATAGTAGCATCTCAACACGTGTTTACACGAGTATTGATATGTTTTTTTTATCGGATTAAATATAAAAATAGCAAATTAAACTTAGCGAATTAGGTAAGAGTATGCATGGTAAGGGTGTGAAGTAGTCGATAGTGAGTACTGTGTAACTGTTTAGGTGGCTATTGCAGAAAATTGGTTTTTGAAATAGATAATGTGTAATTGCTTAGGTAGTTACGGTTGATAAATAATTTTTGAAACAAAAAGTTGTTCTCGATTATCCAAACGTGGGTGATTTGGTTTACATTTTTATAGCTTTATAACATAATAAATTTATAGTTATGTAATGATATTTTTGACATTGTAAAATAGAAGATTGAAATACTGTTATGACTTTATTAAGAGTATAGTATAGATAATCAGTTAAATAGTTAACCAATTGAATTTATAAAATCACATTCTTAAAAAAAAAAAGGGAAGGAGATTTCATATGAAAAATTCAATTTTAACTTCCTTGAGTTTTGACATTATGGTACTCCATCATAAAACCCAAGTTATAAATCTTGCAAATACTCAAAATAAAGAATAATATCAATTTAATCAATAATATTATATGTAATAAATTGAATTTATGAGATTTTAATATAAAAATATAAAAAATAGAATAAGAACTTCAATCATGATTTTTTTAAAAATTTAGTTAATATATTAATTTTAATAGCACAATAGTTTAGTATTGTTTAATTATTTACATTTTCATATTTAAAAAAAAAATTACTTATACATTTACCTCTTGTATCATCTGTTTAGGTTTAGTCATGTTATGATTAGTATGTCCGTAAAAATATTTATTTATTTTCTTAATCTTTTACTTATTTAATATTTTTAAATTTAAAATTATTTATTTTTAGATTTAGATTTATATACTTATGCCATATTGAGTAAATAAAATGTTAGGTTACCATACTCTATTTTGATCACACATCAATCGAATCATTAAACTATCTTTAGTTTCTCAATTTAACATTTTTGATCATTTAAGGACGGAGAGAGTAAATGAAATGTTAGGTTACCATGCTCTATTTTGATGAGATATCAATAAAATCTTTAAACTATCTTTGGTCCCATTCTGATATTTTCGATTATTTAAAGACCTAGATAATTTTGGTGGCAAAATCCTTACTAATTAAAATTTAAAATCTTTTTTCTTCTTTGGAGTTAAAAAATTTGAAAAATATCAGAGAAATAAAGAGAGAACCTCTTCACTTATGAGTTGGAGAGAATCATTACCAAAATATTCTTTTGCAGCTCCAATATACCATGCGAATAGACAACCATTATCGAGACCTAGTGAAACACAAACAAACTCAACAAAAATTCATTGATTGTAGGAGATATATGGTTTTATATATGCCAAAATCATTTCTCAATTCAAAGTAGAATTCCGGTGAGATTTAGGTTTTTAATAGTAAAACTAATCGAATTTAAAAATTAAAATAGTTTAATTTTAAAAAACTTAATTGATACAATTGAATGACATTAATAGTTGTTAGAAAAGAAAAATATTTATCTTAAAATGTTATGAATAACTACTAAATATTTATTAATTAAAAACTTAATGAAAAATACAAAATTTGACAATATTAATAAAATCTATTTTATCTATAACTATTTTGTGTGCAACAAAGTAGAATACTGACACCATTTTTTCTTCTTCTTTAAATACTCTTTTGCGGCCTCTTCTCTCAATCGCTTTTTCACAAGGTTCACAACTCCATTTGATTTTAGCTTCTCTCTCTTTTTGCCCTTTTTACTTAAAAAATTAAAATTAAGTACTCTGTTTGTCCAGCGACTAAAAAACCCAGGAAAAAAGGGGAAAAAAGGAAAAGAAATTTAAAGCCTCAAACCTGAGATATCTCTGATCTCAGAGAGATGGCGGAGGCATCGATGTGCAGCAGCAGTAGCAGTACGGAGCTGACGCCGGAAGAAGAGAGGGTTTTAATCAGAGACATTGCCATTGCCGCTGAAGCTAACAGCAAAGAAGGCGATACCTTTTATCTGATCACTCAAAGGTAGGTTTTAATTTTGGTTTTATATTTGTTTATTTTTCATAAACTAAATTTAATGTGATTTATTCCATTGATGTGAATTTTCTGTGCACTAACAGTAGAAAGATGGTCTTCTCCTTCCTTATAAATTCTTAGAATATATATATATATATATATATATATATATTTATTTATTTGGATGTTTGCATTTGTATAGATTTAATGATGAGTTAATTTTTTTTTTATGGGAATTTACTTTTTTTTTTTTTTTTTTTGTGGCAACTCGCTGATACTAGTGTTGTGGAAGTTGAACTCGGTGGTATTTAGTGATTACATAAAGCTGTGCATTCATCTAAGTGGGAATATGAAAGAGTTATCAGTGAGAAATACTGTTTTTGGAAGATGGAGTTGGTCTCAGTGTGGAAGGGTCTAAGAAAGGCCAGGAAGCAGTCCGATGACTGTAAATTTTTTTTTATGGCAAGGAAAAGACCTTGGCCACCACCATCCTGTGGTTTACATACTTTTGGGTTTTGGTTTAAGGGGATTTTTTTGTTAAATGATGAAGATATCATAGATTCATTGAGATTCTATCATATAAATAGTTTTTTGTACTTGGGTGGCATTGTGGCACCCCCTTGGTGCCTTTGATTTATGTACTTATTTTTTACTTATAGAAATAAAAGAAAACAGTTTTTGTAAATTCCCAGCCAAATGCATTTTCAAGTATCATGTTCTCTCTAAATAAAAAAATAGTAAGTGAAACTCTTTCACTACCACCTATGCCCCGAGGAATTCGCTAGATGATGCTATGAACATGGGTGAAATGTGTGTTGTAGAGACTGGTAGTTTGTGTTGAGAATGAGCTAAATTATATTCCTTTCTTCACTTGTCGAAAACAGGTTTATTCTTTTCCTAAAAGAAAAGTTGTCTCAGTATGTCCTAATTCTTTTGTAGGAAAATTGAACTCAGTTCAATTCAATGTAGCCTTCTACCTGAATCTTAGTTTCCTTGTAGGTTCGCCATATCTAGGGTTACATGTTTTCTATTGTGTAAGGCTTAAGCCACATCTTTACTGTATCCTTGCAGTTGGGAGACAGTTTGCCAACCTAGAGTGGCTAAAATTCGTTTGACAGTATGGCCTAAATCTCTTATTTTTACTAGTATGGTTTTATAATATCTATCAAGCAGATTAAGTTTTGGGAGATTCGTGGTGTGGATATTGTGTCTCTAGGCCTTTGTTCAACAGCTGCTAATTGTGTTATGGCGAAGTCTGAAAGATTATGCATTCTGCTCCTTTTTTTTTTAATCCTTTCTTTTTATGATTAGAGTAATTTTTTTGGAAAATGTGTACTAATATGTTCTAAATGGTCCCTGACAGATGGTGGCAGCATTGGACTGATTATGTGAACCAAGACCAGCTAAATAACTCAAATGATGGATCCTCTTTGTCGGAACATTGTGATTCAGCTGGTTCAAGTACTTTAAAGAGGCCTTGTGGTATTGATAATTCTGATTTGATATATGATGCAGCACCAGTGGACTCCAATATGGGAAATGAGATTCATGATACTCTTCAAGAAGGCCGTGATTATGTATTACTTCCACAAGAAATCTGGAACCTATTTTATTCATGGTGAGTTATGTGGAAATGTGCACTATTCTGGATGTGAACATGTCTTATTTTTCTTTGATCTCTCTCTCTTGCTGGATGACAGTTAAGATAGCTACTCACCTGTGAGCTGGGGACATTATTATTCTACATTGAGGTTCTTATTAATTTTTGCACTTCTCATGGGTAATAAGATAGTTTTGAGAAATGTGTAGTGGCATGCGACAAAACCTAGGATAAGGAAGCTGTTTCCTGGAGCTGGATTGGTTAATATATTGAATGCAATACATTACAAGGAAGATAACATGACCATAGCTTTGCTTCCAATTTCCCAAAGTGGTTGCAGAATTAAAGGACTTTTGAAAGATCTGATGCAAGGAATACATTCATATGCTGTTGTGTCATGCTATAGATTGTATGACAAGTATTAAATTCCCGTCTTTCCCACTCTCTGCCTCTCTCTCTATGTATATATGTGTGTGTGCATATGTATGTATATCTGTATATGTCTGTGTATATGTGAACTCTTTTATGCATGTGTATATGTATACTCGATGCATTGACTGGGCGAAGAGATGGTCTTAAATGTTCCAATCCCAAAAAAATCCTCAAATGAAATTATTCTCCACCCAGAAAAGAAGTAAGGAAAAAAAGAAAGAAGATACTACAATTTATATTGGGTCTAGATTGATAACAAAGGTTAAATTGAGGCAAGAGCCCTGCAGAAGGCTTGCTGAAAATCTATAGTGAACTTGTAGTGGCCTGCAGATACCTAATTAATTCATTATCAATTTTGTACGTACTTCAGTAATTGGCACAATATGATTGACTTGGTGTGATGCTGTAAGTCATATATATATAATGCTTGTTTCAAGTTTGTTTCCTGTACTCTTTATATTGATGGAAGATACTTATAAAATTGGATGATTGTAAGATGGTGCTATGTTCGTGATCTATCATCTCAGTGGTAGTCTCTGTTGGATTTAGGTATGGAGGTGGTCCGATATTGGCACGGAAGATCATTAGTTCAGGTCTTTCTCAGACAGAATTGGCTGTAGAGGTGTATCCTCTGCGCCTTCAGCTGCTTGTTATGCCAAAAGGTGACCGCTCTACTATAAGAATAAGCAAGAAGGTATAATATCAGACTAGGTCATCTTCTCCATTGCTCCTTTACGGCAAAACCTAACTATTTGCTGAATTTACTTATCTGAAGTTTGGACAATTTTGGACAGGAAACTATTGGAGAGCTTTACCGTAGAGCTTGTGAGGCTTTTGATCTTAAATTACAACAAGTAAAGATTTAATATATCCCAGATACTGAAATTGCAGGTCTTTTTTTCAGGCATATTTTTCTAGTTCTTTGGCTCTCATATATGTTTTCCCTTTTCTTTTTGTAGGTACACATTTGGGATTACTATGGCCGTCAGAAACATGCTTTGATGAATGTCATGTATAAAACACTTGACGATGCCAATTTACAAATGGATCAGGATGTGAGTTTCTATATGCTGCACTGCTTATTTTTCATTTTAGGACTTCTAGTTCTATCATAAAGGAACAATGTTAAGCATCAGAAATCCAATTTTTCATTTTATGTATTTCATCATTGGCTGTTTCATGCATACAGAAGTTTCTGAAAATGTTGCACATACTTTTTAATTAATCTCAAATTTTTGTGTGAAGTGAATAAAAGAAATTTTAGAAGTCATAGTCAAGAAGTTTAGAGCATTACCATCTAAATTTTGAACTGTTGACTTTCCAGCTTATTACTGTTTGGCTAGTGTCACTGCATGAGATTGTCTCTTATTTCTGAGGTCATATGTATATTGCGGGTTTCTAAATTTTAGTGCTTAGAATGCTTTTCTGGCACCAGCTGAATAATGATGAAACTATTAATTTGTTTCATAGTTTTGTGACAAGTTTGTTGACAGCATTTCTGTCACCTGCTTGGCTCCGACACTATAATGCACCTAAATTCCTTTAATGCAGCATCATATGCCATTTCATCTTTAGAAGATGCTATGCTTCCAAAAGTCTCATGAGCTTGTTTCCTATGAATTTATTCCCATTACTTTTCTTTTTAGGTTACTTTGGGTTACTCTATCTAGTTAGGATTAATGTTTAATTAAGTTGAGTTTGCCGTTATGGTCATGAGTAGCTATCTCTTAATCTTAAGTGGTGACAGAGATCCTGTAATGGGGAGAGATAAGAGAGGATCATGATATATGAGAATGAAATGAATGGGAATTAGGATGTGTGCTTGGCAGACTTTGGAGTTTCAGTGGTCATTGTCAACTTTTAGAGATGGTGTTTCTGTTTTGATGGGAGATGGATCTTCGTTTAGATTTTGGATGACGCCTGGTGTAGCAGTACTCCTCTACCATTGATGTATTTTATGCTCTAGCAATATAGAGGCCATAAGTGAGCAATGACTTCCCTTGTTCAAAAGGTGGGGATGAATCCCACCTTTGACACAAACTTGTTGGGCTCTTTGGGAAGTTTGATGTGCAAGGTTGGTTCCATTACCTTGTGGCTATTGAAGATGGGCGTGGGATGTCTTTTTGTATTCATTCTTAATTCTTTCTTCCTTGATCTGGTGAGTAATGATTGTGATACTTTGAATGGTTGGCTACACTGGATAGAATTTAACATAAAGCACTATATATCCTGTGGTGGACAAATAGGTATAATTTGATCATATGTCTTTTGAAGATTTGAGAAGTCACGGAATACCTCCTCCTATTGGGTAAGTAGAAAATAGTTGGTTCCAGAGTGCTTGGTCTTCTGTGGTGTTGAGGAAGATGACTTCACCGGTGATGGTGGTGTTTGTTTGAATGAAATAGAAGAAGGATTTCTTATTCTATTTATTTTTTCCTTTCCCTTCTGTTGATGCCAATATTTTTTCTATAATATTGTACCATATGCCTTGTACATCTTTTGCATGGAACCTTTTGAGTTTTAATGGAATTCAGTATCAACCCTTTGCACCAAAAAATACAAAGGTTAAAAAAGAGGAAGAGTAAAAGACTATTAACTCTTAAAAGAAGCAGTTGCAATGCAACATCTCCTTATGTGAAATTTGGAAAACATATTAGGTAGATTCATACACAAAACCACAAACAATTTTCTTGTGCCTTTTCTGCTGGTGAATTAAACTTTAACTGATGCTATCTTGAATCATATTCTGCCATTCAATATAGAGGTGTTAGTGGGGTTTTGGAATTTTTCTTATTGTCCTTTACAGATCATGTTAATGTATGTGGAGCATGATTGCTAGAATCATTGGAATGAAATACGCATATATGACATAACATACATGTTCTGTTGTCCCATATTCAGATTTAGGCGAAATTCTTTCTAACTTTTATGTTATTTGCTGCTGGTGCTGGTTTCAGTGGTTATGTCCTGATAGGTTCACGTTTTGATGTATAATTTCTTCCGTTTTATTATCAACCAAAACAGATTCTGGTGGAGATCCTTAACAATGTCAATGGTACTGCCTTGGCTGGTTGCATGAGTTCTATTCAGGAGAATGGATTTGTAGAGAAGGATGCTACTTCTGTTCTTGTAGAGCCTTCTAAGTCAAGCTTATCAATTGCAGGAGGTTTGTCTGCTAGCAAGGGTGCTTCCAGAAGCTGCAGAATGGAGCTGTCACAAAGTCAGAAACTGACTTCCCCAGTTAGAGAGGTGGATAACACCTATGGTACCACTGGTGTTAGTTTAAGGGGCTTTTCTTGTGGCTTGACTGGGTTGCTGAACCTGGGGAATACTTGTTTCATGAATAGTGCAATACAATGCCTAGTTCATACTCCTGAGTTTGCTAGATATTTTCGAGAAGATTATCATCAAGAGATAAATTGGCAAAACCCTTTGGGCATGGTTGTAAGTTTCTGATATGATTTAATTGTGGAGTGAAAAATCTTTATGTTGAAGCATTATTTTTCAAAGCACTTCAAAACTCTTTGTGAATGACTGAAAGCAATAGTTTTTAATGACTTTTGAGTATTGTGCTGTTCATCATTAAGGTCCCTTGCTGGTAATCCTTTGATTTCTTATATGACATGGAAAGTCTGACTTAACGTGCCATTTAAGCTGAGTTTCTTGTTAGATTGGTATTTGCATTTTTTCTTCTATTAATGGTTCTCTTTTCCAACTGTTTGTTTTATCAACTGTTTTGAGTTAAATTAGATAATTTATGGTGGTGGATGGTACTGTTTTGAAATATACGCAGCAGATTATCTTCTTTCTTGTTCCAAAAGCGGATTGATATCTTACATTTTAAATAGAATCCTCAACATTCTTTTTTCTTTTTAAAGAAGAGAATTTTACTTGCGACAACTAGGTTGCTTGGTCCATATCTTTTTTTACTTCTCCTTGAAGGTCTGGCATTTTTGTTAAGGTTTAAAATTTATCTTAGTTTCTATGGTTCATATCAACAGGATTGCTTACGTAAAGCAAGTGGCTCTATTTTTTATTATCAGCTTATTCACCTAACTATCTTTAATATGTGGTGGTTTCATTGTTCAGCAGATTATATTTCTATTGCATGCAATTGACTAGAAGGATCAAATTTTTCCATTTACTTTTAACATAAAAGGGAAATTTTCTTTGCATGTGAATGCAATTTATTGTCTTCATTGTACCTAGAGCACCTAAAAAACTGACTCCCTGCATACTTGTTCCTGTTGCGTCTGACGGAGACATCTTAGATTACTTGATTTCATGTTGTTTTTAATTAGTTCTACCTCTAGACTCTCAAATTGCATATATTTCTGTTTTTTCTTTATTTTTTGCTTGTCATTGGCCTCAGCATCTGTAATTTGGCTATGCTCAATTCTGGTAATTGTTTGTTGATTGTCTTGCATAATGATAATAAGGTGTGTGGCTAGCCTTCCATGTGTTCCATAAACTCTTGTTTAAATTATTGGTTTTAATGTTTGTCACAGATAAATCAATTGCTGCATTTAACCTTCTTTAATCATATAATGAATTCTTCTATTCCTTGTGTTCTTTATGGATGATAATTCTAAGACATTAAAACTGGTCACTTTTGGGTGTTTTCTGCCACTATTTACCACCATTGTCTCACATGTTAGCCGTGTTATCACTACATGTGCTACAGACATATCATATGTATGTATTTATGTATGTATGTATGTATGTTTGCTTGTTTTGTATGTATATCTATGTTTCTGTGTGTATGATTGCCTTGCATATATTAAAACAATTACATTCTAAAAGCAATTGTATTGTTTATTGTTAGGATTAACAAAAGCAAAAGGCCTTTTCTCATGGAGTAGTTGACTAAAGGACCATATGAAATGTGTGTGTCTGTTGGGGGAGTCAAGGGCAAATAACATGTTATGCATCATCATTGATTTGGATTGATTTTTTATTAATTCATTCCCTTAATAGAAAATCTCTTTTGAACGAGTAGTCAGTAGTTAAATGATGTTCTTGGGATGCTTGTAATATTTGGGATGATGAATCGAATAGATATTTTCTAAATTCTTGTATTTGTTTTTGGTACTATTTGTTGACAGAAGTTTAATCCAACCACTGTTTATGAGTTCACTTGGTTGTGTTGCTATTGCATTGTTACTATACTGAGTTGAAGTGGTTGTGTTTAGGGCGAATTAGCACTAGCATTCGGTGAGCTACTTCGAAAGCTATGGGCACCTGGACGGACACCAATTGCTCCTCGGCCATTTAAGGCAAAGCTTGCTCGCTTTGCACCTCAGTTTAGTGGATACAACCAACATGATTCACAGGTTTTTTTACCTAATGTAATTTTTTTTACTAATCCATGAATTCACGCAGTTTTTATAAGTGAAACGGTTTATCATTATTGCAGGAGCTTTTAGCATTTCTGCTAGATGGTCTTCATGAAGATCTGAACCGCGTTAAACACAAACCTTATATAAAGTCTCGAGATGCAGATGGCCGACCGGATGAAGAAGTTGCTGACGAGTATTGGGCCAATCACATCGCTCGTAACGATTCGATAATTGTTGATGTATGCCAAGTGAGTATTGTCTTAATGATGATTAATTTTAAGATGTTGTACATGGTTTATGATATGATACTTGTTCAGAATGAAAATGTATTTCCTTGTATTACGAATTTGAAGTTTAACACGGTATTTTCAATGATATTTCATGTTAATGATGTTGCACATAGAATGAAGCATGCAAATAATTTGGGGCATCACTGTCATTTGTAACCCTGTAACATGCTCAAGAGTGTGGTAATATGTAGTCTACTTTGATACCCCGTGTGAACCTAAGTTTCTTTGAGGAAAACAAAGGGAAGCCTCTTTGGGGGTGCTAAATCAAGAAAATGCTAGTTTTAACACGAGAATGTCGAAGCCAAAGGCTGACGTTTATTAATAATCAAAAGTCATAATACAGTGGTTTTGTAAGCCGCATAAATAAAGTAAAAAAATCCTAATGCTGTATTAATGATTAAACCTTAACCCTTAAAATAAATATAATATCAGCTTTTCAAAACAGCATTAGCCTCAGGGAGAACTACTTAGAAAGATACAGAAAACCCTAATTAGAATACCGCCACAGGACAATGAATGTTATTGTGAACAGTGTTTGTGCTATAGTACCATGAAGGCTACAGCACCGTTTGCCTTGCATTACATGTTTAATTCTCACATTCGAATGCTTTCAGGTTCAAAATTTCGTGTGATTTTGTATTTTCTTGGTCAGGTTCTAAGCGTCTTTAATAGTGAGGCTCCATTAAACTTCTGGTAGAAACTGTTTTCAAAAGTTTAGGAGAGTCCTGCATGTATTATTGGCTCCACTTACCATTTCTATAATTGCATGGGCCAACTTTATAAATCACAAATCTGAACCTGGTCTTGAGTCTTCTAACCTATTTTGTCCCTTTACCCAATCATGGCTTCTGTTGCTAAGAGGCTTGGCAAAGTTTGAAGAGATTTTTTGGCAGGGTGTCAATGATGAGTTCAATTATTTGTCTTGTTAGGAGGGTGGTTTAAGGATAGAAACTAGACAACTCCAAACCAATCCTCAATGGAAAAGTGTCTTTGGGGATTTGAATGAGAAAAAGATCAGTTTTGAAGGAGGGTGATTCGGGTAGAATATCAGGATGGTCATTGTTTTAAAAGATGTTACTTAAGGCACACCTCAATGCAAGCTGAACTTAAATCGCCTTGAGGCGATAAATATAAGGTGTTGGACCAAAAAGTCATAAGCCTAAGTTTGAGGGCCGTATGCCTTCTCTGCCCCAGTAGACGAAGCTTATGCTTTTAAGAGAATTATTTCTCCGTTGTTGAGGTAAGATGGCTAGCTAGTCAAGGCCATGAGAGATGTGGTTGAATTATTTATGAATTATGATACAAAGGGGACAAAGAGACAAAAGTCAAGGCATCATCCTTGGCATTTTGTTGCCATGTTGGAGATGATCTACCATATCACTTTAATTGCTGCAGATTTTGCTTGCTCTTGGCTTTGATGTCTCATATCTTGTAACAAGAGCTTTGGAGTATGCTAATGACTATTAGACCCCTAATAAAATTATCACAAAAGAGAATGCAAGGGTATGCATGTCTCTCAAGCATTAAAGGGTTCATATCTAGGGCTTGCGCCTCGCCTCACAAGGGATAAAAGTCCTTGCCTTATGCTTGCGCCAGTGAGAACACTTGGGAGTTGGGATAATAGGGTTGGATGTGTGTCTATCTCCATGTGAAGTAGTTGAGGGTGTGTGTACACACGCACACTTAGAAGAGAATTGGAAGGGGTTTGGCCAAATTCGTGGAAAATATTTAGTTCTGAAAGACACTGTACTTTTCTGGTATGATGTTTCATGCATTGAACACTTTCTGGAGGATATTTTTTCTCTACTTGTAATCCATTGCCCTTGATAACTGGGCTATGGTCTTGTGAGATGGTAATGAGGAACTTTGCATTAGGATATCAGATTTGGAAGAGCTATCCTATAATGGGAGGTCAACTTGGTTGAAGGTCTTTAAATATAATGTCAAAAGTTTGAGGTGAAAACAAAGTAAAAAGTCTTTTCTGGCTCTTATTGTGAAATTTTTTCTTACAAGACTATATGGGGAAGAAGTTAGCATACAAAGTTTTTCTTTTGTTTTGAACTTTCACATTAGGCTGTATGCTTGTTTCTGAGAATTTGATTATCAAAAGAAAATTAGTGTTACTTGGTTCAAAATTGCAAAGCTGTACAGTGATTAGCATACACCAATCCCTGCATCACCCTTTAATGTCCTACTAGCTTTGTGCCTATTTTTATGCCTTGTTCACTGTCTTTTTTTTTTTTTTTGGGGGAGGGGGACTCCGTGACCCGTGGACAGTGGGGTCAATGAATTAAACCCAAACTAAGAAGTCTTTTTTTATGGTTTAGTTTCTTTTTTTATGTACTTAATCCATGGATCCTGGTTCTGAAGCTTTTCCTTTATCTCAACTGTACACATTAAAGCTGACAAAGAGTGAATAAATAGGAGACCAAAAAGGAATTGGAAAACAAATCTTAAGGATGAAACATTCAACTCTATTGATCAATGTTAAACTATGATTTAAGATGTTCTGGTCTCTAAAATATTTACAGTCTATTTTATATATTTGGTGCCATGGAGAGAAGAAATTCTTCTCCTCATATAATCAAAAACTTTTACTAAAGCTTGTATTACCGCAAATTCTTTTTTTGATAAGTAAAATTGTATTAAAAAAACGCACCAAAAGGGTGCAACCCATTTACAACGACTATTTATGGGATAGAAACTCCACAAAATATAAAATATCTACCTCATTCACAAAAAATTCCCTTTGAACAAAAAATTAAGAGTATTGAACCAATTATCTCTAATTACATCAATAAGTCTCTCAATGCTATCCAAAACTCTACGATTCCTCTCATTCCACACGATCCAAAAAATAGATATAGGAATCAAAGAGTAAGCTTTCTTAAGATCCTTAGAAGCCCGTAACCCACTCCAAGCCCACACTTCATCTTTCACGGAGCCAACAAACACCTAAAACACTATAGGCCATCTCCCACAAGGTTCTAGCCAAAGAATACTTCATCAAAAGATGAAACACGGACTCACCGCAACCTTTACAAATGTAATACCTATTAACAATCACTTTTCCCCTTTCTTTGTAAATTGTCAATAGTAAGAATCTTCACCCAAAAGGCTTCCCACACAAAAAACACTTTTTAGGTACACGAGGACACCAAATTGCTTTCCACAGAAAATTGTAAGATGCTTCCAAAGGAGCCCCAACAAGAAGAATCTTATAAAAGATTTTACCTCAAACCCTTTATCTGGCCATCCCTCCATCTAATCAAATTCTCTCTAGCCAAACCCATCCTATAACTATACAAAGCTTCCAAAAAACTTTGAACCCTCGCAACCTGCCAACCATGGACATTTCGGATAAAAGGCACATCCCAAGAGATTACACCATTAATCAAAGAGATGCACAAACAAATAAGAGCTTCTTTATCTCTCACAATAGCATAGATATCCGGAAATTGGTCTTTTAAAGTAGTTTTCCCAAACCACGTGTCATGCCAAAGCCGAGTTCTCTCCGCATTACTCACCGGCACGGAAAGATAAGGACACAGATCCTCCCATCCTTTCCAAATCCATTTCCACACTCCTACACCATATTCACGCAAATTCTTAGGCTAGTGGAATCAACAAAGTTCTTTTTTCCATGCACTTGGGAAATTTCAGTGGGGACAATTGCCCCCATTGAATTAAACATGGCTCTGCTACTGCCTGTGAGAAAATAATGTCCATCATTAGCGATTTATAAGTTCTCCCTGATTGACATTATATTTATTTCTTATTGATCCCACTTAAAAGAATATTGGCCTATATATTTCTAGTTCTTTTCCTTTATGGGCCACCCTAAATAGTAGTCCATATTTCATCACTTGGCCAACTCTCTTTTGTGTATAGCTTATTTTGGCTTCCAGGAAAGTAAATAATGGGTGATTTCACACACATGCTTTTTCTTATTTGAGATAAAATTTTATTTTTTATTCTCTTAAAATTACAGTGTTAGGAAAAAAGCAATGAACCTTTTTAGGGTTTAAAACAGATGAAAAACAATTCAAGTGATTAAATTTTTTCAAGAGCAATAAGAAAAAAAACGTGAAATGCAAAATGGACGAAAGAACTAAATGCAACCACTTTTTCTTGATATATTTTGCTATTTAATTTCAATTAATATATAACTCTTTACATAGTAATTTGCTATATATTGCGAGGACTTTTAAACTTTTGGGTTCTTTTCTGAAATTGCTAAATTTATGATGACCTATTACATCAGGTTGTTATTGACTGCAATTTCGATTCGCACTTACTAGATTAAAGTTATCAAATAATCAACAATATGTTAGTTTCTAGTTTTAGTATCTTTAATCATGTGTAATTTATTTCTAGTTACTTGAAATTAGGAAGGATCCTGAAAATTTTGTGATTGAATTAAAACTAAACTATGTTCTAAACAAACCAACATAGAGTTGGACGATGCATTGAGATTGAGCTTGTCACTTACTAAAACTAAGCTTATTTATGTAGCTTGCCTTGCTAGTGAGCTTGTCATTTTGGTCTGGAGGTCTTCAGTTTCCAGTTTTCTTTCTTTTGCTTTATTGTAATTCTTGAATACTGCTTGCACATTTGATTTGGGTTAGCCATCCCCTCTATTCATTAGGCCTCTCTCTCTCGGCTGGACACGTACTCATAAAAAAAATTATTTTCTGTCTGTAAGAAAAGCAAGAGTGAAACCATTTACTGTAATGTGCATGGAGGTTATGATTACCATGAAATTATGTAATTCTTTGCACAAAAATTAATTATTTTTCTCTTTTCCTACTGTATTGTTCGAACAATTGTCCACTAAGTTTCACAACTCATTTATATGTATGCTTATATTGGACCCTCCTGCACCTTCCAAGGCCTTGTAATTCCTGAGGACAGCACTATGCTTCTGCTGCAGAATTTGCGAGCAAACTGCGCTTTTGTGCATTGAGAACATGTAGGCAGTGCACTGGTCATTGGTGGAAGACTTGTAATAAGCAAGTTTTTGAGGGAGGATTAGCATGAATTTCTCATATGTCAATTTTTTTTCTATAAACACCCTCCTCTTTTTTTTTAAGATATTTCTTATTAGTGATTTTTTAAAAGTCTTCAAAATCTTGGCCGTTTCTGCTAGGGTGTGGAATTCTTTGGACATGGAATTCTAATGAATGCTTTAATCTAAGGATTTATTAAAAAAATTTCTTCAACTTTCCTCATTACATGGTTCTTGTCTGATGCATATTCTAGCCGTGCTACTTTCTTAGAATGATTATATAACTAGTGTTTTCTTCGCTTCTTTAGGCATTAAAAACTTGGTAGTTCCTTTACAAAATAATGGACTTCTCTGTCTTGTACTCTTGATCTGTACCCCAAAAGAATGTCACTCATTTCTCTGTATGTTTGAGGCTAGGGACACTGAAGATCAAGTTTGGATTTTTAGGAAAGATACTAGTAATTTTTAACGTTGCTCTGTTGTCTTTTCACAAATAACATTTTCAATGTGCAGTAGCGGAGATAAATGCAATTGAATGTGATAAATGCTTAGATTTATAAAAAAAATTGATAAATGCTTAGAGGCTTACATATTATCATTATGGGTATTTACGTCGGAAATTAAAAGTGAAAAAGACAAGACTGATAATATTATTAACCCGAAGCCTTTTAAGAAAATCCTGCATCAATTTGTAGTTAATAAAATATGATTTGAATCCTGATTTTTTTTTGTCTCCGACTCATACTATAATGGACTGGTGTTGTATCTCACTCCTTGTATGTTCAGATTAGTTCATCTGCCTAGCACTCCCTACTGATCCATGATACATGAATGGGAGAAAAATCCATTTCATTGTGCCCCTTTACTTAACCTTAGCTTTGGGGTGTATGACCTCTCATTTTGTTAGTAGGGTCAAGTCTGACGAGAATAATATTGGACTACAAGCAAGTTGATAAAATTTTCTACTGTGTTCCTATCCAACAGGGGCAATACAAGTCAACTTTGATCTGTCCGGTGTGTAATAAAGTTTCTGTCACATTTGATCCCTTCATGTACCTCTCTTTGCCACTCCAGTCCAACACAACTCGAGCTATGATGGTAACAGTTTTTACCTGTGATGGAACTGCTTTGCCCTCTACTTTTACTGTGACTGTTCCAAAGCAGGGACGTTGCAGGGACTTGATTCAAGCGCTTAGCAGTGCTTCTTCCTTGAAACAAACTGAAGAACTTAAGCTTGCGGAGGTTTGTGGTTTCAAATATTATGGTTCTTATGTTCATGGGATTTTACATATCTATCTAACTGGGTTTAAGTGTGTTGTTCTCAGATACGAAACCATTTAATTCAAAGGTTTTTAGAGGACCCTTTAATATCTTTGTCCACAATTAAAGACGATGACCACCTTGCTGCCTACAAGGTTCCAAAGTCTGTGAAGAATACAATGTTACTTCGGTTGATACACCGCCGTAAAGATCAGTAAGTATAATCTATACCTCATACTAAAAAGAAAACATGGATTAGAGGAACCTAATCAGTCACCTATTGGTATGGCCGGTGTGGCCAGCAAAAAAAAAAAAATCATTGGTAGGCAATTCTCTAAACTGATTTTTTTTCTTCTAGTTGAATGTTTCTACTGTTCTTATTTCTCATAAGCATCCTCATACTAACAACTAAAAATTGCATTTTGGTTCACTTGTTTTTTGGGGTGTGTTTTGAAATTCAATAAGTTGGCTTCTGAGGCCAATAAGAACCTTACAAGTATACCTCATACCAAAAAAATAACATCAATTAAGGGCATCTAAAAAGTGCCTCTTTTATAGTCTGTTGGGCTAAAAGATTTTCCTTGGTAGAAATTTTTTTCTATTCGACTGTTTCTGCTGTTCTTATTTCTTATAAGCCTCCTTAAGCAACAGTTGCTTTTGCACCAATGTAATGCCACAAAATTATATTTTTTTTACAGGTTGCAACTTTTGTTCCATACTCTTTTTTTTTATTATAAAAAAAAAAGATTCAGTTTCCATCCTAGGACAATTAGGAAAAAGAATGATTACTAATCAAAGGAAAATCCGAAAGTGCCTTCATATTCATAAAAGCACTTCAAGTTAACAAGGAACTGTTTATGCTTCAGGGAAACTGGTGATGTCCAAACTACTTCAAGATGGAAACCGTACGGAGCACCTCTCGTCTCCTCAATTTTACGTGATGATGCAATCACAAGAGGAGATATACAGACAACTGTTCAAACAATACTTTCTCCTTTTCTCAAAAAAGAGAATATGGAACATACTGATATTTCTTATCCTAGCATCTCAGGGGCAGAATCAGACCCATCTAATAGTTCTGGTGAAGCAGATACTGACTCTAGATCGAATTCAGTAGCCAAAGATGCTGGTACTTCTATAGCAGTGACATTAAAACTGCCTCTTCAGTTGGTTGATGAAAGTAATGCATGCATTGATCTGTCAGTGGGAGAAGAGAAATCCATTAGACTGTCCTCCTCATCAGCGTCAATAGTTGTTTATGTTGATTGGTCAAAGAAGCTTTTGGAGAAGTACAATACTGATTACTTGGAGAACTTGCCAGAAGTGCTCAAATATGGGCCTGTGACCAAGAAAGCTCGTACTGAACCTCTCTCATTGTATACCTGCCTGGAAGCTTTTCTGCGTGAAGAGCCACTTGTGCCTGAAGATATGTGGTCAGTGTCCTCTCTCTCTCTCTCAATATATATGCACCTCCCCACCATACACTCTTTACAACAAAGGAGATGCAGATGGAAATATTGTTTTCATGCATTCATGATAGGTTTAATTCTAATTGTGTTCCAATCTATGGCGTTTGACTGTAGTCCACTGCGTTTGACTGTAGTCCACTGTTAGTGTCTAAAGTGGTATACATTTCAAAACAATTGAAGAGGTTGTCCACCTCAAGCCTCTTGTCTGAATAGTGTCTCTATCATGAAATTTCAAATTGCTTAAAGGTCATGATGATCAGGGGTTCAGGTCTTGCTTGTATTCAGGTGATGATTTTCCATTTGAGAAGTGCCCTGTGACTAATTTGGGAAAATGTGTTTTTTCTTTTCTTTTATGATCAACTTATGATTGGAATTCAAGCACCATGAAACTCTGGAAATGATTTTTCGTCCCACTTGCAATTGATTTGGATGCTGATATCTTTCCTTTGTTAGTTGGTAAACAATTTTTGGTTCGCATTCTTAGTTTTGTTTTGTTACCCTTTATATGGGAGATTATATGATTATGTACTTTACTAAGCAAGCTTTGAATGAAGAAAATTAAAGTTCTATAGTTCTATACTACTACTGTAATATGCTTCTTATATGAAATTCTTAAGAAGGTCACATACCTGAACTGTTCCATCTGCTTGTTTGATTAACACCCACTAAATCTCATTTGTGTTGGAAACGGAAAAAAGGTGCATGCAAACTAATAAGAATCGTTGATGTATATCCAATAAAGGTACTGTCCACAATGCAAAGAACGAAGGCAAGCAAGTAAAAAGCTTGATCTTTGGAGGCTTCCCGAAGTTTTAGTCATTCATCTGAAGAGATTCTCATACAGCAGGTCGATGAAGCATAAGCTAGAAACATTTGTCAACTTTCCCATTCATGACTTTGATTTAACAAAATATGTAGCCAACAGAAACAATTCTCGACGACAACTCTACGAGCTCTACGCCTTAACCAACCATTATGGTGGGATGGGCAGTGGGCATTATACTGCACATATCAAGGTAATTTAGGAAGTGTTGCACTTTATCTTCCAAGTATATTTTTTCAGCTTCCCTTAATTAATCAATGGTTATTGGATATTATGATATCTGTTACTATCAACCTTTTTATCCCCTTTGGTTTTCCAATAAATGTGTTTTTATCTAATGCTTGTGTTTGGTTATCATTTATATGTCATTGACCAAATTTTCAGCTCTTTCTCATTAAGGTTTTGTAATTGTTGCAATGACTAATTATCAAAGTTTATGGAAGATAGACCACTGTTCTTGTAGGCCCAAATAAAAGGAAACTGTTGTTTGTCCAGATTCAGCATCTCATCCTTTTTTTTTTCTTGTTTTGCTGTACAGCTTCTAGATGAGAACAGGTGGTACAACTTCGATGACAGCCATATATCACCGATAAATGAAGAAGATGTGAAGTCAGCTGCTGCATATGTCCTCTTTTATCGGAGGCTAAAGACATCGACCTCAACTAGTGATGCAGCACACTCTGGTGCAGGTCATAGGAACATATCCTCCCAACCGTAAACAGCAAGGACATATACTTTTTGCCCAAGGGTTGAGTGCCCAGGTGTGCATGTGTGTGGGTGTGTCTGTGTGGTTGTGTTTATTTATACGTGGATTTAAATCCAAATTACTAACATATTTTTGCTAGAAATCTTTTTTAGTTGTTTAGGAAGGCACCATTGCTTGCTAGGTTCTCTATCACAAAACTGCTTAAACCTGATGTAAAGCAAATTATTGTATGTGGGTATTGCAGATGAGAATTTATGCTTGGCTGATTCAGAGCCTGGTTCTAAAGAAGTGGCGTGTTTAATTTTTACTAGTCATGATATACTACTTGGAGGTTTTAGGAATAATTTATGATTTTATTGCCTCAAAGACTGGCTTGATTTTGCAAGACATCATGCCATGAAGCTTCCTGGAGTTCAATTTTGTAGATCAACTGTGGGATGGAAAAGACCATCTGTCTGGAGGGCTGTATTTAGTGTTTCTTGCAATATTCTCTCCTTTTTTGTTGTACAAAAACATTTATTTGTATTGACCCCACAGATAGAAAAAACACCGATGACTGACCTGTGTTATATGTATAATACCTAATATCTTGAAGAATTAACTATTATCTCTGTTGTATGCATTATACCTTGTTATCTTGAAGAATTCCCCATCAAATGGAACAAGGTCCTGTGATTTGCCTGTAATATGTCCTGTCCAGAGACTATTCGAGTATTTTTTTATTTGTTTAAAGAAATATTTTGTGCAAGTGCTTGAGGAAAGAAAAATCTATTAATACAAATTTTATAATCTTAATCTTCGAAATATTTTCAATTAATCGATTTTTGCAAAAATACTATTGATTATATGTTTTGACATTTTAGACAGATCTTTAATTTATAAAATTATGAAAGTGACTAGGAATCAATTATTTTATTTATAAAGTAACTAACAAATTTTAATTTTTTTTATATATAAATTATTTGAGGTCCTAATATTCTAATTGCATATTGATTATTTTGTATTCACATATTTTTAAAATAAAAGTGTTTTAGTGACGGATATAATCTTCTTACATCTCATAAAAATAAAAGTGAACTGTAAAAGTCGAATATCATAATCATGTATTTTAAAAATTTATTATAATTCTAACTTTTGATTGAACCAATAATTTACATTAATATTTTAGTAATATATTTTAAACAATGATAGATTGAAAGCAAACCATTTGTCATCAAGTGGATATCAATTATAACCACTATATGTTTTTTATTTTAAATTTTATTACATCGATTGATTTATTTTAACAACCTATTGACATTATTAATGTATTCTATCTATTTAAATTATTACTAAAAAAATTAATTCGTTATTTAAAAGTTATATTCAAATTAATTTTTTTTTAAAAAATTACAGCTTATACCAAATACTTTCTTAATTTTTTTTTCATATGTTTCAGATTGACGGGTCAATTGCTAGTTAAAAAAGAAAAACCATAAATTAAACCATGGTTAGTGAATATTTGAGAATTTTTTTAGAAAAAAGTAATATATATATATATATATATATATATATATATATATATATATATATATATATATATACACGATACAGCAGACAAATAGCATCACGGCCTACGACTCACATGCCTCAATTTCCTTTGTCCCTCTCCCTCTTTCTCTCTCCGGCATGCATTTTTGTGGACATGGCCCCACGCTCACCGCCTTCTCGCATCGATAGCTCAACAGCCCATTTCTTGATCTCCTCTTCCTGCCGCCGCCATCGCTCTTGTTAGATACTATATTATTTATTGCCATGTCGTCGTCCACAGCTAATTCTGATGCAGTAACTGAGAAATTTGTGACGCTGATTGCTTCCGCTGTGGTTACGCTCCAATCAATACTAGCCTCGCTTGGCTCGTAAGCAGACTCTATCATCATCATAATTGGTTCATCCAAACTCCTTCGACAATACAAGCTTCCTGCACCTGCACCTGCTCCTCCTAATCGTCGACTCGCATCAAAGCTTGATGCTTCATCAAGCGAGTCTTGATTATTATTATTATTGTTCAATATCGGATAAAATGTATTATTATGTGTGGTTTGAGTAGAAAAGCTCTCGATCTCAAACAAGTCCGAGCTTGCATCACTCGCCACCTCATCATCATCTCGGGATCTGGGAGTCGCCAAAAAAGCCAAACTAGTCTGTCGATGTGATTTTCTCGTACCTACCACAGCTGGTTCGTGATCTAACGGTCGAAAAACTTCAAGTGAATCCCGAGGTGGATCTTCTTCAACGTGATTAGGAGGTACCAATCTCATGGGATCGGGTGATTGGTTCAGTAGAGGAAACGTGAACCCGCCAATATCGCTAAAGAGACATATCCCTGAAGGGGGCAATATGGTTGGACGAGTAGTTGGGGGAAAACGATGATTATCTCGCTCTGCCGAGATTCTATGATTTTTCATTTCTTCCAATATTATACTTGTGCGATTCGAGGTGGATGTTCTGGGTTCTGCTCGCTTTTCCACCACTTGAACAGATATCTTCCCCGAGCAAGGGCATTTTCGCCCAAAAATGAGCCACTTCGCAGCGGATGCGGACCCTTTTTTCTTTTTATGATTAGTAGCAGGATTTCTTATTGACACCGCAATGGCACCAGGAGGATTCGACAACAGACCAGTCTAGCTATTCCAACTAGCTTCCGATGAAGCTGTTGGCGTGGCATAGAAAGAACGAACTCTGTAGTTCCTGCTGAACCCGTCGGCCGAAGAAGCAGAAGAGAATCTAGACAGACCTGAAAGATCAGTATGCTGAAGATCGATCATCATTTTAACAGGAGACACTCTCTTTCCCGTTTTGGCGGTGGCCACGTCGTTACTTTCGTTTAGTTGTGCGCTTCAAAAATGCTTATCTCTGAATCTTCAACTTTGGGATCATGATCTGGGGGTCTTAGGTAAGAGGAGAAAGATACGTCTGATCTATTGTTGTTGTTGTTGGTGGTGATCTTCCGTGGAAACAAAATGTAATGGAGGGAGGATTCGATGGAAGTAGAGATGAGTTGTCGAGATAAGTTGCCATTGAAGCTTTTCATTGTGATTGAACTTTCCATCTTACTTTCGGTTAAAATCCAGATTGAATTGCATCTAAGTTCCATGATGGTAGCTAGCTACTATATGCAGACTGTAGAGTGGGTACAGAGATCAAACATCTGGGTATCAAGCAGTAAAAATTAATTATCTAGCTACATTTATTTGCTCTATGATTTGGTGGGCCTGACGTTTAGGAAGGATGTCGAGGAGACTATATCAAAAGCTATCATCGTCGCTGTACTCAATCAGAAAGAGTTTGATTGGTTTTGGAAGTAGTGCATGTGGGGTATTTCTAATCCTTCAGCAAACATGAGATTTTTTCTTGCTGGCGCTGCTATAGGAATCATGCTGTGCGACGACTATTTGAATCACCTAAAAAATAATCTACTACTTATAGTAAGCTTATCGATTTTTATCTGAATAGGTGGTGCGAATATTTTATCCTTTTTTTATTCTAATATGAGAATATGAGATATTGCATACATAGGAACTGGTATCAGAATTTCATATTTCGGGGCAAAGTAAAATTATAAAAGAAAAATAAATTTTAATGTGAAGTTATAATTAATATTTGACAAATTTTGGATCCATGTAACATGCAAATTTGTGGGAATTTACAAAAATAATAAATTAAAAATAGGATTTTGACAAATTTGTGGGGCAATTGACCCATTCTACATGTGGCGTCACAGTCTGCCAGATTTTCCATAAATCCAGATAATCGTACGACGCTAAAACTTCTCCAAGTTCTAGCCAGTCTTTTTTTACATTGAGTTTTCATCTCAAAAATTCACAAGACAACATTTTTGAAGCCACATAATTCAACACACTTTCTTTGAAACTCAAATGCACACTATTATGAAACTTGCAAGACACTTAATATTATCCCAGAGGTTATCGCATCGCTCTTGAAACAACCTGAAACATCCTACTTACTTGAATAGCCACGAACACATGCTAATGGTTCTCATTAGCCCTCATGCCTTTAGAACCCAATGAGGAACACTTACCTGATTAAGAGCACACAAGTAAAGTTTCATTGGTAATCCAAGACATCTTAGAAATGCCACAGAGTTGTCATATGTGTCAATTCTTAGCTCAATGACTTGCAATCCATCATACACTGTTTGCCCACCGAAGAAACATAATGTCGCCCCTCATTGTGCTTGGCACTGAACTGTTGTTCTCCCATTGATGCACAATTCCCTCTGTACTTGTGCTAGACGCATGGATAATAGTCTACCATCCTAACCAAGAGCATACCGCCCATAAATCCAGCTTCCTGTAACCAACTCTCAAACCTGGCTGCACACACAAAGGCTGCAAGTCCAACTGAAGATGGTCAATGCACAGCTCAACCATCAATGCATAATGCCTCCCATCATTATGCTGAACACACAAATAATAGCCCACAATATAACCGATGATACCTCCACGGGTGTCTCATTTCCACAACATAACTACACATTGCTTGCACACATAGTGTCAAGATATATCTGATAGCCCACACGATAGTGACTGTAAGGTTGAAGCCTCAAGTACGGAAGAAGAGCGCAGTATAGTGCATATGGGCCACCTATACTGTCCATAAATCTTCTTGCTTCATGGAAGATTGAGTCACCCTATGGTGGCCCTAAACCTGCACCCCAAGTTTTTTTTGGGAGGCTCACTTAGTGCCCACACATAGTTCAAACCATGCCCACCATGGTCCATGTGTGTACACTGGGGGTGGTAGAGAGCTTAACACACTGTCCCACCTATAGAGTCTTAAGTCATTCTAAGTATTACTAGAAGAAAACATACCTCACGCTTGAGTCGTCATAATCCTTTAATAAATCAATTTTTTATAATATGTCGAATCCCAGCATACCATATCACTAAGCGCATCTTCTAAACACTCCCCAAAATTTCGCATTAATTTTCAGAATATAAACCACACAATTATGAAACTGCCACTGTACCGCACTAGCACACCACTAACACACATCTGCTCCACAGCTACCTCACAATTAGGCCGCACTTGATGCACAACAGTCACAAAGATCAGTACCGTGACACTTCGCCACTATGCATGCATAGTTTTGAAATATATAATTAACTACGGGAAAATATTTTTTTTGGTTTCGATGTTGAAAAATTTTAAAAAGTTATATTTAATAGTAGAGGTAAATTGATCATCTTATAATTTTATTTTAAAAAATAAAAGAATTTTTTTAATAATTGGTAACAAAATATTTGAAACTATAAATATTGTTTAAGAAAGATATGGCTCAATTGTTTTTTATAAGGATATATATGGTTTAAATAAGTATATAGTTTTTATACTTGAACAAGAAATATAAAATAATAATAAAAATATATATGCATAAGATATACCTCAAGTACATAGGTAAATAAATTAGTTGAAAGCCCTTGCAAAGAACACGAGTTATTAATTTGTTAATGTTATTGTTATATATTTTTTGATATAGTGTGTGGGTTAAGGGTTAATTGATAATGATTTTGTTATATATTTGTTGATCTGGGGAGAAAGAAAAAGAGGTCTATTGTTAAGGTAGAAGCAATTTCAGACCAAATCATTTCATCTGTAAAATACTGGTGTGGAATACCATGAATAGAGAGTGTGTTGAATGAAGATTTTTTGGGGTCAAAGATAAAAAAAAAAAAATAATAATTCTTTGAACTCATTTAAGCTAACAGTTAGCTTAAATAACAATCCAAACATAATCACTAGTGTGAGGTAAGTTTCTTACTGAACATTAGTGGGATGAAAGGATTAGCATATTCATCCTCAAACAAGAGATGGTTCCAATGAATCTAGATAGCCCATGTTGAGATGTCTTGCATTCCAGTTTAACCCGTAACAAAAAAAAATTTTGATCCGTTTTGTAGTCTATATATAAAGGCGTCAGTTAGGGTTTGGAGACATAGACTTCACAGTCAATTTTTGTATTTTTCATCTTTAATAGTAAATTTCTCTCCTCTCTCCTGTGGACGTAGGCCTAACCAGCCAAACCACGTAAATTTTATGTCTTTTCTTTTGAGTAATTGTTTTGATTATTGCTTTACTGTTTCTTTTGGTTACCTTTATCGATCTCGTTACAAGAGCCCATAAGATATACCCCATGAGAATGCACTATTCTTCACACGACTTCCACACTGAATGAACATTTTGTAAAGTATTTTGGATGGATATATGAGTTTCGAACTATACCAAATTGGTCGTGAAAGTTTCCTTGTACCTGTTTTATATCCCCACCAAAAATTGTTTCTGATCTGATCAAGTTAGTTACAAATGTATTTTAGCAATTTTTAAGCATGACGTTGTGTAAAATGGGCAAGGAGGAAAGAGTAGACTTGATCAAAGTAAGTATACCCCCAGGTGACAGCATTTTAGCTTTCTAGCCACCAAGTTTCCTTATGACTTTATCAACCACATACGGGAACGTGCTTTTTTGTGGTGAGTTATTAAAAAAAAAGCTAGTGCGCGCGCACAGCCTATGCAGTGTGCGATGAGTAGGCCAACCAGTGGGAACCAGTGGTGGGCGATTGTAGAGAGAAAAGCTGTCACTTCTCTCTAAACAACCCTATTTTGTTTTCAGCTTTTTCTAACCTTTAGCCATCACCTGGTGGTCGTCATGGCAAGCCAGCGTGGCCTTCTTCCACCTCCGGGTGGTACCCTGCTCCCTACTCTCTCCCCCACCTCCATTCAGCCTTCTTCCACTGCCTCCCTCCTACAGCACTGCCCCAAACACCACTACCGTAAACACAAACCCTAGACCCGCAAACATGAACCTTCCCCCCTCTTCCTCTTCTCCATTGTCTTTTGCAGTGATTGTATCTGGTTTCTTAGTTCCCAACCTTTCTGGTTCTGGTTTACAACGTTAGGTTGCGTTGAAGAAACCTCTTCCCAATCTGGCGATATCATCTAAACCGTACAAACTAAATGGAGAACCAGCCCTATCGTTGTCTTCTTTGGAGTTTACGAAGGCTGTAGAGCCATTCAATTTCGCGGTGGTTTTGAAGTTCTACGAAGACCTTCCCCCCATGAATCCGATCCACCAACATATACTTTCCTGGAACCTTAAACAAAATGAAGTGGTAGGGGTTCTAGATTAGCGACACGTCTTGGTCTGGTTGGATTCCAATGAAGATTTGATAGCTGCTTGGGCTCATCCTAATCGTAAAGTACAAAACTCTTTGTACAGGTTATTCAAATGGACTCTAGAGTATTCGATGAGGAGAGAGACAACAATGGCAGCCGTTTGGATTCGATTGCCTGGTTTGCATCTTCCATATTTTCATCTTTCCATCTTAAAAGGTATTACTTCTTCCTTTTCTCAATTCTTGAAGGTGATCATACGTTTACGTTCGAACATCCGACTAGCGCTCGAATATGTATTGAGATCGATCTTACACGGTCTAGACCTAAAAGAATTTGGTTAGGTCCAAATCCAAATCCAAACAGCCAAACATGGCATAGCCAAACATAATTTTATACTATAAGACCTATAATTTTACTCATTCATTATACTATAATTATTTAAACATAATTTTATATTTAATAAATATAATATATATATAAAATATAATTATATATTTGATCGGGTTACTGGTTTGGGTCGGTTTAAAAATTTTGAACCCATGACCCGACCCAACCCAACCCATCGAATTCAAAAATATTTCAACGCAACCCAACCCAACCCAACCCAAATTCTAAAAAAACTCAACCCAACCCAGTATCGGCTTGGATCGAGTTCATGGATTAATCGAGTTCCATGCTCCCCTGTTGATTTCTGTAGCAAGTGCTGTTTACAAGGGCATAGTAATCAAGATTACCCGAAGAATATGATGGTTAGGAATGGCGGTACGGTGGCTGCAAGCAGTGCTCCTCCTTCTGGCCCAGGTAAGATCTGTCCAAACACCCAAAAAATATTGCTCAGCCCACTAAAACCAAGTCTCGTGGATAAAAGAGACAGAAGAACAAGGCCAAAGTTTTTGATGCTTCATATCAGCCTTCTAGAACACTAGACCCTAATATGGAATCAGTTGAAGTGGTTCCGCACAGGCCAAGATTTCAGGGCATGGATCTTCTTCTCGTATTTCGGTTGCTGTTGATCCAGTGGGTTCTGGAAGGCACCATGTATCTATCCTTGCTCACACTACTCAGCTCAGTCCATTGAGCACGGGTAAGGCTGGGACGGTTACGGGTATAGATGAGGGCTTACCAAATCATAGGCCTATTTCTAGGTCCAAGCGCAAAGAGGACTCGAAGCGTGCTGGGCTTCACTTGGGTCGGTTCTAGCAATAAGTGACTAAGGAACCATTTACAACTCACAACATTCAAGATTTGGGTGCGTACAATAGGCTTCTTCCTGTCCAGCCCGTTAGTAACACTCAAGATCAGCCTCAAGTTTCTACGAATCAGGTGAATGGATTGGTATTTGTGGTCCAGAGTTATTTAGAGCCTGTGCACACGAATGCCATGAATTCTGGGTCGGATAGCCTCTACTAGTGCCCGAAGTTACTATCAGAAAAGTTGCGTTAGTGACTGCTTTTGGGCTCCAACAGGTCAGTGATGTCCCTTAGTTGACTGGGCCAAACACTTCGGATGGGCTAGAGTGTGCTCCTCTACCGCCCATCCTAGAGGATCCAGACTACAAGGAGATCATTTTAGTCCAACATTCAGGTTAGTGTTCGCCTGTAGTTCCTCCTCCTCGATTGAAATCCACTGTAAGTCGTCTAGACAATTATCTTGAAGATTTTCATCCCGGTTCTATTGATTTGACTAAAAAACCTAAAAAACATAAGAAGACTAAATCAAAGACGAAGAGTCTTGTAGACACCAATTCAAACATTGTTTATTGATAAGTACAATCGTATGGAACATTAGAGGGTTTGGTAGTGCAGATAAGGTGGGTCTTCTGTTCAAGATGATTGGAGGAAATAATGCTGCACTGGTGGTTATACTAGAGCTTAAGCATGATGGTAATTGTTTGCCCAGTTTTGCTAGAAAATTTAAATTCCATAATTTTTTGCATGGTAATCCAAGTAAATCTCATATTTGGATTATGTGGAATAATGATATGCATGTGAAGCCTCTTGTTGTGAGTTTTAATTTACTCGCAAGCGCACGAGTCGTTTGCAGTATAGCATTGTGCAAATGCGAGGTCGAATCCACAGGGAATTGCGTTGTGAAAGTATATTTTCAATTTAAACTAACTCTATCTTAATCTAGTTCCGAATTGTGAATGATATTGCAAAAGAAATATAAACTAAACTAAGTTTAAAGACTAATAATTAAAACACTAAGGTTTCCAAATCCACCCCACCGAAGTTAAGCATATATGTTCTAAAAACATAGCCTATCAAAACATTCAATGAATCCAACTAGAAGACAAAAAATAAAGAATATCCCAACTAAACCAAAAGCATCTAATGTATCCGCTCTCAACAAATCACAAAAGAAATCCAACTTAATCGAAAAGCATTCAATGTATCCATAAGATGAAACACAAGGAATATCCAATAGACAATTTAAACTCAATCAATTATAAGATTAACTCAAATAATTGACAGAACATTTATACTAAAAATTGTCAGATTTGTACAAGCAAATCTGAACTACTACGCCAAACAACGGCGGAGCTTCATCTTCAACTTTAGCTTAAGAGTCTAGCCACTTATAACTATGAAACTACAATTCATACTAAAAGTGCTGAACATTTAAACTAAAACAACTAAATGTAAAGAAATAAATAAATAACTTTACATGGGAGAAATTCCACTCGTTGAAGGGCGACGCTTCCCCTCGTGGTGACAAAGCTTTCGAGATCCACCAGAATGCTAGCGGACGTCCACCGATAAACACCAAAGTGGCTCAGGAATTGTACATTAAAGATGAAGTGAAGAATGGCTTATATAGGGAAATATCACAAGTGCAATATACTTCCAATCTGATGTGGGATACTACAGATTCCAGTTTTTACTCTTTGACATTTGTCTACTAAAACTGCCATAACTTTCTCTAGAAAAATCATTTTATTGATCCGTAAAATTCTCCAGAAAATGGACATCGGGATCTTTCCAAGCATATATGGCTCATCTTGTGGTTCTTTCTGAATCAATACAGTTAAATCCTCAAAAATGGCTGATCTGTCACGCTGAAATCATGCACAGCCTGACCTTTGTCTACTAAAACTGTCATAACTTTCTCTAGAAAAATCATTTTATTGATCCGTAAAATTTTCCAGAAAATAGACATCCGGATCTTTCCAAGCATATATGGCTCATCTTCTGGTTCTTCCTAAATCAATACAGTTTAATCCTCAAAAATGGCTGATCTGCACGAGCAATTCTGGCAATTTAGTGAAACTTCTTTCCAAGGTTGTAAACCTGTAAAACAACGAAAACAACTCAAAGTAACAAATTCCTAAGCTAACAAATGTAAATTAAAGGGCCAAAATACGCAATATTTGGCACTCATCAAATGCCTCCAAACTCACAATTTGCTAGTCCCTTAGCAAAACAAAATAATAAAAAAAACCTAAATGAAAAACAAAGAACATAAAGATAAGTTCATCACTCATGGTATCCAAAAATTTAAGGAGCACACATCACCATGATATTCATTCATGAGCAAGCTTAAAAAGATAAACCCATCTTCGCAATGAATAGAAATGTTAAAATCTAATTACTTACAAAAGGCAGGTCAATATATCACAAGTCTGACACTGTGTAAAGTGAATTAGCATATAAAAGTGAAGCTTCCAAGTAACTCCAATGTGTAAGGTCTCCATGTCTCAAGAGTCACCGAATTTCCCATCAAAATGAACGAAAAAGGCATAGTTTTTTTTTTATTTTTTATTTTTTATAATAAGGCACGACTATGTTTAGTTCCCTTAAGCTTTCTAATTGACCCATGTAGCGAGTGTTGAGTCAATGACTCCCAAACCAGATGGTTTTAGGGCATTAGGTGTACAGACACCGCTAAGGACTTACTAACTCGAGTAAAAAAGGCTACGAAAATAAACCAGCCTCAATACTACCAAGCAAAATTCCACCTTTTGACGTGAACACTCACTGCTTACTGAGGCAAGAGATCCAGTTACTCAGCGAAAAGTTGTAGTAATTTTATTTTTTTTATGCCCAAGTGTTCATCCAACAAGTCATACAGTTTCAGTTAAGATAAGGAAAAATACACATTAATATCACATGTCATACCTCACATAATTTATGCTAATGTGCTCGTGTTAGATTATGTCAAACATGTGAATTCTCAAATGCCTAAGGTAAGTAACTAAATTTTAAAAATTTATCACCAGATCATGTGTTCAAAATGTTAAGCTCACCAATGACATCACATCACAGAAAATGTTAAGATCAACCAAAATTTCACGACAACATGAGCATGCATTTATCTCTACGATGAAAAGACAACAAATTAGGACAAAGTGCGTGATGTATCTCCCATACCCCCAAACTTAAATTACACATTGACCTCAATGTGTGACTAATATGGAAAGAGCTGACCTGAGATATGAAGAACTAGCTGGACAGGTATGACTCATAGTATACCCCCAAACTTGGACTGAAGTATGCTTTGTCCCTTAAAAATAAACACTGGAAAACAAAAAAAAAACACTGGAAACAAACATTAATAATAAAAATGCGAAATAATAAATAAACAAAAAAAATAAGCTGTGGGGTGCCTCCCATGAGCGCTAAGTTTAACGTCTTTAGCCAGACCCAACATTAGTAAACAGGCCTAACTAAGCGCTCCACCATCTGATCAATAAATGGAAATGAAAAATGATCAGGCCTAGTGGCAGCATTCAATTTACGGTAGTCTAGACACTTTCTCCATCTTGACTGCACTCGAGTTGGGACCAACTCGTCGTCTTTAATTACTTCCGTCAATTTAGCACGTTTGGGCACGACTGGAATCAGGCTCACCCACTCGCGATCAGAGATGGGATAAATGATCCCTGGCTCTAACAGCTTAATATCTTCTGCCCTCATAACCTCTTGCATAGCAGGGTTGAGACTTCTTTGTGGCTCCCTCGATGGCTTGGCATTCTCCTCCAACAGTATCGTGTGTATTACCAACAAAGGGTTGATTCCTTGACGTCCTCAATAGTCCAGCCTATAGCTTCCTTATGCTCTCTTAAGATGTCCAATAATTTCTCCTCTGGAGCATCACCCAAATCTAAAGCTATAATTATAGGCAAAGAATCTGCTGAACCTAGGAACTTATACTTAAGATTGTCCGATAAAGGCTTAAGTTCCTTCTTGGGGGGTTCAGGTGTTGTGGTTTCCTCCGTCTCACTGATCTTTTGAGGAGCAGACTCCAAAGTAGCATTTGCTTGCTCAAACAACTTATCTAAATCCAAATCGTCTTCAAATTGAGCAAAGCATGCCTCCAAAATGTCCTCAGACTTCCCTTCTTTCTTGGGCGCTTGTAGTCTCTCAGGGTAAGGTGCTTTAGGTAAAAACGACCTAGAGAGATCATTAATAATAGGTGTGGCTGTAGATGGCTCAGCATCTCTCTTCTCATTGTTGCCACTTTCTTACCCTTGGTGCATAGCAGGGTTCTCTTCCACTTGATTGTGCACTTGTCTCCCAGACCTCAATGGGACAATTGATTGCACTTGTTCCTGCCAATGCATAGGAGTTAATAAATTTCCCACCGCAAACTGTTCCTTTGAGTTAGGATCAGTTTGACTGGGGAACGTTCCTTCCTCTCTTTCACCCACGTAACTTGCGATTTGATCAATTTGACTCTCTAGTGTGGCAATCGCTTGGGTGTTTTCTATTGTGGCACTCATCACTTCACTCATAGATTGGCTAGTCGTTTTCATGAAATCATTGAGAGCGCCCTTCAATGACTGTGAAATCAACACTGGCGCTTGAATGAGAGCTTGGTAAGCGGGTGATGGTGCTGGATAAGCTGAGTGACCATAACTTGGAATTGGTGGAGGAAATTCGGGAGGGTATTGATTGTGAGCATGATAAGGGTCTCCTCCCTGATTCCTCAGTTGGTTCTGCGTCTATGAAACATTAGAGTGGTCCCACTACCCTAGATTGTATGTTTCGGAGTAAGATCCATTTGATTGCCAACAACACTCATTGAAAGCATTCATTTGTTCCATGGGATACTCAGCAAAAGCCGGCATTGATGGACAATTTTGTGCTAAATGCAGAGGACTAGCGCAGATGGAACAACTATCAACATTGAATGTGTTGGCAGCATTGAGGGACGAGCTGGTCATTTTAATGAAATCCTTGAGGGCATCCTCTAAAGACTATGAAACCGGCGCTGGATTCATCCACATTTTTTTTAAATTAAATTAAATTAAATTAATTTTTTTTTTAAATTGATAACTAACTAGTAGAAAAATAAAATCAATTCAGACAAAAAAATTTCACAAACCAAACAATTCCCCGGCAACGGCGCCAAAAACTTGTTGTGAGTTTTAATTTACTCGCAAGCACACGAGTCATTTGCAGTATAGCGTTGTGCAAGTGCGAGGTCGAATCCATAGGGAATTGCGTTGTGAAAGTATATTTTCAATCTAAACTAACTCTATCTTAACCTAGTTCCAAATTGTGAATGATATTGCAAAAGAAATATAAACTAAACTAAGTTGATTTAAAAACTAATAATTAAAATACTAAGGTTTTCAAATCCACCTCACCGAAGTTAAACATATATGTTCTTAAAATATAGCCTATCAAAACATTCCATGGATCCAACTATAAGACAAAAAACAAAGAATATCCCAACTAAACCAAAAGCATCCAATGTATCCGCTCTCAACAAATCACAAAGGAAATCCAATTGAATCGAAAAGCATTCAATGTATCCATCAGATGAAACACAAGGAATATCCAACAGACAATTTAAACTCAATCAATTATAAGAGTAACTCAAATAATTGACAGAACATTTATACTAAAAATTGTCAGATTTGTACAAGTAAATCTGAACTACTACGCCAAACAACGGCGGGGCTTCATCTTCAACCTTAGCTGAAGAGTCTAGCCACTTATAACTATGAAACTACAATTCATAATAAAAGTGCTAAACATTTAAACTAAAACAACTAAATGTAAAGAAATAAATAAATAACTTTACATGGGAGAAATTTCACTCGCTGACGGGCGGCGCTTCCCCTCGTGGTGACAAAGCCTTTGAGATTCACCAGAATGCTAGCGGACGTCCACCGGTAAACACCAAAGTGGCTCAGGAATTGTACATTAAAGGTGAAGTGAAGAAGGGCTTATATAGAGAAATATCACAAGTACAATATGCTTCCAATCCGATGTGGGATACTGCAGATTCCAGTTTTTACTCTTTGACCTTTGTCTACTAAAACTGCCATAACTTTCTCTAGAAAAATCATTTTATTGATCCGTAAAATTCCTTAGAAAATGGACATCAGGATCTTTCCAAGAATATATGGCTCATCTTGTGATTCTTCTTGAATCAATACAGTTAAATCCTCAAAAATGGCTGATCTGTCACGTTGAAATCATGCACAGCCTGACCTTTGTCTACTAAAACTGCCATAACTTTCTCTAGAAAAATCATTTTATTGATCCGTAAAATTTCTCAGAAAATAGACATCCGGATCTTTCCAAGAATATATGGCTCATCTTCTGGTTCTTCCTAAATCAATACAGTTTAATCCTAAAAAATGGCTGATCTGCACGAGCACTTTTGGCAATTTAATGAAACTTCTTTCCAAGCTTGTAAACCTGTAAAACAACGAAAACAACTCAAAGTAACAAATTTCTAAGCTAAAAAATGTAAATTAAATGGCCAAAATATGCAATATTTGGCACTCATCACCTCTTTAGATTACTCCGCAGTCTTTTTCTGTCAAGATTACTCTGCTTGTGTCCTTGGTGGTTTGTTATGCCTCTTTTGTTTTTGCTAAGAGCAGATAAGCTGATAGACGCCCACTTTGGTAGGCTCTAACGAATTTTCCTTTAACCATTGATGGTCCGTGGTTCCTAGGAGGATTTCAATGTAGTTTTATCCCCTGATAAGAAATGTATTTGAGCTCCAATTGATGCTCATGGTGCTTGTGATTTTAGGGATTTTATTGATAAGAACAAAGTATTGGATCTGAGTTTTGAAGGTAGCCATTTTACGTGGTGTAATGACTATCAAAATGAAGCAAGATGTTGGGCTAGACATGATCGAATTTTGGTCAATGATGGTTTCATTTCTTCCTTTCCTCTTCCAAAGGTATCTCATGGAGTTTGTCTATTTTTTGATCACGTTGCACTAATTTTTTCGGCTTTGCAGAGATCTTCTTCTCCTAAGCCGTTCAGATTTTTTAAGGCATGGATTTCTCATCCAAGTTTTTTAGAGGCTGTCTCTTCTTGGTGGGTTGTCTCGTGCGCTGGTCCTCTTTTAGTCGTGATGCACAAGAAGCTAAATTTGGTTAGAACCCAACTGAAGTAATGGAATAGGTTTGTGTTTGGGGACATTCAACGTCGTATTGATAGTGCCTGTGATGCAGTCATTCGGGCAAAATTTGATCTCCAAAAGCTTATTCTAGTGACCGTGTCACAGCTGTATTTGTTTCCAAGCTGGAGTTGAGTTTTGGTTGAGCTGAGAGAAGTCCATGGCTTGGGATAAAGTAACATGTTAAGTGGTTGCTTGAAGGAGATAGGAATACAAATTTTTTTCAGGCCACTATTAAAGAGCGGGCAATGCCTAAAAAGTTTAAACTTCATCAAGGAGCTGATTGGGTTCGAATGAGGTTGATTTGGGTCAAGCTATGGTTTCTTATTTTTAGAACATGTTCACGGCAGTTCCTACATCTTTGCGTGGTATCGATCTCCTTGAGTGTCTCCTTACGGTAATCTTGCCTGAGCAGAATTCTGTGTTTTGTGCCATCCTTGAGGCAGATGAGATTAAGCTTGCAATTGATAATCTAGATTATGACATTACCCCTACGACGGGCGACTTTACATGCCATTTTTCCAGAGCTTGTTGGACTATCATTAAAGAAGACCTGATATGAGCTATACAGAATTTTTGTAAACCGAGGTTGAAACCTAAGAGGAGAGTGAACTGGGTTTTAAAAACTTTGTTGCAATTAACTTGCAAGTTTTTAAAACAGTTTGATAAGCAATCCACACAATCAAATAATACGCTTGTAAATAAAGGAGTTAAGGAAGAGAAAATGCAAACTCTGTTTGTAGTGGTTCGAAAATATCGAAATCTCTTCGAACTTACATCCACTCTCTTCAAGGAACCTCCTTGAAGTAATCCACTAATCATTAGTCGAGAAACTTTATGGGTGTTGTACAAACCTTACAATAATCTCTTCCTCACGGAAGCTACAACCGAAGTGTTTAATCCTGAACACTCTAAGAGTTACACCAACTCTTTCTCTTTACAATAAATTGTATTAACTGTAAAGTAAATGGTAAAGAGATAGTAATGAATACTTTTTATAAATGAATAATATATCTATTTCAAGAACAAGCTTGAAGAATGGCTCACAATGAAATTTTCAAAGCTTTTGAAAATTAATGAGCTATATGATGAATTAAATTTCTATCTTCCTTATTTAAATGCTCATTGAAGTGAGTTTATTTAGTACTGAGTTAATATGACCATTTGACACTGACTTGGTAGGTTATGGGCATTAAATGCTCAAGTCCCGCGTCTCAAACGATTATATTTTCAAATTACCAATCGACTGGGTCCTTATACCAGTCGATTGGGTCGAATGAAAAATCTTCACTTTCAAGCTTAGGGAGAGTACCAGCCGACTAGGTCATGGGACCAGTCAACTGGGTCCTTAGTACCAGTCGACTGGGAACTTACTGTCCCATATCTCAGTCAAATGATATGTAGATCCAATTGACTGGGTTGTCCTTCAACCCAGTTTTCATGTTTCAAAACAGTTTTTGACTTAAAAACTTTTTATATTATAGTCTTGTCAAAGTCTTTTGTAAATTGAGCCATAGTTCAAGCTAAGTAATTGAATTTAGAGATTTTCAAAGTGATTCACTTACTTTCATGCCTATTCTAGATTTTCTGTCTTCTTTTAGTGTCTGAACGTGTTGAGATCTTACATCTTGTTTCTGAATTGAATGCTTTTACCTCTTAAATACTTAGTTAAAATAGTTAGTGCAATTTAGGTAGTGTTTTGTCATTATTAAAATCAATTACGGATCAACAATCTCCCATTTTTTATGATGACAAAACTAAGCAGAGAAAAAGACAGTTTTAAAACTAAGTGTTGGTTTTCTTGAAAAATTTAGACAGAGTTTCCTTTGTTTTTTTTGATAAAAACCAACCTGCAAGTATTCAAAAATAGTTGTAATATAAAAATATCAATCTCAACCAAGCAATACAAGACTATATTACATTTGTTATCATGTTCGGAGTAATGCTCCCCCAAAATTTATGCTATCTTAGTTTACAAAAGCTTTACAACAGATTTTTCTCTTTTTTCTCCCCCATTTTGATAACAGCAAAAAATGGGGTGTAAACTTAAAAAAATAAGCAATTTAGTTATCAAGGATATGAAGATAAGGCATAAAAAAATTTGTGTACAAAAACTAGGCATCATTTGGAGCTGGGAAGATTTCCTGAGAAGTGTCAGAAGTTTGCACATAAACTTGAACACTTAAAGCATATAGATGACAAAAAAGTGTTTAAGCTAAGTAACCATATAGCTTAAAAGTAAAGCATATATATATGAGCTGATAGATAAATGAGTAAAATATAAGCAAGTATATATAGCAATCCATACATCATAAGTGTTGACCCTGAATGATTTTGATAGTAACAAAAATCTTAATTAAGCACTAATAAGTATTACTTAAGTAATATAGATTGTTAATAGTGCTTATACATCAAAAGAGATCAAGATTGTAGAAATTGGTGAATCAATGTTGATGATCTCAAAAGTTAATAAGTTCTCCAAAAGATCAAATTCAAGGAGAATAATTTAAATGCATCTTCAAAGTCAATAGGGATAAATTATAGATTTTAATCCTAAGATATACTTTGTAAGCATTTCAATTGTTATGAGCTAATTATATTTGTATTGCATTTTATTATATAGTCTTAATTAATTGAAGATATAAAATCTCCAAGTGACTTTATTAAATGCAAATAAATTCTTTAGGCTCAATTCTTAACATTCTCTAATTGAATTTAAGAAGAATTTATGTTGACATAGAAAATTACTTGAGCATTTGTAATGTATCATTCTTCATATATCTAGCACACACATTATGCTTAAATTTGTAATATGTTTTGTCATCATCAAAAATGCCTCAATCAAGAAATTGATTAGATTAATTTTGATGATAACAAAACACTTTTGAAATGTTTAACTTATGTGTTTAATGTGCAAGAAAGTTTGATTAAATTAGGAGATTTTTTGGAACTCAAAAATCCAAAAAGAATAAAGAGATATGAAGAAAATTATGCTGAAAACACTGTTCATCCAGAAATCACTGTAGCAGCGCTCCAACAGTGACCCAGTCGACTGGGTGAATAGTGCAGTCGACTGGTAAAAGTGGCAGAATGTTCCCAGTCGACTGGTATGACTTACCAGTCGACTGGTAACACTATAGCAGCAAAAATGTGAATTTTTGAGAGGACCCAGTCGACTGGTATCACGACCCAGTCGACTGGTAGTTCAAAAATATGACCGTTGGACTCCAAATCTGAACGTTTTAAAGTAAATCTTTTTCAAATTAAAGTCCTAAACGGCCATATTAATTGATTGCTATATAAACCCACTCAATTCAGCATTCAACAAGGAGGAGAAGACATTCAAAAAAAGAAGAACACACACAATCAAGTCATTCATTCTTTGAAACTCAAAAAAGCTTTGAAATACTCATGTTGAGCTATTCTTCAAGCTTTTCTTTGAAAGAGAGACATTATTCAGTTGTATAAGCTTTCATTTGTTGTCTCTCTACCATTTACTTTACAGCTTTTATTGTAAAGGGATTACTTCCGAGAGGAAGGGGATACTTCCGAAAGGAAGGGGATTACTTCCGAGAGGAAGGGGATACTTCCGAGAGGAAGGAGAATACTTCCGAGAGGAAGGAGATTACTTCCGAGAGGAAGGGGATTGTACGGTTTGAGCAACACCCGTAAGTTGCTTGTGTTTCGGTTTGAGCAACACCCGTAAGTTGCTTGGTTTAGTGAAAGACTTCAAGGAGGATCCTTGAAGAGAGTGGACGTAGGGTCGGAAGGATTCCGATATTGCCGAACCACTATAAATCGAGTTTGCATCTCTCTAACTCTATCTCCTTAATTACTTTCATAATTACTTGCTTATAATTATTTATTATTCAAGTAAATGAGATTGATTGCTTAATTATTTTATAATTCAATTATCATTTCTATATTAAGCAATAAACTCTCTCATATTTGTGCTAGTAATTTAGAAAGATTTAATTCCGCATATATTTTGTTATTTGAGATTGCAAAAAGTATTTAATTTTTTTTAATACCCAATTCACCCCCCTCTTGGGTATTGCCATAGTATATTTTGGACCTACAATTGGTATCAGAGCCTCGTTCTCAATTTTAGGCTTAATATCCTTGAGTTGATCATATGGCAACTATATTTTTAGAAGGAAGAGATCCTTCTAGTCCTCCTCTTCTCCATGGAACAAATTTCACCCATTGGAAAGCTCAAATGAAGATTTTTATTCAAGCACATGATTATTATGCTTGGTATTTCATTCTTGAAAATGAAAATGACTTTGATGTAAATGATAGCAAATTCATTCAACTAAATGCTAAAGTTATGAACATGTTTTATAGTTCTCTTGATCAAAATGAAGTTGATCAAATTTCCTCATGTAAGACTGCAAATGAAATTTGGGATTTATTGGAAGTCATACATGGAGGAAATGAGCAAGAAAAGAATTTCAAATTAAAAAACTTTGTTCATGACTTAGAGCATTTTAAAATGAATGAAAATGAATCAATTTTTGATTCGCAAACTCGTTTTACCCTACTTGTTAAAACTTTATCTTTCATGGGTAAAATTTATTCTAACCTTGAACTTGTGAGAATATTTCTTAGGTCTTTGTCAAATCAATGGAAAATTATTTTGACAAAGCATTCTACAAGTGAAAGTTTAGAAGAGCTTATGGAATCCCTCAAGAAGCATGAAAGCTACTTGGATTACAAAATCGATGGTTCCACCACATCCTTACCTTTTATAGAAATTGAAGATCTTAATCGTGATGGTGATGAAGAAGAAGAAGACTCCTCGAATAAAGAGATCGAATGCGAGGAAATTGCCAACCTATGTCTTATGGCAATCGACGACAAAAATGAGGTATCAACTTCTTCCTCTTCAAAAAATAACATTGTTAACAGTAGTGAAGAATTGATAGAAGTCATAAATGAAATGTATGAAGAATTGAAGAAATTCGATTCTAGGAACACCATTCTTAAAAAAGAGGTGTCATCTCTTTCTAAAGAGATGGTAGGTTTAAGAGAAGAAAAAGATAAACTATCTTCATTACTTTATGATTCTTCTCAAGATCTTGTTAAAGATGAAAATGAAAACTTAAAGAAGAAGATAATAGAATTAAATGATACTATATCTAGACTTATGCTTGGAAAAGAAAAGCTAGATGAAGTGTTAGCTTCCCAAAGATTAAGTGGAGGAAAATCTGGGTTAGGATACTCTCCATTGGGAAAGCAAAAATCAAAAGAGAGCTTATTCATGAAAGTCTCTTGTGTAGATGAAGCCTCTACTTCAAAAGCTCCTAGCAAGGTTAAGAGCACTCTCTTGATGAATGCTAGGAAGCCTAGAAATTTAAATGTTCATACTAAATTGAAGCATCCTAGAAATACACATGCTTATATGTATGCACACTCTAGAAATGCTTATATACATCCTAGAAATAATTATCATGCTCATTCTAGGAACAATACGTATAATCAAAGAATGCACTCTGCTCATGCTCATCCTAGGAATTACCATCATGGTTATCCTAGAAATAATTTGCATACACATAATAATGCTAGCATGTATCCTAGAATGCATCATCATACATTTTCTGGAAATGACATGCATTTTAATATTCCTTACCATAGAAACATGTATCCTAGGAACTATTATCCTAAGGATTATAGAAATGCACATGTAAGATATCCTAGAAATTTCTATGACTATAATGCTAGGATTGTGCATCATCAACATGTTCATAGAGCACCATATATTGTTAAGAAAGTATGGGTCCCAAAAGGAACCGTATTTTCAAGGACTAACCCCAAAGGACCCAAGAAATTTTGGGTACCCAAAAGTGCAATCGTGTATCCTTGTGTGATGTAGATATGTCTCCACACCAAGGAGAAAGGTAACTATTTGTACCTTGGTAGTGGATGCTCAAAGCACATGACCGGTGATAAAAGCGTATTCAAGGAGCTAACTCTAAGAGATGGTGGACTTGTGACCATTGGAGACAATACTAAAATAAAGATCATCGGGCATGGAAAAGTCGGTAATGATTTCTCAACTTTAGATAATGTATTGCTAGTACAAGGCTTAAAGCCAAATTTACTTAGCATTAGTCAATTATGTGACAAAGGATATAAAGTCACATTTGAAACCTCTCATTGTCTAGTTATAGACATCAAGAGCAACAAGATCAAATTCATTGGCCATAGACATGAAAATGTCTATATAGTTGATTTGAAATCCTTACATTCCAATAATGAAAAATGTTTTCCTGCTTTTAGTGAAAATCAATGGCTATGGCATAGAAGGCTTGGTCATGTAAATATGAACTTGCTAAAAATTGTTTCAAGAAAAGATTTAGTTATTGGTCTTCCTAAAATCAATTTTGAGAAAAACAAAATTTGCAATGCTTGTCAAATGGGAAAACAAACTAGGATATCTTTCAAAGCAAAAAATGTTGTCTCAACTACTAGACCTTTGGAACTTTTGCATATGGACTTATTTGGTCCAATTAGTACCATTAGTCTAGGTGGCCATCAATATGCTCTTGTTATTGTTGATGACTATTCAAGATATACCTTTGTTATTTTTATTGCTTATAAGGATGAAGCTTTCAAAGGATTTGAAAAGTTTTGCAAAAAGGTACAAAATGAAAAAGGAATTTGTATTTCAAGCATAAGAAGTGATCATGGCAAAGAATTTGAAAATCAAAACTTTTCAAATTTTTGTGATGAGAATGGAATCAATCACAATTTTTCAGCTCCTAGAACTCCTCAACAAAATGGAGTTGTTGAGAGGAAAAACAGAGTTCTAGAAGAATTTTCAAGAACAATGTTTTGTGAAAATAGTTTACCAAAATATTTTTGGACTGAAGCCGTGAACACTTCTTGCTATATTTTAAATAGAATTTTAATTAGGCCTATACTTGATAAAACTCCATATGAACTATGGAAAGGTAGAAAGCCTAATATTTCCTATTTTCGTACATTTGGTTGCAAATGCTTCATCTTGAATAACAATAAAACTAATTTGGGTAAATTTGATTCTAAGACCGATGAAGGGATATTTTTAGGATATTCTACATCGAGTAAGGCTTATAGAGTTTTCAATAAGAGAACTCTAGTAGTAGAGGAATCTGTGCATATAACTCTTGATGAGTCTAACCCTATTAGTAGTAGAGAAGTTTCCATTAATAATGATGCAGATTTTATTCCAAGAAAGGAAACACCTACTCTCATTGTTGACCCGAAGAAGAATCCAACTCAAGCAAATGAAGAGCTCGAAGTAATAATTTGGACCAACCATCTACAAGCCAACAAGTGGATGGACTTCCTAAAGATTGGAGGTATGTGAACTATCACCCAATTGATCAAGTAATTGGTGATCCTTCACAAGGGGTAAGAACTCGCTCTTCTATTATAAATATTTGCAATTATGTAGCTTATCTGTCTCAGGTAGAACCTAAGTCCTTTATAGAAGCTGAAAAGGACAATGAGTGAATTATTGCTATGCAAGAAGAGATTAATCAATTTGAGAGAAACAAGGTTTGGAATCTAGTTCCAAGACCTAAGAATCATTCCATCATTGGAACAAAATGGGTTTATAGGAATAAGATGGATGAAAATGGAATAGTAACTAGAAATAAGGCTAGACTAGTTACTAAGGGATATAATCAAGAAGAAGGAATAGACTTTGATGAGACTTATACTCCCGTAGCTAGATTAGAAGCTATTCGAATGTTGTTAGCCTTTGCATGCTTTAATAAATTCAAACTATTTCAAATGGATGTGAAAAGTGCCTTTTTAAATGGCTTTATAGAAGAAGAAGTTTATGTTGAACAACCTCTTGGATTTGAAAATCCTAGTCTTCCATATCATGTCTATAAACTTTCTAAAGCTCTATATGGGTTGAAGCAAGCTCCAAGGGCATGGTATGAAAGACTAAGTAAATTTTTGATTGATAATGAATTTGTAAGAGGAAGAATAGATACAACTCTCTTCACAAAAACTCACAAAAATGACACTTTGATAGTTCAAATATATGTTGATGATATTATATTTGGTGCTACTAATGAATCTATGTGTCAAGAGTTTGCAAAGTGCATGCAAGGTGAATTTGAAATGAGCATGATGGGAGAACTTACCTACTTCCTTGGTCTTCAAATCAAACAACTTAAAGGAGGTATCTTCATCAATCAATCAAAGTATACTAAGGACCTACTAAAGAGGTTTGGGATGAAAAGCTCAAAGCCACTTGGAACACCAATGAGCACATCTACAAAACTTGATCTCGATGAAGAAGGTAAACCTGTAGATACTAAATATTATAGAAGCATGATAGGTGTTTTGCTTTATTTAACTGCAAGTAGACTTGATATTATGTTCAGTGTATGCATGTGTGCTAGATTTCAGTCTAATCCTAAGGAATCACATTTAGTTGCAGTAAAAAGAATTCTTAGATATCTGCAAGGAACCCAAACCATAGGATTATGGTACTTTAGAGAATCATCTTTTGAGCTTGTAGGATATTCAGATGCTGATTTTGCTGGATTTAAGTTAAATAGAAAAAGCACAAGTGGAACATGTCAATTCTTAGGTGCTATGTTAACTTCTTGATTCTCCAAGAAACAGAATTCCGTTGCACTATCAACCGCTGAGGCGGAATATGTAGCAGCTGGCAGTTGTTGTGCCCAAGTATTATGGATGAAACAACAACTAGAAGACTATGGCATGAACCTCAAAAATATTCCTATCTTTTGTGATAATACTAGTGCTATCAACCTAACCAAAAATCCTATTCAGCACTCTAGAACCAAGCACATAGAGATTAGACATCATTTCTTAAGAGACCATGCTCAAAAAGTTGATATAAGATTAGAATTTATACCTTCAGAAGATCAAATAGCTGATATTCTTACAAAACCCCTATGTGAAGCTAGTTTTTGTAAGATTAGAATGTTGATGGGATTGCTTGATTTTGATAAACTGAATGCTTGATTGCATTTCATTTCATCATTTGCATGATTGACATTGAGTGAAAGAGTATTAATCCATGTTTAAATATTTTCCTCACTAAAAAATGTCATAGATAAACAAATTCGTGCTAAAAATTCAAGACTGGAAATTTTACTAATGGTCCAGTCGACTGGTAAATGTGCTCCAGTCGACTGGTAAGTCACTGCCTGATTGTCCAGTTGACTAGTAATTTTGACCCAGTCGACTGGTAACTCTCTGCCAAAAACTCCAGACGACTGGTAAGTCTTCTCCAGTCGTCTATAAAATCAAATCTTGTTTGGAGCCATTTAATACTCAAATATTAATTGTTCTTTGATAAATTCTCTTTGATTTGGCATTGGATAAATCAAGTGATGAGCTTGAATTTAGATTTGAGAATTATTTTTGAGTTATTTATCTATCAAGCATGAGCTGAATATGAAACTTTCTATTATAGTTTGAAATTAATGATTATCTTTGTGTTGAATTGATAATCATCTAATTATTGAATCTAACATACCCTGAAAATGATATTTGATTGATAATTGAAAATTATATTTCGGTGCATATATGCTGGGGAAGTAATTTTTTTTTTTCAAATACTTATAGATATTTCCAATTTGAATATCTTTTTGAGTAGTTGATGAGCTCTTTGTCTTGATTATTCAATCAATTAACTACCAATAAGGCCTGTTAAGTTTTATCCAATTTTATTTCTCTTAAAAGTTAAAAACAATTACTTTAGACCTTTTTGAAAGGGGGAGAAAATCTGATTTATTGGTAAAAGAGAAAACCTATTGGTAAATCAAGCAATGAGTTCAAACCTATTGTTTTATATTTCTTGATATCTTGTAAAACGATTCTTTTCTCAATATGTTTCATCAAAATATTTTCAATAGCATATTTTGAGGGGGAGCTCTTTTTTTTTAAATCCACCCTTTTTTGATTATGACAAAAAGGGGGAGAAAAATAAGAATATTAGAGATCTTGTTAGACCTTATTCTTAAGATTTTTGTCACCATCAAAAAGGGGGAGATTGTTGACCCTGAATGATTTTGATAGTAACAAAAATCTTAATTAAGCACTAATAAGTATTACTTAAGTAATATAGATTGTTAATAGTGCTTATACATCAAAAGAGATCAAGATTGTAGAAATTGGTGAATCAATGTTGATGATCTCAAAAGTTAATAAGTTCTCCAAAAGATCAAATTCAAGGAGAATAATTTAAATGCATCTTCAAAGTCAATAGGGATAAATTATAGATTTTAATCCTAAGATATACTTTGTAAGCATTTCAATTGTTATGAGCTAATTATATTTGTATTGCATTTTATTATATAGTCTTAATTAATTGAAGATATAAAATCTCCAAGTGACTTTATTAAATGCAAATAAATTCTTTAGGCTCAATTCTTAACATTCTCTAATTGAATTTAAGAAGAATTTATGTTGACATAGAAAATTACTTGAGCATTTGTAATGTATCATTCTTCATATATCTAGCACACACATTATGCTTAAATTTGTAATATGTTTTGTCATCATCAAAAATGCCTCAATCAAGAAATTGATTAGATTAATTTTGATGATAACAAAACACTTTTGAAATGTTTAACTTATGTGTTTAATGTGCAAGAAAGTTTGATTAAATTAGGAGATTTTTTGGAACTCAAAAATCCAAAAAGAATAAAGAGATATGAAGAAAATTATGCTGAAAACACTGTTCATCCAGAAATCACTGTAGCAGCGCTCCAACAGTGACCCAGTCGACTGGGTGAATAGTGCAGTCGACTGGTAAAAGTGGCAGAATGTTCCCAGTCGACTGGTATGACTTACCAGTCGACTGGTAACACTATAGCAGCAAAAATGTGAATTTTTGAGAGGACCCAGTCGACTGGTATCACGACCCAGTCGACTGGTAGTTCAAAAATATGACCGTTGGACTCCAAATCTGAACGTTTTAAAGTAAATCTTTTTCAAATTAAAGTCCTAAACGGCCATATTAATTGATTGCTATATAAACCCACTCAATTCAGCATTCAACAAGGAGGAGAAGACATTCAAAAAAAGAAGAACACACACAATCAAGTCATTCATTCTTTGAAACTCAAAAAAGCTTTGAAATACTCATGTTGAGCTATTCTTCAAGCTTTTCTTTGAAAGAGAGACATTATTCAGTTGTATAAGCTTTCATTTGTTGTCTCTCTACCATTTACTTTACAGCTTTTATTGTAAAGGGATTACTTCCGAGAGGAAGGGGATACTTCCGAAAGGAAGGGGATTACTTCCGAGAGGAAGGGGATACTTCCGAGAGGAAGGAGAATACTTCCGAGAGGAAGGAGATTACTTCCGAGAGGAAGGGGATTGTACGGTTTGAGCAACACCCGTAAGTTGCTTGTGTTTCGGTTTGAGCAACACCCGTAAGTTGCTTGGTTTAGTGAAAGACTTCAAGGAGGATCCTTGAAGAGAGTGGACGTAGGGTCGGAAGGATTCCGATATTGCCGAACCACTATAAATCGAGTTTGCATCTCTCTAACTCTATCTCCTTAATTACTTTCATAATTACTTGCTTATAATTATTTATTATTCAAGTAAATGAGATTGATTGCTTAATTATTTTATAATTCAATTATCATTTCTATATTAAGCAATAAACTCTCTCATATTTGTGCTAGTAATTTAGAAAGATTTAATTCCGCATATATTTTGTTATTTGAGATTGCAAAAAGTATTTAATTTTTTTTAATACCCAATTCACCCCCCTCTTGGGTATTGCCATAGTATATTTTGGACCTACAATAAGCTTACAGAATCTGTCTGAACATCGAGTACAAGTACAAGCATATGAATTTATGTAAAGAAAAGAAATGTTCATGCTAAATATCCATAGAGCTATATATACATAAACAAATAATAAAAGAAAAGACTTAGTGAGCAGGGGAGTCAGAGCTGTCCCGTAGGAGATCTTGAATCTTTGCCAACAAGCCTTCCGAGTGCTCTCGGAGTAACTCAAAGTCATCCCTGAGGGTGTTGATGTCGTGACACATGTGATCAATATCAGTCCGCACCAATTGGAAGTTTTGGTCGACAGATGAGCTCAAGCTCTAAAAGCCCGAGTGCATGGATAGCTAGAGGCTCGCAATAGCCTGTAAAACATAGTCGTGTCCAGCCTAATTATCATTATAGGCACCATATCGAGCATACTGTGGACTAGGGTCAATGTCTATGGTAGTAGGATGAGCTACTCATAAGGTATCTAGTAGTTCTCATCGCTGTTGTCATCATCACCGATCTTGATGTTCTTCCTAGCCTTGGAGTAGATCATGGCATCTCGGATTGAGAATCCCATCTTCTTCAGTGAAGAGACATTAATAATGTCATTGGGGCCAATGCTATGGGCTTCTAAGGCAAGCAGGGGGACATGGAAGTGCTGGAGGATCAGGGTGATGAGCATCCTGTATGGGAAGTAACAAGAGTCACTTGCTTCGCCATTTATCATGTTGGCAAGAAATATGGGGTAAATATTGAAGTGGTGTCCAGTTTTGAGATACCAAATCAAAACTATGTCTATTTTGGACATACAGCCCCGACTCCCAAGTCTCGGGTGGATGATCCAACTCATTATGAGGTTGAACGGTTTTGAATTGAGGGGCATGTCATTACATTGGAGAAATGTAGTGGGTCTAAAGATATAATTAGGGTCGCCCCTAACAATTTGACATGCCTCATCGTAGTCAAATTTGTTTGGCCATCCATCCATAGTCCACTAGACTCCTCCATGGATATTCTCAGGAGATTAACCAAAAGGTCAGTATTTACTTCAAATTCTATGCCCATCACCTTGGTATTAAATTGTAGAGCTAATGGGCTAGGTTTGACCAGGTTGGCATAGAATTGATGGATGAGGCATGGGTAGTATTTTTGGTGGATGTTTATAAGGGGGTTTAAGTGTATAGCCTCAAGACCTGGTAAAATGTCAAATTTTGCATGACAGATAGAATAGAAATTGATGAATTTACCCATCATGATTTTCTTATGGCGAATGACGGAGGTATACCTGTCCTTGACAGTTCAACTCTAGAAAAGTGAATCATCGAACTTGGTCCTCGATTGTTTGTGTGAGGAGCCGATTATCCCTTTTCCTTTTGTATTTGGTGTTGTGGACTTCTTCGATCGAGGCTTTGTAGGCGCATAAGGTCCATCAACTATCTTTTTCACTTGGATTCTCTCAGACATTTTGAAAAAATAGTTTGGAGAGAGGTTTTGGGAAAAAGATGGGGTTTCAACCGTGAAAAGTTGAAATGAAGGTGATTTTAGGGAACATTAAGGGTTATATGGAGTTATTTTGAGAGATTGCAGTCTAAAATCAAAGATTTTCTAGAGAGAGAAAGCTTAGGGTTTGCGAAAATGGCATGAAATTTATGAAAATCTGAAGTGATTATATATAGTATCGCGATGCCAGTCGACTGGGTTAGGGTACCAATAGATTGGGTCCTTCATATTTTGAGGATAATATGATATACCAATCGATTGGGTCGGGATACTGATCAACTAGGTAATCAAGCAGAAAGATACCGGTCGACTGGGGTGTCCAGGAGAAATTCAAATTCTTGGCTCCAAATATTCTCATGTAATACCAGTCGACTGGGAAAATGGGCAGTGAGTTACCAGTCGATTGGATTTACTCAACTAGTCGGCTGGGTAATTGGACAGAGAGATACCAGTCGACTGGATCAATATACTAGTTGACTGGGTTTTTCATAAAACATAAAATTTTGAGCTCTAACTTGAAATTTTAGAAAGAAATGATTTATCTATGGCATCTTGAGTGAGAAATATATTAAAGAAGAGTTAATACTCGTTCCCTAGATGTCAAATATGAATATGATGAAATATACATGCAATCAAACATACATATTTTCATAATTTGTTAATCCCATTAATAGTCTAATCTTGCTAAAGCTGTCTTCGTTCAATGGCTTAGTAAGAATGTTAGCTATTTGGTCCTCTAAAGGTATGAATTATAATCTAATATCACCCTTTTGAGCATGGTCTCTTATGAAGTGATACCTTATTTCTATGTGTTTGGTTCTAAAATGTTGAATAGATTATTTGTCAAGTTGATAACGTTAGTGTTATCACAATGAATTGATATATTTTTAAAGTTCATGCCATAGTCTTCTAATTGTTGTTTCATCCAAAACACTTGTGCACAAAAGCTTTCGGCTGCTTCATATTCCGCTTCGACGGTTGATAGAGCAACTAAATTTTGTTTCTTAGAAAACCAAGAGGTTAATATTGAACCTAAAAATTGGCATGTTTCACTAGTCCTTTTTCTATCTAGCCTACAACCCGCAAAATCAACATCCGAATATCCTACAAGCTCAAAAGCTGATTCTTTATAATACCATAACCCTAGGTTTTGAGTGCCTTGCAGATATCTTAGTATTCTTTTTACAACAATTTCATGTGATTCCTTAGGATTAGCTTGAAATCTAGCACACATGCATACACTGAACATTATATCAGGTCTACTTACAGTTAGATAAAGTAAGGCCCGTATCATGCTTCTATAAATTTTAGTATCTACACACTTACCTTCCTCATCTAGGTCAAGTTTTGTAGAAGTGCTCATAGGAGTGCCCATTGACTTTGAGCTTTCCATCCCAAACCTCTTTAATAGGTCCTTGGTGTACTTTGATTAATTGATAAAGATGCCTTATTTCAATTGTTTGATTTGAAGTCCAAGAAAGTAGGTAAGCTCTCCCATAATGCTCATTTCAAATTCATCTTGCATACACTTAGCAAACTCTTGACACATAGATTCATTAGTAGTGTTGTGCGAAAATCCACCTAAATAAATAGATAAATAATCGAACTTATTTTACTTGCAAGTGCACAAAGTCAATAGTAGCATAGTGTGCAAATGCGAGATCATCTCCATAGGGATTGATAAATTTCGATTTAGAATTAAATTTGCAATATAAAAAAGATTGAAATAAATATTTGGTTTGAATTAATAATGATAAAGACGTAGAGACTTGATATCCACCACTAATCATGCTACGACAATAAAACAATATGCCAATGCTCTCTCTTGCTATGAATACCTAATATTTGTCAACCTAAGGGCTTGGTTTGCTCCTTAAGCTATTGGTTTCCCTAAGCAACGAGTTAGGTATGGTGTATACTCTAACTCTTTTCTTTCTTAAGGGATTCAACATGGTGTATACTGAGTTGTTCCTTAAGAGAGCATAAAATCTGTGGAAATCAACAACCACACGAGACCTAGGGCTTGGTCCGCTCCCGGTTTCCCATGTTGATTAACCCAAGAATCCGGTGTGAATTTCTTTTGTTACTATTGTTAAATCCAGGACTCGGTCATCCAAATTGATTTAACTAACTAATCCATACCACATGCATACGTTGATCAGACAAACACATATGAGGAATTTAAATAAAAACAAGCATTAATCAAGTTAAGCATCACAACACAAATATTGCAAAGGTGCCAATACTGAATTATTGAGTAAACATAATTAGGGCTTCAACCAAGCCCTACTAAAAGTTTAGTTACACATAATAAAATAAAGGAAAGAAGAAACCCAAGAGAGTTCCATTGAAAAGTCATCAATTCTTCTGTGAAATCACCTCTGGCCTCTGGCCTCCCGACCTAAAACTAAAACTAAAGGGAAAATTCTCTTTCTGTGTTTTACAGGGCTCTTTATAGGGTTCTAAGGATACCTCGAATCCCTAATTTCCAAAACAAGACCCGAACCATTATTTCCAAAACAAGTTCTACCGTTTTACTATTTACTGCCGTACGTGTGCGCTCGATCTCATACTAGTGTGCTTGAGTGCATGTGCGCTTGAGCCTTCTTCTTGCGCGTGAGCATAGGTTACGCTCGATCCTAGCTTGGGCACTGGTGCGCTCGATCGCAGGCATTCTGCGCTCGATCGCACTAGGCAGCTTTAGTTTTTCCAGCTTTTGCTCTTTGAGTTCCAAAATGCTTCATTTTCTCTAAGATCCTATAAAAACCCATAAAAACACAAAAAAAAGAGAAGTAAAATAGAATAAAATACGTACACTAAGGGCTTAACGAATGTAAATTAAGGGGCTTAAATATGAATATTTAAGCACTTATCACACCCCCAAACTTACACTTTGCTAGTCCCTTAGCAATACAAAACGAAAAACTAACTGAAAAACAATAACAAAGATAAATTCATCATTCATGATATCCAAAATTTTTGGTTGCACACACAATCATGATATTTATTCATGAGCAAATTTGAAACATAAACACATCTTCGCAATGAATAAAGTTTTAAAATCTAATCACTTACACAAGGCTGGTTAAGGCATCACAAGTCTGACTTAGTGTGTGGTGATTTAGTACATAAAAGATGAAGCTTCCAAATAACTCAAATGTCTAGTGTTTCGGTGTCTTAACATTCATCAAATTTCCTATCAGAATGAGTAATAATGGCATAGTTTTATTTCTTTCTTTTTCTTTTATTATGAGATTTTTTTCCATGTTGAGTTCCCTTAAGCTTTCTAATTAACCCATGTAGCGAGTGTTTAGCTAATGACTCCCAAACCAGATGGTTTTAGGGCATTAGGTGTAAAGACACCCCTAAAGACTTACTAACTCGAGTAAAAAAGGCTACGAAACTAACTGGTCTTAATGCTGCCAAGCAAAATTCTCACCTTTTGATGTGAACACTCACTGCTTACTGAGGCAAGAGGTCTAGTTACTCAGTGGAAACTTTATTTAATGATCACTATGAGCAAAATTCCCACCTTTTGATGTGAACACTCACTGCTTACTGAGGCAAAAGGTCCAGTTACTCAGTGGAAGGTTTATTTAATGATCATTAGGAGCATTTTATTTTCTCTTTTTGTGTAATAAATTTTATTTTCTATTTTTCTAAGCCAAAGTTTTCATCTAACAAGTCATCCGGTTACAGTTAAGTCATGGAAACATACAAATTAGAATTACATGTCATACCCTACACAATTATGTGCTAATGTGGTCGTGTCAGATTAAATCAAACTTGTGATTTCTTAAATGCCTCAAAGTAGGTAATTAAACTTTTAAAACTTTATTATTTAGATCATGTGTTCAATATTTTAAGCTTACTGATGAAATCTTATCATAATATTTGTTTAGATTAACCAAAATTTTCAACATAATATGAACATGCATTTATCTTTTCAAAAAAATTGGGACAAAGTGTGTGAATGTGTCTCCTATACCCCCAAACTTTATTACACATTGTCCCCAATGTGTGAATAACATGGAAAGATCTGACCTGGGGGATGGAGAACTAGTTGGGCCTGCATGGCTCATAGCATACCCCTAAACTTGAACGGATGCACACATTGTCCCTAAAAAGAAAAACTAACGTAATATGGGAAAACAAGAAGTACTATAAGTAAATAACAATAAATATAAAAAACAATAAAAATAAAAGGATAAGTTGTGGGGTGCCTCCCATGAGCGCTAAGTTTTATGTCTTCAGTCAGACGCTTTTATTCCCTCCTAGAAAAGCATAAGTTGAATGTACCAGCAACTGCTTCAATGCCAAATTTGGTGCTTGGATGCTTTCAAGAGGCCTCTAGGAGGTGCGCAGCTTTAATGATGTCATCAGTAACATCTGTAAATTCTGGCTTAATACCCGTTCTTGTAAAAGCATGGGTGAGGGTGGACTCCAATGGATTAAGGTGATGGACCTGAAAAACTTCCTCAACAACACCTTGCATCGTATATACATTAGAACATTCCATATTATCTTGGGGTAATTTTAAGGTATCAAATATGTCGAATTCAACCTTCTCACCATTTACCTTCATACTTACAATACTCTTTTTCACAAAAAAATTTGTATCAGCAGTTTTCATAAAAGGTCTCCCTAAGATGATGGGCAAAGGCAATGGCATAGGAGATTCTTCTATATCTAATACAATAAAATCAGCTGATAAAATAAATGGACCTACTTTACCAAGACATCCTCAATAATACCTCTTGGTCTTTTTATGCTTATGTCTGCCAGTTGTAAAGTGATGGAAGTTAGTTGAAGCTCCCCCAAACTTAGTGTCTCGAATACCGTGTATGACAGCAAATTGACACTCGCCCCTAAATCCAATAATGCATGCTAAAAAATCTGGTTACCTATCCTGCAAGGAATGGTAAAACTACCCGGATCTTTTAGTTTTGGTGGTAGTTTTCTTAATAGCACAACACTTACCTCTTTCGTTAAAGCTACTATCTCGTGTTCCTGAAACTTCATCTTATGAGTGCAACAATCTTTCAAAAATTTAGCATAAGCAGGTATTTGTTGAATTGCATCCAATAAGGGAATATTTATTTCTATTTTCTGCAAAGTTTCAAAAATATCAAGCAGTTTACTTTCTTTCTTAGGCTTTACTAACCTTTGAGGGAAGGTTGGTGCATTTTACTTCTTCATTTCACTTACCTTTGATGTGGATGCTCTATCTAGAGATGCTTGTGTAGGCTCATCAGCTCCTATGATCTTATCATTTTTTAGAGTTGTTATGGCATTCAGTTGCTGATGTCCTCTTAGATTAGGTATTGTTTGGGCTGAAAGTTCACTATGCTTTATTTCATTCAGATCTTTAGCAATTTGCCCCACTTGTACTTCTAGTCTTTGAATGGCTTGCTCATGCTTTGCATTGATTTGTCTTTGCTCAGTCCAGAATTGTCTTTCCTCTACCATGAACTGTTCCTGTGAAGCCATCAACTGTTGTTGTTGAGTTACCAATTGCATTACAAGACTCTCTAAGTCATTTTCCTTGGATTCTAGAACTGATTGAGCTGCTAGTTGGGAGTTCCTTTGCTACCTTTGAAGATTTCAGGCATTCTGATCATTGTTCTATGCGAAGTTGGGGTGGTTTTGCCATCCAGGATTGTAGGTATTTGCATATGGATCATTATTTGGTCCCACATAATTTGCTTGCTCTTGATCTATAGATGAATAAAAAGGCCAAGTGTCAGTAGTGTGATCAAAACGAGAACATATAGCACATACCTGGAGTTGTGTGGCTTGTGGACGAGGAGGGCTGTTCTTAGCAGTCATGGCTTTTACCAACATATCTAACTTTCTTTCCATAGCAGCCATCTGATTTGAAGATCCACCAGTTAAGTTCACTTCATAAATACCCTTGCTCTTTACTCCTGGTCTCCCTCTAGATGAGAATTGTTGGGTGTGCTCACTTAAGGTCTCAAAAAGCTCCATGGCTTCTTCACTTGTCTTTTCCATCAGCACACTTCCACAACCTGAATCCACAATACTTTTATTTAAATCACTCAAACCTTTATAGAAAGCCTGTTCCAGTTCATCCTGAGGTAGACTGTGATGTGGGAATTTGAGTAGCACCTCATTGAAGTGTCCCCATGCTTCAAAGAGCAGGTATCCATCCCTCTGTTGGAAAGATTGAATCTCCTTCCTCATTTACCTTGTCTTTTATGCTAGGAAAAATTTCCTTAGAAACCTACTGGAGAGCTCTTCTCAAGAATGGATGGACACTGTAGGTAATGAATTATACCACAATTTAGCTTTATCTTTTAATGAAAAAGAGAAAAAAATTAACCTTATTCCCTCTTGATTTAGTCCCTGGATGTGCTGGAACTTACAGAGATAAAAGAATTCCCGCAAATGCAAGTGTGGATCCTCAGCAGGTGTACCCCTAAAGTGAGTCAAAGCATTGAGTATTTGCGGGGATATGTAATAGTTGCCACCTCAGGTTGATAAGTAATGTATGAGGGTTGATCGAGGTTCCGTGGAATGAATGATTGCTTTATAGGTCTTCACTCTGGTGGTTGGTTGTCAAACTGTTCCGCCATTTGTGTATCTCCCTCAAATTCTTCTTCTACCTCCTCAATATTATTTCTAAGCCTTTATCGAATAGTCTGTTCAAGCTCTGTATCGAAAGGAAAGAATGTTGGGTTCGTAGATTAAAGCCCTGGCATGAATCAATTGAAATAATTTGGTGCAGCAGCTTCAATACTGCTGCTCGGGTAGTCTTTGGACTATTTGCGCTCGATCACACTCTGATCTGCGCTCGATCTCACTTGAGTTTGCGCTCGATCGCAAGGCCAAAAACAGCACTGCGCAGACCTGAAACAGAAAAAAACAAAAAAAAAAAGAAAAATTAGGTATTGGATGAAACAAAAGTAAAATAGAACAGAAAAACAGAAATTTAGAAAATTTAAAATAGAATAAAATAAAATAAAAATGACTAAACTAAACGAAAAATAATTCTAAACATAAATTTAGCGCAATCCTCGGCAACGACGTTAAAAATTTATTGTGCGAAAATCCACCTAAATAAATAGGCAAATAATCGAACTTGTTTTACTTGCAAGTGCACAAGGTCAATAATAGTATAATGTGCAAATGCGAGATCATCTCCACATGGATTGGTAAATTTCGATTTAGAATTAAATTCGCAATATAAAAAAGATAGAAATAAATATTGGATTTGAATTAATAACGATAAAGACGTAGGGACTTGATATCCACCACTAATCATACTACCACAATAAAACAATAGACAAATGCTCTCTCATGCTATGAATACCTAATATTTGTCAACCTAAGGGCTTGGTCCGCTCTTTAAGCTACTGATTTCCCTAAGCAACGAGTTAGGCATGGTGTATACTCTAACTTTTTTCTTTCTTAAGGGATTCAGCATGGTGTATACTGAGTTGTTCCTTAAGAGAGTATAAGATCTGTGGAAATCGACAACCACACGAGACCTAGGGCTTGGTCCGCTCCCAGTTTCCCATGTTGATTAACCCAAGAATCCGGCGTGGATTTATTTTGTTACTATTGTTAAATCCCGAACTCAGTCATACAAATTGATTTAACTAACTAATCCATACCACATGCATACATTGATCAGACAAACACATATGAGGAATTTTAATAAAAACTAGCATTAATCAAGTTAAGCATCACAACACAAATATTGCAAAGGCGTCAATACTGAATTTTGAGTAAACATAATTAGGGCTTCAACCAAGCCCTACTAAAAGTTTAGTTACATATAATAAAATAAAGGAAAGAAGAAACCCGAGAGAGCTCCATTGAAGAGTCATCAATTCTTCTGTGAAATCCCCTCTCCCCTCTGGCCTCTCGACCTAAAACTAAAACTAAAGGGAAGATCCTCTTTCTGTGTTTTACAGGGCTATTTATAAAGTTCTAAGGATACCTCGAAACCCTTATTTCCAAAATAAGACCCGAACCATTATTTCCAAAACAGGTTCTGCCGTTTTACTGTTTACTGCCGTACGTGTGCGCTCGATCTCATACTAGTATGCTCGAGTGCATATGCACTTGAGCCTTCTTTTTGCGCATGAGCGTAGGTTGTGCTCGATCCTAGCTTGGGCACTAGAGCGCTAGTGCACTCGATCGCAGGCATTCTGCGCTCGATCGCACTAGGTAGCCTCACTTTTTCCAGTTTTTGCTCTTTGAGTTCCAAAATGCTTCCTTTTCTCCAAAAAACCTATAAAACACAAAAAAGAAGTAAAATAGAATAAAATACATACACTAAGGGCTTAACAAATGTAAATTAAAGGGCTCCATTGAAGAGTCGTTACGCTCCGTTCCACTCGGTACGTTACGCTCCCCTCGCTCCACTCCGCTTCACTCTGGTATCAGCCTTAATTTCTCTGTAAATATGTTCCACTCAATATGAGCCACATACTACAACATGCCCCTCAATTCGAAGCTGATGATTGAGCACCACAGCATGGTAGTTCTAGTACTAATCAGGTTGGGTACGATGATCTACTCCAGGCTATTTCGAGCATCCAGCTATCCATGCAGTCCGCGTTTCAAAGCTTGAGCTCTTCTGTTGATTCTATGCACCATGACCTCCGCTCACTTCGAGATGACTTCGAGCTGTACCGAGAGCACACAGAGGGCTCTTTGGCTGAGTTTTAAGATCTTATTCGAGATGGCTCTGATTCTCCTACTTGCTGAGCTTCCTATTTTATCCTTTATCTTGTATGTATAGCTCTTAGATGATCTTAGCACGAGCATTTAATACTTTATCATACATTTATGTTATTGTACTCAATATTTGGCATCTAGAAGCCTGTGATGTATGGATACTTGTATATATTTTCCTATATTTTGTTTATCTAGCTTATGGTTCATATACTTGCTTTACTTTTAAGCTATATGATTACTTGGTTTAAGTCATTCGTATATACTTTAACTACTTATACTAGTGTGAAAACTTTTGGTTCTTCTCAGGAAGCTTTCCCAACTCCGAATAATGCACAGTTTTTGCATGCAAGTTCGTTTTTGCATTATCTTTCTGTCTTTGTTATCCATGTTGCTTATTTTTTGAGTTTGTACAAACATAGGAGAAAAATGAGAAAAAGATAAATATCAATAGAGAATAGATTTAGAGGAGTATTGCTCCGAAAACCTTGATGAATATAAGTATGTTACTTTACTTGGTTGGATTGTTTATAAACTGCGTTTGAACTGATTAACAGGTTGGGTTTATCCAAAAAAATATAGGAAACTCTACCAATTTTTTTCTAAAAACCCAACACTTAGTTTTTTAAAAACTGTTTTCTCTCATTAGTTTTGTCATCATCAAAAAGGGGAAGATTGTTGACCCTTATCTAATTTTAATAATGACAAAACACTACTTTAATTGTACTAACAGTTTTATGTAAGTGTAAACAGTAAGAACTCAACCAATTTCAAATGCAAAAACAAGACAGAAGATATAGAACAGACATTAAGGTATTGAAACCAACTGTAAATCTCTTATGTTCAAGTACTTAGCTTGTCCTATGGCTCTTTTTACAAAATAATTTTGACAAAACTATTAATCTAAACACTTTTAAGTCAAAAAAAAGTTTTGCAGCATGAAAAACTGGGTTGAAGGGCAACCCAACCGATTAGCTCAATATACCAATCGACTGGGGTATGGGACAGAATGTCCCCAGTCAATTAGTGTAGATCACCCAGTCGACTGGCATCTGGGATAGTGAGTTCCCAGTCGACTGGTACTCTCCCACAGCCTAAAAGTGAGATTTCTCACTTGATCCAGTTGACTGGTACAAAGAACCAATCAACTAATAATTCGAAAATATGACCGTTTGAGACGAGGGACTTGAGCATTTAATGAACCAAACCTACCAAGTCACTGTTTAATGGCCATGTTGATTCAAGGTTATATAAACCCACTTCAATGAGCATTTAAAATAAAAAGAGAACACATTCAATTCATAAGTTTGCTCATTAATTCTCAAAAGCTTTGAAAAATTTATTGTTGAGCCATTCTTCAAGCTTATTCTTGAAAGAGAGATATTGTTCATTTGTAAAAGCATTCATTGTTATCTCTTTACCATTTACTTTACGGCAAATGTCATTTATTTGAAAGGAGAAAGAGTTGTAATAACTCTTAGAGTGTTTAAAATTAAACATTTCTTTGTAAGCTTTCACAAGGAAGGGAATAACTTTCGTGAGGAAGGGATTAGCTTCCGTAAGGAAGGGAATAGCTTCCATGAGGAAGGGATTGGTTGTAAGGTTTTTACAATACCCGTGAAGTTGTACAACTAAAAGTTTTTGTGAATTACTTCAAGGAGGCTCCTTGAAGAGAGTGGACGTAGGGTCGGAAGGAATCCGATATTACCGAACCACTATAAACTGAGTTTGCACTTTCTCTTCCTTAAACTCTTTTACTTAAAGCGCATTACTTGTTTGTATGTTTTGTATATTTAACAGTTTTTATAAACTTATAAGTAATTAGCAAAAGTTTTTAAAAACTCAGTTCACCCCTCTCTTGGATTAGAACATCGGTTTACACTAGTATATTGCAATGACCCATCCCGGGTTGACCACCCCCGAGATAATGTCATCACTTTTTGAAATCCAAGCACGAAAAATATATGTAACAATAAAAATAATACAACTGCAATTGTTTACATCGATCCCCAACCCTTAATAGGGGAGATACATCATTTAGATCTCAACTTAAACATTTTATACAACACAATATGCATGAATATTTACAAATAATATTTTATTTTATTTTTTCATTAGTCTAAGGATGTGAACCATGTGGCTTACGGATAATGACTTCGTTTGAATCTCAACTCACCAAACTATTCGTCCTGCCTGCTACCTGAAATCATTTTATAATGAGGAGTGAGCTTCACAAGCTTAGTGAATTAAACTTATTAGAAGTATTTAATTGGTATAAGTAGTCTTCCAATATTCATTCATCTATATCTTATATATTTTGATAATAACATTCTATTATCACTACTCATATCAATTCCCATTATTTATAAATCTCTTCTTTTTATATAATTAATCATCATTTTGAGACTATCAATTCTATCTCATAATTACCTCATTATAAGGTTCACAACATATAATCAATCACCTAGATAATTCTAATAATTTCATATTTTCATATTTCTTCTCAGCATAATTGTCTCTTTTTGTGACTCATTCATCTATCAATAAAATTACAGTCATGATAGCACTTTAGCATCTCAAGTAATAACAATCAATATTTAAAAAGATGCAATGCATGAATTTAAACGTTATTGTTATTGGGAACGTCTTCCCACATGTCGACATGTTTTTATCTTAGACCGACTGCCTTCCTAGTTCTTTTATTCTCATTTAGACCGGTTGCCTTCCCAATTCTTGTATTCTCATTTAGGCCGGCTGCCCTCTCAGTTATTTTATTTCCAGTATATACCAGCTGTCACGGTTTTCATTTAGACTAGCTACCCTCCCGGTTCTTTTATTTTCATTTGGACCGGTTGTCTTTCCGGTTCTTTTATTTTCATTTAGACCGGCTGCCTTCCCAGTTCTTTTATTTCATGCATATGCATATGAATAATGATATGATATATGCATATGAACAATAATATAGAAACAAGCATGTCTTCAAACATTCAAATCAGCTATCCTGATTATTCTCAAATTATTATTTGAAAAAATTTCACTAAATTCCTCTCCTCATAAATCATACCAAATGCTCAACCATAGCTCGTCAAGATCTACTAAATTCCTCTCCTCATAAATCATATCAAATCATCAACCATAACTCGTCAAGAATTTCACTTATCACCTTTATTATTAAATCGACTCATTATTCTAATAATATTATTTCTCATTAAATAATTCTCTACACATCCACTATTCCTATCATACCTATCAACCAACTTTTCATCTATCACCAAAGCATAAGTTAATAATTTATTCTAATATTATCACTATATATTTCATATTTAGAGCTACCCGTGGATCACCTCCTTGCATTTCCTGCTCCTGTCAACAGTTTCCCCCGGTTGCTGATCGTCAACCCCTAACATAATATTTATATTAAAATTTCTAATTTATTCTTCAATTCCTTCATAATTCACACCCTTTGAAAATTCTCACATTGAATTCCGAGAAATTTCATTTCAAAAAATAAAACTCACGTTATTACTTTATGTTTTTCTTATAGCTTCTCGTGTCTCTCAATAAAATTCTCCCATAAACCTCTTTAAAATTTTATTCTTTCAACTTTTCTTTCAATCCCCAAGTGTTTAAAAAAATAGAGCAGTTTGAATTGAGAAAAGAAGAAAACCAAACAAGATTTGTTAAGTAATGAATAAATAAAAGAAAAACTATATATATATATATAGACACACACACATATATACTCACCCCCCTAATCTGCCACTATTTCTCAAAGTTTGCTTAGTGTCAAGTGATGCAACACCTGGACTTCTAGGTGTTGCACCCCCATTTTTTTTTTCTTCTTTTTTGTTCTCTTTTTTTCTTCTTCTTATCCTTCCATGATGGACATCTTTTTTTTTTATTCAAATAATAAACCTTTCACATTTACATTGTTGGTGTTTGTCCAAGGTTTAAACAAGGTTGGAAGAGGTTCAACATTTGTCCTTAAAGCCTCAGCACACTAGGTGTGCGCCTCAGCACACAGCAGGAAAATGGTCCAGCATCAGGTCAAGCCGCGGCCCAGCCTTGTCCAAACCACGATGCATAACAAGGAGGAGTGCAAGGAAAAGGGGCAGGCCACGGAGCACAGAGTGGCAGCAAGTGTGCCCTGCTCCAGGCCATACCTTGAAGGTTCACATTGTCCATTTGGTTCAGCCTTTTGTTAGGTGCGTGAGACATGTTAAAAATACACAGGATCACTAAGGATTGATCAAGGGCTAAGGTTGATTGGTCTTCAAGATCTAAGGGTGGATATTGATCGTCAAGATTAGTCAAGAAGTTGGTGCACTATATAAATGATCACCTAGCTTCATTGTGGCATAACTTTTAATTGAAAGTGAGATCAATTATAAAGAGTGCAAAGACATAAAACAAGAAAGACTCATTTGTAAGGCTGGTTTTTTAGAAGAGAGAGTAAAATAGAAAGGATATTCAAGGGCTTATAAGAGAAATTTTCTTGGGAAAATTCCAGGGTTAGTTCTTATCACTTTCAGTTTCTTCTTCTTCTTTGTTCCTTTAAGAACTTGTGGATTCTTGAAGAGGTGTTGCTGGATTGTAAAGAACCATTGATTTAGTGCAGAAAGTTTAGAGGAACTCACGGGGACATAGGCTATTGCCGAACCTTGATAACAATTACTGTGTCCTTTCCTTTCTTTGATTTCTGTTTCTGTTTCCAATTCATCTTTACAAGTCATTCTAGACTTGGGTGTTTGGAAGATCACCACATGGGCATCTCCAACGTGATTTCCAATAGTGGTATCAGAGCTAGAAGAAATACTTCCGATAATGGTATCAGAGCTGGATAAGCTTTGGACAACGGGTATCGAAGCTGGAATAGAAGGTGACAGAGTCAAGACTCCAAGAATCAAAGATCAACTTCTTGGGTGATTCAAGAACGGAGTAAAGATCAAGATCAGATCGTGTTCTTGAGGGTGATTCAAGAATGGTATTGAGATCAATCTTCTATCGTGTTCTTGAGGTTTAGATGAAGTTGGAAAGAAATTATGGGTGCTGCATAAATCTGGAGATTTTCTCCGCAAGATGGCTTTAAATTTCATTGTTGAGAAGTTTGATGGAAAGAGAGACTTTGCCTTTTGGAAGCGAAAGATCAAGGCTATTCTTATGCAACAGAAGGTGGACTTGGCTATTAGAGAAGATGATACTTTTCCAACAAGTATCACAGAGGACCAACGGATCGAGATGAAGAAGATGGCATACAGCACCATTTTCTTGCACATGTCGGATAGTGTCACAAAAGAGTGCAGAGACTCGGAAGATCCAACTGTCATATGGAAGAAACTAGATGAGTTGTTTCTTACCAAAACTCTCCCTAATAAAATTTATCTTCTTAAAAGAATATTTGCTTTTAAAATGAATCCTAATAAAGAGTTGCAAGATAATCTTGATGTGTTTAACAAACTAGTTTAAGATTTGGCTAGTTGTAGTATAAAGTTCCCGGATGAAAAATTGATTGTTATTTTGTTAAATTCTCTTCCTGATTGTTTTGAAAGTTTAATTAATGCAATTGAATATGGAAGAGATACACTAACCAAGGAAATCGCGATTAATCCTATAAGGGCTCATGATTTCAAAGCCAAGATGAGGGAAGCATCAAGTGGAGAAGGGTTGTTAGTTAGAGGAAGGCCAGCAACTCGGAATGGCAGTAGCATTCATGGCAACTACTAGGAGAAATCAAGAGGTAGAGGGCAGAGCCATGGGAGATCGCATTCCAAATCGAAGTTTGGAGGGAAGTGATGCTTCTACTGCAATAAGGAGGGTCACTTCAAGAAATATTGCAAGAAGAAGATGTGGGATGAGAGAGGAGGAAGCCGTACTAAGAATGGAGAGGCTTAGGTTTCCAAGGGAGAACAACAAGATGATGTTCTTGTTGTGTGCTCAAATGTAAGAAGGAGGCAAAGCAACGAGAAATGGATCTTGGATACCGGGTGCACTTATCACATATGCCCTCATAAGGATTGGTTCAAGAATTTCAAGGAAATCAATGATGGAAGGGTTTTCTTGGGGAATGACACTTCTTGCAAAGTGAGGGGGATATAAGACATCCAGTTGAGGATGTTTGATGGAGTCACAAGGCTGCTGCGGAATATGAGGTATCTTTCGGATTTGAAGAGGAATTTGATCTCATTGGGGCAACTGGATTCCATGGGGTATTCATACAAAGCAGAGGGAGGAAAGATCAAGGTGACTAAGGGATCTTTGATAGCGATCAAAGCAGTAATAAAAGATGGACTCTTTGAGATGATCGGAGAGATAAAAATCAAGGGTCAAGCAGTAAGCTTGATGGCTGAGATGGATAAGGCAGCCCTTTGGCACACTTGCTTGGGACATATAAATGAAAAGGGCCTGCAAGTTCTCAGCAAGAATGGTCTACTTAATGTGACAAAGTATAGAAATTGGATTTTTGTGAGTGTTGCGTTCTTGGGAAGCAATAGCGGGTCAGCTTCAACACCAGAGTGCACAAGTTTAAGGGCATCATTGACTACATTCATTCAGACCTTTGGGGACCAGCAAGAACACCAACATAGGGAGGTAACTTTTACTTTCTGTCTTTAATTGATGATTATTCAAGAAAGGTTTGGGTTTATTTGCTTAAAAATAAATCAGATGCTTTGAATAAATTTGTGGTGTGGAAAAAGTTGCTAAAGACTCAAACGGGTAGGGTAATTAAGGCTTTATGAACCGATAATGGCTTAGAATTTTGTGATAAGGATTTTGATAAATTCTGTGAATTAAATGGCATTCTAAGACATAGAACGGTTGTAAAAACACCTCAGCAAAATAGAGTTGTTGAGAGGATGAATAAGACTCTTATGGAAAATGTTAGGTGCATGTTAATAGGATCCGGATTACCAAAATATTTTTGGGGGGAAGCTGTGTCTACTGCTGCATACTTGGTAAATAGATCACCCTCTAGAGCTTTAGAGCTTAAGACTCCCATGGAGATGTGGAGTGGGAAACCCCCTGAGTTGAGTAACCTTAGGACTTTTGGGTGTGCTGCATTTGCACATCAAGAGGATGATAAACTTAACCCAAGGTCTAGAAAATGTGTATTTCTAAGGTATGGTGATGGGATTAAGGGGTATAGGTTGTGGTCCTTAGAACCAAAAAGAATGAAACTCATAATAAGTAGGGATGTTATTTTTAATGAATTGTTATTTCCCTATTTGGAGAAAACTAACCCTACAGGGGCTAGTGAGCAAACCAATCCGAAATTTGTGAAGCATCGTATCAAGGAGAATTCAGTTCAGGTAGAGCAAGGAAGGCAAGAGGGTTCTGACCAGGTAGAGCCCATTAATAAAGGCCATGCTCAAGACACTCAAGAGGAGGATGAACTAAAAGAGGTTGATGCAGCAAGTCAGAATGACTACCAGCTCACAAGGGACCGGGAAAGGAGGGTGGTTAGACCACCTTTAAGATATAGGTTTGCAGATGCTAATGTAGCAGCTCCTTGGACAGAAGGAGGGATGGTTGAACCAGAAACTTACATGGAAGCCATGGAATGTAAGGAGTCGTCAAAGTGGCAGCTAGCTATGGAGGAAGAAATGGATTCTTTGAGGAAGAACAACTCTTGGGAATTGGTGCCTAAACTAGAAAAACAAAGAGTTGTGGATTGTAGATAGATCTACAAGATCAAAGAAGGGAACACTCCAAGGGATGAAGTCTAGTATAAAGCTAGGCTGGTGACAAAGGGGTTCACACAAAGAGAAAGAATAGATTTCACCGAAATATTCTCACCGGTTGTAAAGTACAAGATGATACGGATAGTATTGGTAATGGTGGTCCAATTCAATTGGGAAATCGAGCAAATGTATGTGAAGACAGCGTTCTTACATGGAGAGCTTGATAAGACCATTTACATGAGGCAACCCAAAGGCTATGAGGAAGGAAGGCAGGGAGAGTTGGTGTGCAAATTGAAGAAATCTCTCTATGGCCTGAAGCAATCATCTTGGCAATGGAATAAGAGGTTTGATTCCTTTGTAACTAGCTTGGGTTTCATGAGGAGCTACTATGATTCGTGCTTGTACTACAAGAAGCACAAGGTGGAGGAAGTGGTGATCATCCTCATCTATGTTGATGATATGTTGCTAGTTGAGAGCAGCATGGAGAGGATAGAAGAATTGGAGTCTCAAATCAGTGAGAAGTTTGAGATGAAGGATCTTAACTATGCACAAAAGATCATTGGGATGAATATAATCAAGGAAAATGAGAGAAACAGATTAATGATCTCTCAAACTTCCTACATAGAGAAGATGATATCTAAGTTCTCTATGGAAGATAGCAAACCAGTGAAGGTTCTCCTCGCTGGTCATTTCAAGTTCTCCAGCGGTCAATGTCCGAAATTGGATGAGGAGAATAAGAAAATGGAAAAGGTCCCCTACTCTAGTGCGGTTGGATCTGTAATGTTCACTATAGTAAGCACTAGACCTGATATTTCTCATGCAATAAGTGTCCTCAGTAGGTTTATGAGTAATCCTGGAAAAGAGCATTGGCTTGGGATAAAGTGGTTGCTGAAGTACTTGAAGGGAAGCCCAGAAGTATGGCTGATTTATGAGAATAGGGGTAAGTCCATCTATCTTAAGGGTTATGCGGATTCGGACTATGGAGCAAACCGGGATAAAAGAAGATCGATTACCTCCTACTTCTTCAACTTAAACGGATGTTGTATAAGTTGGAAGGCTCAGTTACAGCCAGTGGTAGCACTCTTAACAATCGAGGCTGAGTACATAGCAACAACGAAAGCCATTAAGGAAGTTATGTGGTGCAAAGGGTTGTTGGAAGAGTTGAAGGTCCTGAAAGAGCAGATGGTGGTGTATTCAGATAGTCAAAGTGCATTGCACTTGTGTAAGAATCCAGTGTTCCATGAGAGGACAAAGCACATGGATGTTTGGTATCATTTTATTCGGGAAAATGTTACGGAATAATGCATTCATGTGGACAAGATAGCCATGGAGGAAAATCCTACAGATTTAAGCACCAAGGTTCTACCTCTAAGTAAGTTCAATCATTGCCTTGGACTACTTAGAATTGGAGTTGGTTGAATGATGACTCAAGATGAGTTTCGATCTTGAAGTTCTCTGAAAAATGGGTTCGGGTTTAAATGCTTAGACAAAGGTAGAGATTGTTGGTGTTTGTCCAAGGTTTAAACAAGGTTGGAAGAGGTTCAGCATTTGCCCTTAAAGCCTCAGCACACTAGGTGTGCGCCTTAGCACACTGCAAGAAAATGGTCTAGCATCAGGTCAAGCCACGGTTCAGCCTTGTCCAGGCCACAGCGCACAGTAAGGAGGAGTGCGAGGAAGAGGGGCAGGCCGCGGTGCCCAGAGTGGTAGCAAGTGTGCCCTGCTCCAGGCCGCAGCACACCCTGTTCCAGGCCGCACCTTAAAGGTACATATGGTCCATTTGGTTCAGACTTTTGTTAGGTGCGTGAGACATGTTCAAAATGCATAGGATCACTAAGGATTGATCAAGGGCTAAGGTTGATTGGTCTTCAAGATCTAAGGGTAGATATTAACCTTCAAGATTGGTCAAGAAGTTGGTGCACTATATAAAGGGTCACCTAGCTTTATTGTGACATAACTTGTAAATGAAAGTGAAATTAATTGTAAAGAGTGCAAAGAAACAAAACAAGAGAGACTCATTTGTAAGGTTGGTTATTTAGAAGAGAGAGTAGAATAGAAAGAGGATTCAAAGGCTTGTAAGGGGAATTTTCTTGGGAAAATTTCAAGGTTAGTTCTTATCACTTTTTGTTTCTTCTTCTTCTTTGTTCCTTCAAGAACTTATGGGTTCTCGAAGAGGTGTTACTGGATTGTAAATAACCATTGATTTAGTGCAGAGAGTTCAGAGGAACTCATGGGGACGTAGGCTATTGCCGAACCTCGATAACAATTGTTGTGTCCTTTTCTTTCTTTGATTTCTTTTTCTGTTTCTGATTCATCTTTGCAAGTCATTCTAGACTTAGGTGTTTGGAAGATCACCACCTGGGCATCTCTAAGGCGATTTCCAACATATATTATTTTATTTTAATTTCATATCATATTTATCAAATTATTTCTTTACCCATACTTTAAGAACAGGGGTATTACATATATGCATTAGGATTTAGATTCATATTCTTAGACTTACTAGCATATATTAAAGGAGTGCTTTTAATCTTGCTAGTGGCCTTAGAAGTGGAGGCTTCATTCACACATGTTGCTTTCATGAACAAAGTTTCTTTTGATTTTTGCTTACCTAATGGGGAATAACCCAAACCGAATTTTCCTCCGCTTAACCATTGGCAAGATAGCACTTCATCTAGCTTTTCTTTTCCAAGCATAAATCCAGATATAGTGTTATTCAATTTCATTATTTTCTTCTTTAAAATATTATTTTCATTTTTTAAAAAATCTTGTGAAGAGTTATAAAGCATGGAAGATAGTTTGTCCTTTTCTTCCTTTAAGCCTTCCATCTCTTTAAAAAGGGATGAGACTTCCTTCTTGAAGGTCATATTCCTATAATAGAATTTCTTCAATTCGTCATCACTCCATGTGGTTGCAATCATGGTTTTCTTTTTGAAGCTCTTATAAGGTTTACTCGTTATTGGGCAATCAACCATGATGTGACCGGGCTTCTTGCAACCGAAACACACAAGAGGTTCCTTATTTAGAGTAGATTCCTTGTGTAAGATTTCTTACTCTTTTTTAATAACTTGTGAAACCTTTTGGTGATTAATGCCATCTTACTATCTTTTTCACTGCTCTCATTCTCTTCTTATTTTTCTTCCTCTTTGTTGCTTGTTTAGGCCTTGAGAGTAATCAACTTTTTTTTCTTCTCTTCATCATTGACAACGAGATTCATTTCTTCCATCTCGTATGCCAATAGTGATTCGAGCAGTATTTCGACATAAAGTTTGTCGAGATCCTTGGCCTCCATTATGGCCATCTTTTTTGCTTTCCAAGTGGATGGCAAAGACCTTAAGATCTTCCTCATTAGTTCAAATTCCTCAATGTTCCTACCAAGAAGCTTTAAACCGTTAACAATAGTAGTAAAACGTGAGTGCATTTGAGAAATAGTTTCATTGGAAGACATTTTGAATGATTCATATTCTGACACTAGCATATAAATTTTTAATTTTTCTACTAAGCTAGTGCCTTCATATGTAACTCGTAATTTATCCCAAATTTATTTAGCTGAAATACATATAGAAATATTATTATATTCAAAAATATCTAGATCACAATGTAATATGCTAGTTGCTCTACTATGTAGAGACATCATTCTACAATCCTCTTCATTAAACTCTGTTTTGAGTTTAGGCATTGTATGATTGATTTCTCTAATGGTTATTTCCTTTGTAGGAATTTTAGGTCATTCTTCAATGACTTTCCATAGATTGTAATTTTGTCATTCGAAAAAGATTTTCATTCTATTTTTCCAATATTTATAGTTGGAACCATTGAACAAAGGAGGCCTAGTATAGGAATGTCCTTCAGTATAGTTATTCGATGCCATCGGATTAACTCAAAGATTTTAAGCCTGAATTAAGTACGAAGCTCTGATACCAATTGTAAAGCAAGGTTCAAATCCAAGAGGGGGCTGAATTGGGTTTTTAAAACTTTTTAGTAATTAACTTGCAAGTTTTTAAAATAGTTTGATAAACAATGAACACAATCAAATAATATGCTATAAATAAAGAAATTAATGAAGAGAAAATGCAAACTCCGTTTATAGTGATTCAACAATATCAGAATCTCTCTGACCTTACGTTCACTCTCTTCAAGGAACCTCCTTGAAGTAATCCACTAATTGTTAGTCGAGCAACTTCATGGGTGTTGCACAAACCTTACAATAATCTCTTCCTCATGGAAGTTACAACCGAAGTGTTTAATCCTAAACACTCTAAGAGTTACACCAACTCTTTCCCTTTATAATAAATTGTATTAACTGTAAAGTAAATGGTTGAAAGATAGCAATGAATGCTTTTTACAAATGAATAATATCTCTCTTTCAAGAACAAGCTTGAAGAATGGCTCACAATGAATTTTTCAAAGATTTTGAGAATTAATGAGCTATATGATGAATTGAATGTCTATCTTCCTTATTTAAAAGCTCATTGAAGTGGGCTTATATAGTCTATGGCCATTTGACATTGATTTGGTAGGTTTGGGGCATTAAATTCTCCAGTCTCGCGTCTTAAACGATCATATTTTCGAATTACCAGTCTATTGGGTCAAGTGAAAAATCTTCACTTTTAGGCTTAGGGAGAGTACCAGTTGACTGGGTCATGGTACTAGTCAACTGGGTGAATTTATCAGTCAACTGGGTCCTTAGTACCAGTCGATTGGGGACTTACTGTCCCATTTCTCAGTCAATTGGTATGTAGACCCAGTCGACTGGGATGCCCTTCAATCTAATTTTCATGTTTCAAAACAGTTTTTGACTTATAAACTTTTTGTATTATAGTTTTTTCAAAGTCTTTTATAAATTGAGCCACATATCAAGCTAAATAATTGAATTTAAAGATTTACAAAGTGATTCAATTATCTTAATGCCTATTCTAGATCTTATGTCTTCTTTTGGTGTCTGAACGTGTTGAGATCTTGTATCTTGTTTCTGAACTGAATGTTTTACCTCTTAAATACTTAGATAAAACTGTTAGTGTAATTTAAGTAGTGTTTTGTCATTATTAAAATCAAATACGGGTCGACAATTTTTTTAATGGAGTGTAATACACGTGCTCTTAGAGTATGGGTAAAGAAGTAATTTGATTAATATGACATGAAATTAAAATAATATATATGTGAAAGATTTATTATTGAATGGATTATACAACTGAATAATGTCTCTCTTTCAAAGTAAAGCTTGAAGAATGGCTCAATAAGAATATTTCAAAGCTTTTTATGTTCCAAAGAGTACAATAACTTGATTGTGTGAGTTCAACTCTTTTTGAATATGTGCAGCTGTCCATTGAATGCTCAATAGAATGGGTTTATATAGCTATCAAATAATATGGCCGTTGGGACTTTAATTTGAAAAATATTTGCTTTAAAATGTTCAGATTTGGTGTCCAACAGTCATATTTTTTAACTACCAGTCGACTGGGTCGTGATACCAATCGACCGGGTTCTCTTGAAAAATCTCGTTTTCAAGGCTTCTGGGTTACTAGTCGACTGGTATATTTCATCCAGTCGACTGGGGACTTACTGTCCTATATATCAGTCGACTGGTATGTGTACCCAGTCGACTGGGTTCTCTTCCAACCCAGTTTTTCTGTTTTTACTTAAAACGTTTGTTTTAAAAAGATCGGTTTAGAAAACCTTTTTGTGTTTGAGCCATTGAATAAGCTATTACAATGTATAAGTGAGACTTACACTGGTTCTAATACTTTAGACCTATACTAGTTCTTCAGTCTTCACTTGATAGTTTGATTCGGTTTGAGTTCTTGCACCTTGATCCTTGGTTGAATGCTTTTGTTGCTTACTACACTTAGTTTGAACAGTTAGAATAATCGTAGTTGTGTTTGTCATCATTAAAATACGAGTGAGGGTCAACAATCTCCCCCTTTTTGATGATGACAAAACTAATAATGTGAAAACAGTTTAAAAAACTAAGTGTTTAGATTTTAAGAAAATTTGGATAGAGTCTCCTCTGTTTTTCGAGTAAAACCACCCTGTAAACAAGAAAACGCAGTTTATATAAGCATTTCAACCAACCAAAATCAACTCAACCAATCAATGAATCATTTTTAATAAGCTTTGGAGCAGTGCTCCCCCTAAATCTATGCATTTGTTTCTGTTTACTTAGTTTTTCTCATTTTTCTCTCCCGTTTTAACAACAGCAACCAAAGGGGCTAGAAATCAAAAAATAAGCTATTTAGTTACTACAGTCACCTAGAGTACACTTAAACAAACCTGTACGCGAAAATTTGGCTTCATTCGAAGTTCAGAAGCCATCCCGGGAAGAACTAGAAGTTTTCATATAAGCATAATCATTTTCAGAGCATTTTCATGAATAAAAATAGTTGGAAACTATGCAAACATATCACAAATAATGTAAATAGATGTATGAAATATGACTAAAGTAAAAGCAACATCATATATAAAAAGTCAGTACACGAACGGGCTTCATAGAGCCATTTATAAGACAGAAATACATAAATAGATGTCCGTGCTACATGCTAAGATCTGGAAAACACTATGTATATCAAAATAACATAGACCATGACTCAAATAGCAGGAAAATCCGAGATTTCACCAATGAGATCCCGTATCTCAGCTAATGAACCCTTTGTACGCTCTCTGTGTAGCTCGAAGTCATCCCGTAGATGATCAATAGAGGAGCTCAATCTCTGGTACTCTGACTGCATGGTCTGAAACCCGGACTGCATAGTCATCTGGAGGCTCATGATAGCCTATAGAATGTTGCCATATCCGGGCTGACCAGTACTCGAGTCACCAATGGGAGGTGCTCAGGTATCCGTGTCCATATCAGTAGCAGTGTCAGCAGCTGCCTCCACATCCTCATCATCATCGCTCTCATTGTCTCGGATCCGTAAGCGCTTCCCGGCCTTCGGATAGAGGAAACCGTCATGAACCGCGCATCCCATCTTTTTCAGTGATGAGACATTGATGATGTCCGTCGGTCCAATATCCTGAGCCTCGGAGGCAGGCAGGGGCACCTCGAAGTGCTGGAGTATGAGCATAATGAGCATCCCGTAAGGTAGACACCCAGAGTCGCTCGCTTCGCCATTTATCATGTTGGCGAGCAGCAGAGGATATATATTGAAGTGGTGCCCAGTTTTAAGGCACCAAATCAATACTGTATCTATCTTAAATAGATACCATCGACTCCTGAGTCTCGGGTGGATGGTCCAACTTATTATCAGCTAAAACATCTTTGAGTCTAGGGGCATATCACTACATGTATGAAGTGTAGTGGGTCTGTACACATAGTTAGGGTCTCCCCTGACTATCTGACAGGCCATCTCGACATCGAAGTTATCTGACCATCCATCCAAACTTCATTGGATCCCCCTTACAAGGATCCTCAGTATGCTCATGAGAAGGTCAGTGTTGATCTCAAACTCCACACCCTGGACACTAGTTCTGAATCTCAGAGCCAGTAGACTGGGTTTCACCAAGTTCGCATAGAACTGGTGAATCAGTCTCGGGTAATACTTATCATATACCTTGGCCTGTGGGGTCAGATTTATTGCCTCAAAGGCTAGCAAAATATCGAAGTTACCATGACGAATAGAGTCGAAATCGACAACTCTACCCATCATGATCTTCTTATGACGGATTATAGAATCATACCTCACCTTGGCAGCAGGACTGGAAAACAGAGCTTTATCAAGCTTTGTTCTGGGCTTTTTGCTTGAAGAGCCCGCTACTCCCTTTCCCCGTGTATCCTGATCCTTAGTTTTGGTGGACCTTGGCCTTGTAGGCACATTTGGTCCCCTGGTAGTGTATCTGATACGAATTTTATCGGTCATTTTTTGAAAAATGGGGTTTTTTGGGAAAAATAGATTCTAGTGAAAATAAGAGATTTTAACCGTAGAAAGTTAAAAATCTCGTTATGGATGAGTAGATCGGTGTGTTTAGATGAAGTTTGGATAGTTTTTGGATCAAAAAAGTGAAATTTTTTAGAGAGAGAAAGCTAGGGTGCTTGAAAATAGCATAAAAAAAATGAACAGTCCTTTTATAGAATCGCGACACCAGTCGACTGGGTCAAGATACCAGTCGACTGGGTCCCTTTGAAAAGATGAATAGTTTTTATACCAGTCAACTGGGTCTATGTACCAGTCGACTGGGTAAACTAGCAGTGAGATACCAGTTGACTGGGAAGTTTGTTCCAGTCAACTGGATGAAAACTAATTTTCAAAAACTTGGCTCCAAACAAGGTCTAGATGTACCAGTTGACTGGATAAGACTTACTAGTCGACTGGACCCTTAAGAAAATTTCCAGTCTTGAATTTGTAGCATGAAATTTGTTTATCTATGACATCTTGAGTGAGGGAGATATTTAAACAATAATTAATACTCTTTCACTAGATGTCAAACACATGCATATGATGAATGAAGGAGCAATCAGATATTCAGTTTATCATAATCCAGCAATCCCATCAACATTCTAATCTTATAGAAACTAGCTTCACCTAGAGGTTTTGTAAGAATGTCAACTATTTGATCTTTTGAAGGAACGAATTCTAGTCTTATGTCACCTTTTTTAGCATGGTCTCTTAAGAAATGATGTCTTATTTCTATGTGCTTTGTTCTAGAGTGCTGAATAGGGTTCTTGGTTAGGTTGATAGCACTAATATTATCTCAAAATATTGGGATGTTTTTGAGGTTCATGTCATAGTCTTCTAGTTGTTGTTTCATCCATAATACTTGGGCACAACAACTTCCGGCTGCAACGTATTCCGCCTCGGCGGTTGATAGTGCAACAGAATTTTGTTTCTTGAAAAACGAAGAGCTTAACATTGTACCTAAGAATTGGCATGTACCACTTGTGCTTTTTCTATCTAACCTACATCCAGTAAAGTCGGCATCTGAATATCCTACAAGCTCAAAAGATGAATCTCTAGAGTACCATAATCCTATGGTTTGGGTTCCTTGTAGATATCTAAGGATTCTTTTTACTATAACTACATGTGATTCCTTAGGATTAGCTTGAAATCTAGCATACATGCATACACTGAACATTATATCAGGTCTACTTGCAGTCAAATAAAGTAAAGCACCTATCATGCTTCTATAATATTTAGTATCTACAGTTTTACCTCCTTCATTAAGATAAAGTTTTGTAGTTGTGCTCATAGGTGTTCCAAGTGGCTTTGAGCTTTCCATCCCGAACCTCTTTAGTAGGTCCTTAATGTACTTCGATTGATTGATGAAGATTCCTCCTTTTAGTTGCTTGATTTAAAGTCCAAGGAAGTAGGTAAGTTCTCCCATCATGCTCATTTCAAATTCACCTTGCATGCACTTCACAAACTCTTGACACATAGATTCATTAGTAGCACAAAATATAATATCGTCAACATATATTTGGACTATAAGAGTGTCATTTTTGTGAGTTTTTGTGAAGAGAGTTGTGTCTATTCTACCTCTTACAAAATCATTGTCAATCAAAAATTTACTTAGTCTTTCATACCATGCCCTCAGAGCTTGCTTCAACCTATATAGAGCTTTAGAAAGCTTGTAGACATGATTTGGAAGACTAGAATTTTCAAATCCAAGTGGCTGCTCAACATACACCTCTTCTTCTATAAAGCCATTTAAAAGGGCACTTTTTACATCCATTTGAAATAGTTTGAATTTATTAAAGTATACAAAGGCTAATAACATTCGAATAGCTTCTAATCTAGCTACGGAAGCATAGGTCTCATCAAAGTCTATTCCTTCTTCTTGATTATATCCCTTAGCAACTAGTCTAGCCTTGTTTCTAGTCACTATTCCATTTTCATCAATCTTATTTCTATATAACCATTTAGTTCCAATTATTGAATGATTCTTAGGTCTTGGAACTAGTTTCCAAACATTGTTCATCTCAAATTGATTTATTTCTTCTTGCATTACAATTATCCATTCATTATCTTTTTCAGCTTCTATAAATGTCTTAGGTTCTACTTGAGACAAATAAGCTACAAAATTGCAAATATTTCTAATAGAAGAGCGAGTTCTTACCCCTTGTGAAGGATCACCAATCACTTGATCAATCGGGTGATAATTTACATACGTCCAGTCTTTGGGTAGACTTTCCTCTTGTTGGCTTGAGGATGGTTGGTCCAAATTGGGAGTTTCCATCTCTTCATTTGCTAGAGGTGGACTCTCTTTTAGGTTAACAATGGGAGTAGGAGTTTCCATTCTTGGAATTAAATCTGCATCATCTTTAAAGGAAACTTCTCTACTACTAATTGGGTTAGACTCATCAAGAGTTACATGTGCAGATTCTTCTACCACTAGAGTTCTCTTATTGAAAACTCTATAAGCCTTACTAGATGTTGAATATCCTAAAAATATTCCTTCATCGGTCTTAGAATCAAATTTACCCAAGTTAGTTTTATTGTTATTTAGGATGAAGCATTTACAACCAAATGCTCGAAAATAGGAGATATTAGGCTTTCTTCCTTTCCATAGTTCATATGGAGTTTTATCAAGCAGAGGCCTAATTAAAATTCTATTTAAGATATAACAAGAAGTGTTCACGGCTTCAGCCCAAAAGTATTTTGGTAAAATATTTTCACAAAGCATAGTTCTTGAAAATTCTTCTAGAACTCTGTTTTTCCTTTCAATAACTCCATTTTGTTGAGGAGTTCTAGGAGCTGAAAAGTTGTGATTAATTCCATTTTCATCACAAATCTTGAAAAGTTTTGATTTTCAAATTCTTTGCCATGATCACTTCTTATGCTTGAAATACAAATTCCTTTTTCATTTTTTACCTTTTTGCAAAACTTTTCAAATCCTTTGAAAGCTTCATCCTTGTAAGCAATAAAAATAACAAAGGTATATCTTGAATAGTCATCAACAATAACAAGAGCATATTGATGGCCACCTAGACTAATGGTACTAATTGGACCAAATAAGTCTATATGCAGAAGTTCCAAAGGTCTAGTAGTTGAGACTACATTTTTTGCTTTAAATGAAATCCTAGTTTGTTTTCCTATTTGACAAGCATTGCATACTTTGTCTTTTTCAAAGTTGATTTTAGGAAGTCCAATGACTAAATCTTTTCTTGAAAAGATTTTTAGCAAGTTCATGTTCACATGACCAAGCCTTCTATGCCATAGCCATGGATTTTCACTAAAAGCAGGAAAACATTTTTCATTTTCAGAATGCAAGGATTTCAAATCAACTATATAGACATTTTCATGTCTATGGCTAATAAATTTGATCTTGTTGCTCTTGATGTCTATAACTAGACAATGAGAGGTCTCAAATGTGAATTTGTTGCCTTTGTCACATACTTGACTAATGCTAAGTAAATTTGGCTTAAGGCCTTGTACTAGCAATATATTATCTAAGGTTGAGAAATTATTACCGACTTTTCCATGCCCGATCTTTATTTTTGTATTGTCTCCAATGGTGACATATCCACCATCTCTTAGAGTTAGCTCATTGAATACATTTTTATCACTGGTCATATGCTTTGAACATCCACTATCAAGGTACCAACAGTTACCTTTCTCCTTGGTGTGGAGACATATCTACATCACACAAGGATATACGATAGCACTTTTAGGTACCCAAAATTTCTTAGGTCCTTTGGGGTTAGTCCTAGAAAACACGGTTCCTTTTGGAACCCATACTTTCTTAACAGTATATGGTGATCTATGGACATTTTGATGATGCATAATCCTAGGATGGTAGTTATTGAAATTTCTAGGATATCTTAGATGTGCATGCCTATAATCCTTAGGATAATGGTTTCTAGGATACATGTTTTTATGGTGAGGAATATGAAAATGCATGTCATTTTCAGAAAATGTATGATGATGCATTCTAGGATACATGCTAGCATTATTATGAGTATGCATATTATTTCTAGGATAACCATGATGGTAATTCCTAGGATTAGCATGAGCAGAGTGCATATTTTGATTATACATATTGTTCCTAGAATGTACATGATGGTTATTTCTAGGATGTGTATAAGCATTTCTAGAGTGTGCATACACATAAGCATGTGTATTTCTAGGATGCTTCATTTTTGTATGAACATTTAAATTTCTAGATTTCCTAGCATTCATTGAGGGAGTGCTTTTAATCTTGTTAGGGGTTTTTGAAGTAGATGCTTCACTCACACATGAGGCTTTCATGAATAAGCTCTCTTTTGATTTTTAATTTCCCAATGGAGAGTATCCTAAATCAGATTTTCCTCCACTTAATCTTTGAGAAGAAAGCATTTCATCAAGCTTTTCTTTTCCAAGCATAAGTCTGGATATAGTGCCATTTAATTATGAAATTTTATTCTTTAAATTCTTATTTTCATCTTTGAGGAAATCTTGAGAAGAATTATATAGTAAAGAAGATAATTTATCTTTTTCTTCTCTGAGACTTATCATCTCCTTAGAGAGAGATGATACCTCTTTCTTAAGAATTGAATTTCTAGAATCAAATTTCTTCAACTCATCATGCATTTCATTTATTACTTCTAGCAACTCTTCACTACTACTTACAATATTATTCTTAGAAGAAGAAGAAGATGTTACCTCACTTTCATCGTCGATTGCCATCAAACAAAGGTTGGCAATCTCCTCATATCCAACTTTTTTGTCCGATGACTCATCTTCTTCTTCGTCATCGCTCCAAGTAGTTTCTATCATGGCTCTCTTCTTCAAGCTCTTGTATGGTTTGTTTGAAACCGTACAATCAGCCCATGATGTGACCAGGCTTCTTGTAGCCATAACACGTAAGTGGTTCCCTTTTCGAAGTGGGATCCTTTGTATAAGGTTTCTTGCTTTTCTTCAAGAACCTATGGAATCGTTTGGTGATTAATGCCATTTCACCATCTTCCTCACTGCTCTCCGCTTCTTTTTCGATTCCATTTCTTTGTTTCTCGTAGAAGCTTTGAGAGCAATTATCTTTTTCTTCTTCTCATCATCATTGACGACGGGAGACATTTGTTCTATCTCATTTGTCAAAAATGATCCAAGTAGTGTCTCAACATCAAGTTTGTCAAGATCTTTGGCCTCCTGAATGGCTGTCTTCTTTGGTTTTCATGAAGGTGGCAGAGATCTTAAGATTTTTCTAGTTAGTTCAAACTCCTCAATATTCCTACCAAGTAGCTTTAAACCATTTATAATAGTTATGAACCGTGAGTGCATTTCAGAAATTGTTTCGTTAGGAGACATTTAAATGACTCATATTCAGAAACTAGCATATAGTTTTTGACTTTTTTTACCTCACTAGTTCCTTCATATGTAATTTGCAGTTTGTCCCATATCTCTTTAGTCGAAACATATGCAGATATTTTATTATATTCAAAGATATCTAAAGCGCAATGTAACATACTTGTTGCTCTGCTATTGAGAGACATCATTCTACAATCCTCGTCAGTGTACTCAGTTTTGAGTTTAGGCATTGTATGATGGGTCTCTCCAATAGTTATTTCCTTTGAAGGAATTCTAGGTCCTTCTTCAATGACTCTCCACCGATTGTAATCTTGTCCTTCGACAAAGATTTTCATTCTGTTTTTTCAGTAATTATAGTTAGAGCCATTGAACAAAGGTGGTCTAGTATAAGAGTGTCCCTTAGAGTAGCTATTTGCTGCCATCGGATCAAGTCAAGGATTTTAAGCCTAAATTTGAGAATGAGGCTCTGATACCAACTGTAGACCGAGGTTTTAACCCAAGATGGGGGGTGAATTGGGTTTTTAAAACTTTTGTGAAATTAATACAAGTTTATAAAAATGTACAAGCAGCAAACAATTAAAACAAGTAATGTGCTGTAAATAAAGAGTTTAAGAGTAGAGGATGCAAACGCTGATTATAGTGGTTCGGAAATATCAGATTCGTTCCGACCCTACGTCCACTCTCTTCAAGTAATCTCCTTGAAGTAATCCACTAATTAACTTAATCGTACAACTTTGCCAGTGTTGTACAAACCTTACAATCCCTTCCTCTCGGAAGCTATCCATTTCCTCTCGGAAGTAATCCCCTTCCTTTAGGAAGTTATCCCTTTACAAAAGATGCTGTAAAGTAAATGGTAGAGAGACAACAAATGAAAGCTTATACAACTGAATAATGTCTCTCTTTCAAAGTAAAGCTTGAAGAATGGCTCAATAAGAATATTTCAAAGCTTTTTGTGTTTCAAAGAGTACAATAACTTGATTGTGTGAGTTCAACTCTTTTTGAATTTGTGCAGCTGTCCATTGAATGCTCAATAGAATGGGTTTATATAGCCATCAAATAATATGGCCGTTGGAACTTTAATTTGAAAAAAATTTGCTTTAAAACGTTCAGATTTGGTATCCAACAGTCATATTTTTGAACTACCAGTCGACTGGGTCGTGATACCAGTCAACTGGGTTCTCTTAAAAAATCTCATTTTCAAGGCTTCTGGGTTACCAGTCGACTGGTATATTTCATCAAGTCGACCTGGGACTTTTGCTAGTCGACTAGTAGCCAGTCGACTGGTATGACTGACCTAGTCGACTGGGGACTTACTGTCCTATATACCAGTCGATTGGTATATGTACCCAGTCGACTAGGTTGTCTTCCAACCCAGTTTTTCTGTTTTTACTTAAAATGTTTGTTTTAAAAAGATCGGTTTAGAAAACCCTTTTGTGTTCGAGCCATTGAACAAGCTATTACAATGTATAAGTGAGACTTACACTGGTTCTAATACTTTAGACCTATACTAGTTCTTCAGTCTTCACTTGATAGTTTGATTCGGTTTGAGTTCTTGCACCTTGATCCTTGGTTGAATGCTTTTGTTGCTTACTACACTTAGTTTGAACTGTTAGAATAATAGCAGTTGTGTTTTGTCATCATTAAAATACGGGTGAGGGTCAACATAAATGATAACGTTGAATTGAGAATTTAGAGATGATTAAATATAAGATTGAAAGATTGATATGTCTGATGAGTAACTTAAGAAGAGATTGTGTAATGGGAGAATTATGAAACTGAGTAGTGATTATAGAATATTGTTATTGAATTATTTGAGGAAAAAATGAATGAATATCGGAAGATTATTAGAAGTAATTGAATCATAAGATGTAACTAGGAGTATATAATCGAATACTTAAAGTAAATTTAATTCACTGAGCTCGTGAAGCTCACTCTTTATTGTATAATGATTTCAAGTAGCAGGCAGGACATATAGTTTGGTGAGTTGAGATTCAGATGAAGTCATTATCTGTACGCTACGTGGTTCATATCCTCGTACTAATGGAAAAAAATATTTGTAAATATTCATGCATATTACGTTGTATATAATGTTTAAGTCAAGATCTGAATAATGTATCTCCCCTGTTGAGGGTTGAGGATTGATGTAATAATTGCAGTTCGTATTATTTTTATTGTTGCATATTGTGTCGTGCTGGGATTTTCAAAATGTGACAATATCGTCTCGGGGGTGATCAACTCGGGATGGGTTGTTACATCTCTCCCCCGAGGCTTTACTATCATTGATCTTGTCCTCCTACCAAAGGTAAATTCCCTAGAGAATTTAACAGATTTGCATCCCATAAGTTTATTCATTTTTTGATACAAAATAATTTCCCAGATTCTGGTAAACAAACTAGTGCCTTTACTCTGTTCTTGCATTTCTTGAGAACAATCTGGTTTTATTGCCAGCCGTAGTATTCATGAGAATATTAACCTTGCACATGAGATGATGCATGATCTTAACAGGAAAGTTACATGATTCAATGTTATTTTCAAAATAGATGTCAAAACTTACGATAGGGTTGACTGGGGATTCCTGCTTCAGGTGTTTCACAAGTTAGGATTTGTAAAAATTTGGTGTGATATATTTTCAGGTGCATTTCTAATGTCTGGTACACTATTTCCCTGAATGGGGGGAAACATGGGTTTTTTCAATCCTCCATAGGCTCTTGGCAAGGAGATCATCTACCTCAATTGCTTTTCATTCTTGTTCAGGAGGTTTTCCTCAGGAACTACTGAGATTGGCTTAATAGAGGTATGATTGGGCACTATGCAGTCACGAGTCCTGTCCTTGGTATTTCTCACTTGCTTTATACAGATGATATGTTACTTTTTTTAATGGAAAAAATGGGTCTGTTGAGGCTTGTACCGGGCTTTTGAAGTCATATGAGGAAGCATCAAGGCAAAGAATTAACTAGAAAAAAGCACGTTCATTGCTAGTCCTTCCTGGTCAAGAATTCAATTTCGTTTGATGAGGCGTTGGAGGTCTCTTAAACCGACTTCCTTGCCTCTTCATTATTTGGGAGTTCCTTTATTTAAGGGCAAATGTTTGGTCTCTTATTTTTTCTATTTGGAAGATAAAATTCGTAAGAAATTGGGGATGTGGAAAGCAAAATTCTTATCTGTGAGGGGGAGGGAAGCTCACACTTCTTAAGAGTGTGCTTAGCTCGATTCCAATTCACACGTTGGTTGCAATTGATGTGCCATTCGGTTTGCTCCATTCTTTAGAAACAATTTTTTCCTTTTTCTTTTGGAATAATACAGATTGCACTAAGTGTCATTGGGTGGCTTGGGACAAGATATTTAAGCAAGTGGAAGAGGAGGTTTGGGAATCTGTCATCTAGCAAAGGTTCATCAAGCTTTGCAAGCTAAGATGGCATGGAATTTTGTCTATGGGAATTCTTTGTGGGTGTGCTTCATGAGGGGTAAGTATGGTTCACCTCCTCGGATTTGCGTGTTCCTTGGTTTAGTTCTAGGGGATGGAAGTTATTACTACCTCATATAAATACTATTCTAGCAAACGCTACATGGGTGGTTAGCTCTGGTTCCCTTCCTTTTTTTTTTTTGGATAACGGACCATTACGACCGCCCCCACAGTCTTTGCCCTAGGACCCTGTGGAGGATGTAAATCGCAGGATGTGCAGCGCAGTGGCAGGACTCGAACCCGAGACCTTACGGGGTCACCGTCATCTCGAAGGCCGAACTTACCACTGCGCCATATGCCCTAGGGGCTGGTTCCCTTTCTTTTTGGAATAGTTGTTGGCATCACCAAGTCATCAGTTTGGATTCCGTCCCATTCCTGGATGATTCCATTAGGGAGGTTGTCACTGATCCCTCTAAAATGAACGGCTAAGTGCTGATTTCCCCCTTCTTTTTCTTGAAGCTTCTACGGTGCGCTTGAATTTGATGGAGGATGTGCTAGCTTAGGATCACTCGGCCTCAGGTATTTTTTATGCTAAAGAGTACTGGGATTTTATTCGTATTAAAAATCCTCTATTTAGATGGCATAAAAAGCTGTGGAATAAATGGATTCCTTTCAAACTGGCGTGTTTTGCTGGGAAGGTTTTATTTAATGTTGTTTCGGTTGGCTCTAGAGTGAAATCCATCGGTATTTCTTTGGCCTTTAAGTGCGTTTGTTAAATTGAATCTCAAGAGGAGTCCTTAGAACACTCGTTCGTGACTAGTGAACTTGCTCAGGGTGTATGGAATTTCTTTGGGACTTGTTTGGATGTGCCTCCTGCGGTTTCTTTGACCTTGCTTGCAGATCATTGGTTTCACAAGTCTAGTCTTAAATCCAAAATAGGTTTCACTAAAATCAGGGTTTTAATTCGTGGTTTGTGGGCTCGAAATGAAGCTTTGTTTGAAAGCATTTAGGCCAAATTTGGACGGGATCATTAAGCACGTTCTGGATGGGCTGCGCGAATTGACTATATTATTTCAGCCCAAAACTGTTTTGAAGGTTCGTTCTTCTGCGCGCATCCTTACTTTGGGCTTGCCACTTCATATTGCGCCAAATAGACAAGGGATTTGGGTTAAATGGAGTGGGCTTACAAATGATGGGCATTAAATTGAATTTAGATGGGTTTGTATTCGCGCCTGGCAGTGGGGGGTGGAGGGGTTTTCGAGCTGGGCCATCTTTGGTTTTGGCTTACTCCGTTAGCTTTGAGGATTTCACTAACATGCAGACGGAGGCCTGTGCTCTGCTCGTGGGCCTTCAGCTAGCTCGGCAGCATAGGATTTCGGTTTTGGAGGTGGAGTGCAATTCAAAGGCTCTAGTCCAAATCATTTTGGGTTAGTGCAAATGCCCTTGGCAAAAAGTGTATTTAGTCCGGGAAATTAAGGAAATGCTCCCAAATTATGAGTGTTTGCATCATATTTTTCTTGAAGCCAACGGGCTCGTTGATTGTTTGGCAAAGGCGGGCCCAAGTTTGGGTGGTTATAATTTATTTTGGAGTTTAAGTGATTTACCTCTGGCCTTTGGATCATGATAACTCTCGCTTGCCTATTTTAAGAAAACTATAATGATTTTTATTTGGGTAAGATTTAGGACCCTCTGAGATTTTTCTCGGGTATGGGCATTTTTTCCCGTTTATTTGTATTTTTTTCAAGTTTATTTTAATAAAAAAAAGAGTCAAATTCATTTCCAAGCCTGATACTTAGAAAAGAGGAGGGGGGGCATTGTTCCTTTGAAATCCTAGAATATGTGAAAGGGAGTCACCATCCGGCACCGCTATAATTAGGCAGATTTAGTGTTGATCTCCTACCTGTAGGAGGATATGTTCAGTAAATATCAACAGCAGTTAGAGTGTTGTTGTTTGTGTCGATCTGATCAAGTTTGTTGCCAATGTATTTTAGCAAATTTAAGCATGACATTGTGGCAAGGAGGAAAGAGTAGACAATCAAGTAAGTCCATCACTATCAGAAAAAATGTTTACTGCGGTGGGATATTAGTGACGAGATATTGCCCTTGTTGATAATCTCATCGGCGACCGGCTTCTGTCGCTGTTAACCGTCGCAAATAAATTGTATATTAATTTTTATTAAAATACATTAGCGACGGTTAACTCGTCACTGTGCCATCGCAGTACATATATATTATATATCAGCGATAAGATAATGTCGATTAAAAATTTAAATTAATTTGGGGGAAAATGATAAAAAAAATACATTATTATTAAAATAAAAGTGACTAGATTAAAGCATATCAGCTACCAGAATCCCATATCTTTAAATCCCTAACCCCAATTCCTTTTCACTTTTGTTTGTGCTCGTGCAATCTGTCCCGTCTCTCTCTTTCTCTCTCTCTCATCGTTGTTCTCTCTCTCCTCCACTGTACGAATTCACTCTCGCTCCTCTCTTTTTCTTCTCTTTCTTTTTTTCCTCTCCTTTTCTTCCCTTCCTCTTTCTCATCTCTTTTCCTTCTCTTCCTCTCTCTCTCCGTCGTGAATGAGCCCTGCGCCGCCATTGTCACTCCGCAACCGCAACCTCTATATGGGTAAGTCTCACTTTTCTCTCTCTTCATTTATGTGTTGGATGAAAAATCTCATTACATTGTCATAGATATTATGGGTTATTTGAAGTATTTTTTGTTTTATTTTGTGGGTTATTAGAAGTATTTTTTTGTTTGATTTTGTGAGTTATTTTTGTTGGATGATAAATCTCTTAGATGATCAGTTTGTTTGCTTAGAAAATTTACGGATGGGGACAAAATTTTCAGGATTTGTATCGTCAAGGGTTGAGACATTGGAAACTTTTCTTAACTAAGCTTAATAGAAAACTTACCTTTGTTAAATAAGTCTTTTTTCATATAATATTTGAGATAAATGGATGATTAGCGAGTTAAATGATGTTTTACATAAGCAATTGTGTAATGAATAGGCCTAAGGCAAAATGTATTAGTGATGAGGCAGTGGTAGTTTAATGTTGTACTGTAAGCATTTTAATTAGCTCTCTAAAAGAATGGGCAATCTTGACAAAAACTTTGAAGGTAACTGATTGTTCTTTTATAATTATTTTTATTTTTTCATGCACCTGTCCTTAGGTTAATGTTGTTGGTAACAATGAATTTGCAGCTGTCCTATTGTTAAATTTGTTGGCTTAATTCATACGGAGTAATATATTATTATTGAGTTGATCTTTGGTTATTTTTAATAAATTAACATTTGTGTAGAAAAGATAGTATGTAAAGTTGTTTTATTGAATATAAAACAATTTTTAGCTCTATAATTTTTTTACTAAAATATATTTTAAAAATCACTTTAACAATTATAAACCGAAATTACTTAAAAGGTGGCAAAATCTAATCTGACCAAAAAATACATCAAAATAATACGACCCGAACCCGACCCTAACCTGAGTGATCTGAAACGACCTGGATTCAAAATGACTCGAACTCGACCCGATCCGAATAACCCAAAACCCGAAACGATCCGGCCCAAAATGACTTGAATATATATATAGTTTGCTTTCTAAAACTGTGATGATAGTTAATTTACTAGTTGACAGATAAAATAAATTATATAATAATTAATTAATTATTGATTTATATGTGTTGATATGCATGGATCAACATTCTATTAATATGATTAATCTCATTAATTTCAAATAAAAAATCGAGAAAATAATAAATTTTGCATTGTTCTTCAAGTTACAATAAAATTTTATTTTTAATTGTCTTGAAAAATATATTTTATTTTTAAAATATATTATTTTAAAAATTAAGTATTGATTTATTATTAATTAATTTTCACGTATTTGACAATGTAACGCGTTTTGTCATATTATATGTAAATAAAATATAATTTTAATTAAATGTATCTATTTTATTAACCTGATCTAATCCGAGACTCGATACGACCCGAAATTAAAATGACATAAAACCGACCTGACATGACCCGTTTGCCACCTCTAAAACTACTACTTCAACCAAATGGTGTTGAAGAAAAAAAAATTGTTGGCTTTGGGAACACGCTACTTTACCTTTTTTATATAGGCTTCATCATATCTAGTGTTGATTTTCTTGTTAATAGACAATTTCTTTTTTTCCTGAGAAATTATTTAAAAAACACACAAATATGGAATGAGACATGTAATTCTCCATTCCAAATTGTTCTTACTTGGTTCATTTGTATGAGCTAAAACTAATGTATTAAAATTAATTTGTACTTATCACATTAAAAATTTCTAATCTTATTGTGGAGTAAAAAACTTAAGAGGAAAACCCATGAGTTAAATATGTTGGTTGTGAATTGATGAGTGATGAAAATGCAAAGAAATAAATTATCATATTTTGTTTGTTTATTATTGCATATATATTCGGATATGATATGTCACATTTTGTTATTATTTTTCTAATATAATCAGAATTTGAGCATTTTTTTGGTATTGATGTAATCATATTTGATCCAATTTTGAATGTAAATTTAATATATTTTCAACAAGTAATTATGATTTTTTTATTATTTTGAAATATATTTAGAAAATAAAAAAAATTACCATGGTATTAGCGATAGGAAATCTCCTTACTAATAATTTAAAACAAAAAAATCAATGACAGGAAAAGCCTTTGCAGATACTTCTATCATAACGGGTTTTCCTTCGTTAATGTCGTAGTTAATAATGAAAGATTTTGACAAATTTGGGACGAGAAACACAATCGTTGATGAGCCATCATTTCTCAATGACAGGTTTCCGTTGCAGAACGTAGATATGATAATATTATGTTTTGGTCACTTAATTTATTCCGAAGCCATTAGCGATGGGTCAGACCGTTGCTAATAAACTATATATCGTCGCTGATGATATTATTTGCGACATTTTTTTTCTGTCACGGATGTTTTACATCTGCGACATATAAAATTACGACAGATTGTTTGCTGATTAGTGTCAGTGACGAGATGGGGGTTTTCAAGGACGGGAACTCCCATCACACAAAATCTTTTGTTTTTTTTTTTTTTTAAAGTGTATCCCCAAGTGACAACATTTTAGTTTTCCAGCCAGCAAGTTTGATTGTGACTTTATCAGCCACATGCTGGAACGTGCTTTTTTTTGTGGTGAGTCAAATTCATTTCCAGGCCTAGATATTTAGAGGGCAGTAACTTTTTGAAATCCCAGAATGTTTTGAAGGGGGTCACCATCCTGCGCCGCTATAATTGGGCAGATTTAGCATTATGATTTTTGTTTATTGATCTCTTACCTTGACCACTCATAGAAGGTGGTGATGACCTCATTTATGTGTCGAATGTTACAAGTCCGCGTTAATAAAAAAGTATGCAAACATGAGATGGGATGTTGTCTGTACGTTCCGCGCAACCTGGATGCCTTGAATTTTCTTGTCAGCTTCAGCTTTGACAAGCATACACGAGAGAACATTTTGAAAAAGAATGAACAATTAAGGGGATAATAGAGACGAAGGCCTCTCTGCGGGACAATGGGTCTAGATGCTTTACAATTAATAAGAACCTTGTATGAAACTGTAGACACGTATTCCATAAGAAGCCAAATCCAATGATTAGTAAACCCCATTGTTTCTAGAACTGCGTCAATAAATTGCTATGAAAGAAGGTCATAGGCTTTGCTCATATTTGTATTGATTGCAGCCAAGCCTCTTTTGCTTGTTTTTTTCTTCCGCACTTTTTGTTTCAAGAATCTCATTTGCAATTAACAACGATTTGATCAGAAATTAATCTTCCATTGATAAAGGCATTTTTTAATGGGTGGATAACATCTTTCAGAATAGGTTTCAACCGATTAACAAGTACTTTGGCAATTATCTTATAAGCCACATTATAGAGGCTCATAGGACGCCAATCAGCCATAGTCTCAGAAGCCTTTACCTTCGGGATGAGTGTGATCAAGGTTGATCTCTTTTAGGAGAAAACCTTATCTGAGTGCAGATTTTGTAGCCTCTTTAACCAAAGTTCCCATAATATTCAAGCGACGGTGGTAAACCATAACTAGAATCCCATCTCGCCCTGGGCTTTTTGTTGGATGAATTTGTTTAACTGCTTCAGATATATGTATATACATATACATGTATACATGTGTGTACATGTATACATACTTTTGTGGGCAACCAATGCTGATGTGGTGAAAATTTTGACATCAAAGAGCTCATGCAAGTTGTACATGATAGAGAGCAAAAATTGCATCAATTAGTTATGTTAGGGTTCTCCTCTTTAAAATTGAGGAGAAAATGCGTCACTTGATCTTAATCAGAAAATTTTCGCAATGAAGCCTATTTTCTATCCATATACGGACCTGAGCATAGAAGCATAGCATATACATGATCCAAACTTCTCTCAATGATGATTAAGTTTGGAGGGAATTCATGGTAAATATTTGGACTTCAAAAAGAAACTGATCTGCAATGTGAAGATCCAACGTTTTCTTTTTTCCCATTCATAAATTATATGATATGATGCATTGTCATTTTCCCATTTGAGCTGCTTTACTCCATCCATGAATCCACGTTTAATTTCAACAAAATGATAGGGGAAAGTTTTGACAAACATAAATTATATAATAATATGATGCATAATTGATCGTGCATGTAACAATTTGCAATCTTGAGTTGAATTCTCCAAACAATCAATTTTCAAAGAGCAAGGGGCTTCTGTTTTGACAAACATATTCCATGAAATATTTCTTTTGCTCAAGTGAAGAGGGCAGGTGTAAAAAAATTAAATTCCATTTCCACAATAATTGCAGACATGTATAAGAAAGTAGATGGCAGATGTAAAGTAAAGTGGCTTTGACGAGAGAAATCCAAAGATTGACAAAAGAGATGATCTCAATAACCATTCAAAACATTACAAGGCATACCAACACACACATACTCACATTTCTCCCACTAAAGTAACCCACCAAACAACGGTGTCAAATTAAAAAAGAGAAATTAATCACCAGATTCCAAACACTGTTTCACCAAGATCTGTTTCTCCCCTTCTGTCCAAGGAAGACGTGAGTAAGTACCCTCTTCAATTGCAGCGAAGCCTTCAGCAGTTTCACACCCTAACATTTAAAACAGAGGAAGTATTATTGCAGTAAATCACTAAGACAATCAAAGTGTTAAAATTTATAAACATACAAAAGAGATAAGTAGACAATGCTATACCTCATTCATCTCAAAATTAACTACTTTCTCTTCAAGAGCACCAACATGCTTAACATTAAACTTGTTGATCAGAGTAATGCTTTAGATAGTTGACGTAGGCGTCACCACCAAATCATCCATCACCATATACGTTACCACTCCTTTTACAAAGCCTCTCTTGTTGGAGGACGAGGCCTCAGCTGGTGGATTGACAAACGTCAGTTTGTGATTCATACAGCGTTTGCACTGAGGACAAATGGCATTCGGGTCATTTGATACGTACATACGGCAGTTGCTGTACCATGAATAGCCAGACCCATAAAAGATTGCAGACGTTGATGACTGAATGTTTGGCAACAAAAGAGGAACATTTGCAGCATGGTTTGGTAATTTAGGCTTCAAGGGAGTTCTTGTTTTGGTTAGGCTGAATATAAGTATCACCTATATTTTCAATGCTCCCATAGAGATTTGTTAGTTTTAAAGAATGAAAGAACAAGAGTTTACTTAGGACAAGGAGAGAAAAAAAGAGGAAAATACACAGGAACTCAAATCTGGAATTCTATTTTTTCATAATGCATCAAGCTTGCATTATATAACAACTTAACAATTAACAAAGTGAAAGACAAAGGGGCAGAGAATCTGGAATAACCAGCACTGCTCAACATAAACAAATTAACCATTTCCTGAAAACTAGGAACCATAACTTGACTTAAACAAAAAGCACACTTCAGCAGAAAACATGGGGTAGTGATACCAGAAAACATGGGGTTGTAACACAAAAACATGGAGTAGTGGTGCATCAAACATGGAGTAGTGGTGCATCAAACATGCAGCAAAGCACCTGATGCAAATAACTAACACTCCTCCTTGCATTAGGAGCTGCAAACTCCAAGTCTCTGCCTAAGAAGCTCAAGTTTGTTTGCTGGTAGAGGTTTTGTGAAAATGTCTGCAAGCTGATCTTCAGATCTGCAATAAACCAAGCTCGCATCTCCTTCTTTCTGCACTTTTCTTAGAAAGAATAGCTTAATCTTAAAATGTTTAGTTTTTCCATGAAAAACCGGATTATGAGATATTGCAATTGCAGCTTGATTGTCCACAAATACCTCTGTATCATTCAGTTGCTTCAAATGTAAATCATATAGCAGCTTCCCCAGCCACAATACTTGATTCACTGCTGCTGTAGCAGCAACAAATTCAGCCTCTGCAGTAGACTGTGCTACACATTCTTGTTTTTTGGAACACCAAGAGAACACACCTGATCCTAGACTAAAGCAGTAACCAGATGTACTCTTCATATCATCCATGGATCCACCCCAATCACTGTCAGAAAATCCCATCAATTTGAAGTTTTGACACTTCTTGAATTTTACACCAAAGTTAACAGTCCCTTTGATGTACCTAATGACTCTTTTTGCTGCTTTAAGATGCATTTCACTAGCACAATGCATAAAACGAGAGAGAATGTTTACAGCAAAAAAGATATCTGGCTTGGTTGCAGTTAGGTACATTAGACATCCGACCAAGCTTCTGAAATAGCCTTCTTCGACTTTGTCTGTGCCATCTTCCTTACTTAAGCTTTCCTTCTGACTCATTGGTGTAGCTGTTGCTTTGTATTTCTCCATACGAAACTTTTTAAGTATTTCCTTAGCATACTTTCTTTGATAAACGAAAAATTCTCCTTCATCTTGTTTGATCTCCATACCAAGGAAATATGTCATCAGACCAAGGTCTGTCATATCAAAAACCAGCATCATCTCTTGCTTGAATTCATCAACAAACTTGGTATTGTTACTTGTCACCAACAATTCATCAACGTACAATGACACAATAAGAAAGTCAGTCCCCTTTTTCTTAACATAGAGAGTGACTTCTGATAGGCTTTTTGTAAAACCCAAGCTCAATAGATGATCATTTATCCTACTATACCAGGCTCTAGGTGCTTGTTTTAAGCCATAGAGAGCCTTTTTTAGCAGGTGCACTTTGTCTTCATGGTCTTCTTCAATGAATCCTTCTGGTTGCTCAACAAAGATCTCCTCCTGCAATAGACCATTTAAGAAGGCTGATTTTACATCTAATTGGAACACTTTCCACCTATTTTGGGTTGTTATAGCTAGCACCAGCCGAATAGTGTCTAGTATAGCAACAGGGGCAAATGTATCCGCGTAATCAACTCTAAAAACTTGAGCATACTCCTTGACAACAAGCCTGACTTTGTGTTTGTTGATGGATCCATCAGCATTGAACTTGGTTCTAAACACCCATTTGACCCCAATAATTTTTCTAGTCTTGAGGTCTATCAACAAGCTGCCATGTCTCATTTTTCTTGATCATGTACAGCTCCTCCTTCATTACCTTCTTCCATTTCTGGTTTTTAATGGCTTCTTCATAACCCGCAGGTTCACAAATGCCACATTGCATCTTTGATAGATATCATAGAGCAGTCTTGTTCCACAGATTGGTGGATCATCTTCCAAATCTTCTTCTGTCGTTTGGAAAGGGAGACTTGATTTGTGTATGCTTGTGGATGTCTCTTGTGTCTGTTCCCAGTTCTACTTCTCATCTTCATTGAAGAACACATCTCTACTAACAATTAACTTCTCTGTTTGAGGTTGATACACCTTGTAGGCTTTAGAGGAAGAACTATAACCCATAAAGATGCGTGGTTCTGACTTCTTGTCAAGTTTATCACGCTTGACCTGTAGAACATGAGAGAAACACATACAATCGAACACTCTAAGGAAATTGAGAGAAGGTTTATAGCCATTCCAAGCCTCGAATGGAGTTTTATCCTTCAACACCTTGGTAGGCAATCTATTCTACAAGAAAACTGAAGTACTTGCTGCCTCAGCCCAAAGTTTCTTTGGCAACTCCTTGTCATGAAGCATACATCTGGTCATCTCCATTATGTATCTGTTTCTCATTTCACTAACTCCATTTTGTTGTGGAGTGTATGGAGCAGTAAGCTGGTGTTCTATGCCTACTTCCTCGTAAAACAAATTGAATTCTTCTGAGGTGTATTCTTTTCCATTATCTGACCTTAGAGCTTGAATTTTGTAGCCACTTTGGTTTTCCACCATTTTCTTGAACTTCCAAAACACTCCAGCCACTTCTGACTTGAATTTTAAGAAAAAAATCCAGTACATTCTTGTAAAGTCATCAATTAAGGCAATGTAATACCGACTACCTGCTAATGACAGAGTTCTTTGAGGACCGGATACATCTGTGTGGATTAGTTGCAAACTTGTGAGTGGCTCTCCAGGTTGATTTTGGGAATGGTCTCCCTTTTTGTTTGCCGTATTAACAAGCATGACAAATCAGTAAGTGATCTCCAAATGTTGGTAAGCCAACTGTGAGCTCTTTTTTCTTCATGAGCTGCATCTTTTGCAAGTGACAATGACCAAGTCTTTTATGTGATAAGACGCTTAAATATACATATTTAAGCCCCCTTATTTACACTTGTTAGATCCTTTATTACGTTAATTTGGTATCTTTTACTCCATTTGTGTGTTTTACATGTTTTTATAGGGTCTTGGAGAAAAAGAAGCAGTTTTGGCACTTTAAGGAAGAAATCTAGAAGCCCTGAAGCACTTTCTGGACAAAGTGCGATCGAGCGCACATACGATCGTGCGCACACTTGTAGGATCGAGCGCACACTGCGATCGAGCGCAAGGACACATGCGATAGAGCGCAAATGTACAGGCGTGAATAGTAAACTACAGAATCCTATTTTGGAAATAACCCTATTTTGGAAATAACTCTATTTTGGAAATAAAGGAGTTTTGTGTTTTAGGAAAGTTTAGAAACTCATGAGTCTATTAGGACTTCTCAAGGACCTATAAATACACTTGTAAACTCACACACAAAAACACACCTTAGATAGAGAGTAAACACTTTTCTCTTTTCTTTTACTTGGAGTAGAGAGCTTGGGAGAGAATTGACGCCTCTTCTCTCGGGTTTATTCTTCTCCTTTATGTTTAGTTTAATTATGTTTACTTCAGTTAGTATGTGTAACTAACTCTCTTATAGGGCTCGATTGAAGCCCTAGTTATGCATTCCCATATTTTTATTCATTGATTAAATCTTTGCATAGCTTTTTATGTTACTTAACTTGATTAACACCTGTGCTTATTTAAATTCCTCATATGTATGTGTAAGGCCAACGTATGCATATGGTATGGATGGGTTAGTTAGATCAATTTGGATGACCGAGTCCTGGGTCTAACATTAGTAACAAGGGACCATCTTATCTGGATACCCGGGTTAATCAACATGGAAAACCGAGAGTAGATACCATGCCTTAGGTCTCATGTGGTTGTCGATTTCCACAGTACCTATGTTTTCTTAAGGAACAACTCAAGCAGATACCATGCTGAATCCCTTAAGGAAGAAAAGAGTTAGAGTAGATACCATGCCTAACTCGTTGCTTAGGGAAATCAATAGCTTAAGGAGTAGATACCATGCCCTTAGGTTGGCAACCAGTAGGTACACATAATAAGGCTAGAGCACTGATACCTTATACAAAATCGGGAATGTATGACTAGTGGTGGATATCAAAGCCCTATGTCTTTATTATTATCAAATCACCCTTCAGTTTATTATTTCTATCTTTTTACATTGCAAATATAATTCTAAATCGAACTTTACCAATCCCTGTGGAGATGATCTTGCATTCGCACACTATGCTACACTATTGACCTTGTGCACTTGCAAGTAAAACAAAGTACGATTATTCACCTATTTATTTAGGTATATAAACGCACAACAAGTTTTTGGCGCCGTTGCCGGGGATTGTGCTAAATCTCTTTTTGGAAATTATTTTTGTTAGTTTTTTTATTATCATTTTAATTTATTCTATTTGATTCTGTTCTGTTTTATTTTTATTTTTATTTTTATAAAAAATCAGATTTGTTCCTGCTTTTTCTGTTTTTGTTTAGGTGTGCAGATGAGGAGTTTCTGTCCTCATTGCGATCGAGCGCACTACTTGGTGCGATCGATCGCAAGCCCAGTGCGATCGAGCGCAGTTCAGGGTGCACTCAAGCGCAAAAGGTCCAGAGAGTACCCGAGCAGCAGTACTAAAACTGCTGCACTGAAGCTTTTCAACTAATTCATTCAAAGGGAGAAGCACCAATGACAGAAGCTCAATATACTTGTCTAGATGCTATGGAAAGGAAGCTAGATATGCTCATATATGCCATGACTAGTCAAAACATATCACCTAGTCCGCGAGGCAAACCACTCCAGGTATGTGCTATATGTTCTCGTTTTGATCACACTACTAACACTAGCCCTTTGTATTCATATGCAGATCAAGAGCAAGCAAATTATGAGGGACCGCACAATGCATATACAAATACCTACAATCCTGGATGGAAGCACCACCCCAACCTCTCATGGAGCAACAATCACAATGCTTTAAATGTTCAAGGACAACACCAATACTTCCAACCAGCAGCCCAACCAGTGCCGGAATCAGAAAATAGTAACCTAGAGAGTCTTATGAGGAAATTGATGACTTCACAAGAACAGTTCATGATTGAGCAACGACAAATCAATACCAAGCATGAGCAAGCTATTCATATATTGGAAGTACAAATGGGGGAATTGGCTAAGGAGCTAAGTGAACAAAAGCAAGGTGTTGTTAAACAAGTCTTTCATGACCATCATATTGATCCCTTGGAGACCACCTTCACCTATTATTTCAAAGGGTCAGATATTGAGCCAAAATCAGAAGATGTTACTAAAGACCTCATTGAAACTATGCACCTTCTAGAGGCCTTTCCAAAGCATCCAAGTAAGTACACCGATCCATTTGACCATCATGTGCCTACTAATATTATTTTCCCTTCTATTGTACAGGAACCTAACTTGGAATTCAAGCAGTTGTCAGAGCACTTACCATATGCTTATATGGGAGAGAATAAGACATTTCCTATGCTAGCTGCTGCCACTCGTAGTTTTGGGGAAAAATAAGGCTTGGTCCGGCTGAAGACGTTAAACTTAGCGCTCATGGGAGGCACCCCACAGCTTATCCTTTTATTTTTATTATTTTACATATTTATTGTTATTTATTTATTTTAATTACTTCTTGTTTTCCCGTATTATATTAGTTTTTCTTTTTTAGGGACAATGTGTGCATCTGTTCAAGTTTGGGGGTACGCTATGAGCCATGCCGACCTAGCTAGTTCTCCATCTCCCAGGTCAGCTCTTTCCTTGTTATTCACACATTGGGGACAATGTGTAATTTAAGTTTGGGGGTATGGGAGACACATTCACACACTACACTATGTCCTACATTTTTAGTTCTGTTGTTATTTTCATAGATAAATGCATGTTCATTCTGTCCAATAAACTTTTTTTTGTGATCTAAACAAAATGTTATGATTCGACTTCATCAGTGAGCTTAACACTTTGAACATATAAGCCAATAAACAAGTTTTGAACCTAGATCACTGCCCTTTTGGCATTTAAGAATTCACAAGTTTAACTTGAACTATCACGAGCACATTAACACATAGCTGTGTGGGGTATGACATGATATTTGGATTAGTATGTTTCTTTTGCTTGACTGTGAACTAGATGACCTATTAGATTGATATTTTGGCATATAAAAATAGAAAAGATTGATTCGTGCTCAAAAAGAAAAAATGCTCCTAATGATCAATAAAAACAAATCTTCCGCTGAATAACTGGCCCTCTTGCCTCAGTAAGCATTGAGTGTCACGTCAAAAGGTGAAAAATCTTAAGTGATCATTAAAAAGGAATTTTTTGCTGAGTAACTGGCCCTCTTGCCTCAGTAAGCATTGAGTGTCACGTCAAAAGGTGGAAAATTCTAAATAGTAGCATAAAAATCAGTTAGTTTCGTAGCCTTGTTGACTCGAGCCAGTAATTCCTTAGGGGTGTCTTTACACCTAATACCCTAAAACCATCTGGTTTGGGAGTCATTGGCCAAATGCTCGTTACACGAGTCATCAAGAAAGCTTAAAGGAACTAACTTGGCAAAAATCTCGCAAATAAAAGTCTATGCCATATTTGTTGACTCTAATAGGAAGTTTGGTGAATCTTGAGTCATCGAAACACTACCCATTTGAATTTCTTGGAAACTCAATCTTTTATGTGCTAATCACCACACACCGAAGTCAAACTTGTGATATCTTAGAATACCTAGTGAATATGATTTACGTTCAACACTTTTATTCATTGCAGATATATGTTTACACTTGTTAAGCTTGCTCATGAATGCGAATCATTGTTTTGTGTAAAATCTAGATTTTTTTATTGACACTATGAACATTGGATTTATCTATATTTCTGTTTTAGTTTTTAATTTAGTATTGCTAAGGGACTAGCAATATGTAAGTTTGGGGGTGTGATAGACGCTTAAATATACATATTTAAGCCCCCTTATTTACACTTGTTAGATCATTTATTACGTTAATTTGGTATCTTTTACTCCATTTGTGTGTTTTACATGTTTTTATAGGGTCTTGGAGAAAAAGAAGCAATTTTGGCACTTTAAGGAAGAAATCTAGAAGCCCTGAAGCACTTTCTGGACAAAGTGCGATCGAGCGCACATGCAATGCGATCGAGCACACATACGATCGTGCCCACACTTGTAGGATCGAGCGCACACTGCGATCGAGCGCAAGGACACATGCGATCGAGCGCAAATGTATAGGCATGAATAGTAAACTGCAGAATCCTATTTTGGAAATAACCCTATTTTGGAAATAACTCTATTTTGGAAATAAAGGAGTTTTGTGTTTTAGGAAAGTTTAGAAACTCATGAGTCTATTAGGACTTCTCAAGGACCTATAAATACACTTGTAAACTCACACACAAAAACACACCTTAGATAGAGAGTAAACACTTTTCTCTTTTCTTTTACTTGGAGTAGAGAGCTTGGGAGAGAATTGACGCCTCTTCTCTCGGGTTTATTCTTCTCCTTTATGTTTAGTTTAATTATGTTTACTTCAGTTAGTATGTGTAACTAACTCTCTTATAGGGCTCGATTGAAGCCCTAGTTATGCATTCCCATATTTTTATTCATTGATTAAATCTTTGCATAGCTTTTTATGTTACTTAACTTGATTAACACCTGTGCTTATTTAAATTCCTCATATGTATGTGTAAGGCCAACGTATGCATGTGGTATGGATGGGTTAGTTAGATCAATTTGGATGACCGAGTCCTGGGTCTAACATTAGTAACAAGGGACCATCTTATCCGGATACCCGGGTTAATCAACATGGGAAACCGGGAGTAGATACCATGCCCTAGGTCTCATGTGGTTGTCGATTTTCACAGTACCTATGTTTTCTTAAGGAACAACTCAAGCAGATACCATGCTGAATCCCTTAAGGAAGAAAAGAGTTAGAGTAGATACCATGCCTAACTCGTTGCTTAGGGAAATCAATAGCTTAAGGAGTAAATACCATGTCCTTAGGTTGGCAACCAGTAGGTACACATAATAAGGCTAGAGCACTGATACCTTATACAAAATCGGGAATGTATGACTAGTGGTGGATATCAAAGCCCTATGTCTTTATTATTATCAAATCACCCTTCAGTTTATTATTTCTATCTTTTTACATTGCAAATATAATTCTAAATCGAACTTTACAAATCCCTGTGGAGATGATCTTGCATTCGCACACTATGCTACACTATTGACCTTGTGCACTTGCAAGTAAAACAAAGTATGATTATTCACCTATTTATTTAGGTATATAAACGCACAACATTATGCCATAACTCGGTGTTGCTGGCTTCGGTTGAAAATGCAGCAAGTTTTTCTTTGATGGGATCAAAAGAAAAATGTTTGCCCTTCATTCTCACTTTAAGAATTTAATAACCCGTGACATCAAGAATATGACAGAAACTATATTCAAAGATCACTTTAAATCCTTTTTTAATCAATTGACCTACACTCAACAAGTTTGGCCAATTTCTGGTACGTAGAGAACATTAGAAATTCTCTTTGTGCCTTCACTGCTGGTTATGGCGATTGTCCCTTTCCCTTTGACAGAGATGTAATCACCATTGCCAATTCTGACTTTAGTAATGTCAGTTGGCTCCAAATCTCTGAAGAGTTCCTTGTCATTGGTCATGTGGTTGGTACAGCTGCTGTCAATTAACCAACTATCAGTCGAACTACTGCTTGCAAAGCAAGATGCCACAAAAAGCTGATCTTCATCCTCTTGATCTGTAACTTGGGCTTCAACTTCCTGCTACTGAGCTTTTCCTTTGCAAATTACTGTTTCATGTCAAAGTTGATTGCACTTGGAACACTTAGCATCAGGTCTTCTCCAGCATCAAAACGGAGGATGACCCTTCTTTCCGCAGTGTTGGCAAGGTGGAGTGTTAGCATCAGGTCTTCTCTAACATTTAAACGAAGGATAACCCTTCTTTCCATAGTGTTGGTAAGGTGGATAAGATTTCCTCTGATTTCAATTATTTCCTTTTACAATGGCTGATGCTGTACTTGCTCCATTTCCTTCAAAATCTTTCTTCGTTTTCTCTTTATTTTTGGCCATGTTTTGATGCTTGGCTGCCAAAGCTCCTTCGATTGTTGCGCCCTCCCTCATCAGTCTTCTTTGTTCTTGTGCTTGCATTGTGTTAAGTAATTCTGCTAAGGAAATTTTTGACAGATCCTTGGTATTCTCCAAGGTGGTGATGGTTGCTTCATATCTTTCAAGTACTGCAACAGGAATTTTTTCTACAATTCTTAACTTAGTAAACATAGATCCAAGAAGCCTCACTTTGTTTGCGATGCTAAGAAGCCTGTCTGAGTAATCTTTAATCATCTCAGAGCTCTTCATTCTTTGAAGTTCGAATTCCCTTATCAAGTTCAGGACTTGCATCCCTTTAATTCTTTCATTTCCTGCATATTCTTCCTTGAGATAGTCCCAAATAGCCTTAGCTGTTTTGAGAGACATAATTCTGGTAAAAATTATTGGTGAAACCACTGAAATAGACATGCCTTTGCCTTCAATTTTCTTGTCCTTTTCTCTTTTCGTGTCTTGATCTGTGCCACAGTAGGATTTGCTGGGAGAGGCTGAACTTTATGATCTTCCTCTACAGCCTCCAACAGATCGAACGCATCCAGGTAGGTCTCCATATGCACCGCCCACATTTGATAGTTGTTTCCATCAAAAATAGGTGGAGCCATTGATGAAAAACTGGATTCTCCTTCCATTAGAACACTCAAATGAACTCATAGATCCCTCAAGAATAAAGCTCTTATACCAATTGTTAGTTTTAAAGAATGAATGAACAAGAGTTTACTTAGGACAAGGAGAGAAAAAAAGGAGGAAAATACACAAGAACTCAAATCTAGAATTCTATTTTTTCATAATGCATCAAGCTTGCATTATATAACAACTAAACAACTAACAAAGTGAAAGAAAAAGGGGCAGAGAATCTGGAACAACCAGCACTGCTCAACATAAACAAATTAACCATTTCCTGAAAACCAGGAACCATAACTTGACTTAAACAAAAAGCACACTTTAGCAGAAAACATGGGGTTGTAACACAAAAACATGGAGCAGTGGTGCATCAAACATGGACTAGTGGTACAGCTAATCATGTAGCAAAGCACTTGATGCAAATAACCAACAAGATTTCCTAGGTAATCTTTGGCTATTTCAAGTTCACTTTGGTAGTTTCTATGGATGGACACTACAGTTCGTAAAATGGTGAATTGTATATATTGCTACCTATAAGCAGTTTAACTATTTGTCATCCCTGATGGTATACATAGTAGTAGAATTTACAGATACAAGACTGCTTATGTTGGACTGGGTACCTCCTCAAGTGGGGAATAAAGACCATTGTAGAGTCCGTTCTTTAAATTAAAATTTTTAACTTATGATTTGTCAATGAATTAAGTTATTACTAGACGTGTATAGGACTTGTTTGATTGATGGATAATGTATTGTAAAGGAATCGAAAGTATTTGATGGAGATAGTATTGTAAAGGAAAGGTTAATAGTAATTTTGGGTTTAAAAGAAAGAAATAGAAAAGTTTGGGGAGAGACATACAATTGAATTAAAGAAAATGGGAAAGGTAGAAAGGTAGAAAGGTAATAATGCATGAATTAGTAGGAGTGTATAAACCCAAGTCAACACAAAAAATAGCAAAAACTCTTATTTTTCTTCTTCATTAAATTTTCGGGCAGAGAGAGAAAGGAGAGAACCATAATTTTTTGCTTTTTAGAAACCCATTTTCCCCCAACTTTGACCTAGCTTTAGCCCTACCATCTGAGATCCTTTTACCCCCAAACTTGGAAGACCATCTACTACCACCATAAGCTTTCGTTTGGTTTAGGAGGTGGGCCACTACGAGCGGCGGAGGGCGGCGCATGTAGCCCACACGCCAGACAGGGGTTATAACACCTCTTTGTTTTTTTGGTTGATTTCTTGAGGAATTTGAGGTAGTTTTGATTCCTAACTTGTTCTAAGTTAAACTAGACTTCTTAAATTAAATATTTGATTTTGTTTGAGATGATTTTAGCTTAAATTCTCTAATTTTGAGCTATGGAAAGTTGGTTTGATGATGAAAGTTTTAAGAGTTTTGGTTAAATCTTAAGCTTTGGAATGAGATAATGAGAGTTTTGTTGGATATTGTTAAAACTTGTAAGTTTAAATTCTAGAGAAGAATTAAGGTTTATGGGTTTATGATTTATTAAAGTTAGAAGTTGAGTTATGGTGAAACTTTGATTGAAATAACTTAACCTTGTAAATTAGATTTTTTTTTTTAAAAAAAAATATGTAAAGTTTAGGTTGAAGTATGTAGAGGATCAAGTAATTGTAGCTGAAGTCAAGGCTGAAGATCAGGAAGATAAGGATCCTGAGTTATTGAAAAATATACAGCCACATGAAGTGTCGAGATCATAGCAGCAAATCAGGAGGATAACAATGAGGAGATACGATCCTGAGTGATTGAAATTGTATAGTTGTAGGAGTTTAAATTATTCAACATAAAAGTCGAAAATCAGTTGTAATTACATTAATATAAATCGCTATGTATGCTACATGAAAGATCATTCAGAAAAACAAATATTTTCATAATACTCTTGTTTGTCAATTATCTTACATGGTATCATTCGAGCCGTGAAAAGACCAACGTCTACCTATATCTTCCTCATCTCTTTCCTCCTCTACCAGTACTGAAACTCACGTTCCCAACCATCCCTCTATTATGTCCATGTCTAATGTTGTTACTATCAAACGTAATTAAGACAATTATTTTCTCTGGAAAGCACAGATGGTGCCTTATTTTAGAGGTCATGATCTTTTCGGGTACGTTGATGGTACCACAACAAAACTAGCCACAACCATTTCTGTCTCTAACTCTGAAAGCGTGGTTATTTCTGAAATACTAAATCCTGCTTACACCTAGTGGGTACGTCAGGACAATCTCATTCTTAGCATGCTCATGTCTTCACTCACTAAAAAGGTGCTTACTCAGGTAGTCAACTATACAACATCCAACACTATCTGGCGTGCTCTAGATGAAACTTTATCTTCCAGGTCTCGTGTGCGAATTGTCCAAATAAGCACACAATTAGCCACTACAACTAAGGGCAACCAATCAACCACCGACTATTTTCTCTTCATCAAAAGACTTACAGACAAGTTAGCCACTGCAGGACAACCTATGACTCATGATGATATTATCACTTACGTGCTTGCAGGATTAGGCCATGAATATGACAGCTTTGTGGCCTCCATCTTTGCCTGCATTGACACTGTGACACTCGAAGAAATTTATTCTCTCTTACTAACCATTAAAGCTCGCTTTTCTCAACATCAACTTGCCCCTACAGTCCAGCAAGCCTCTGCAAATGTTGCTCAACGACAATCCCAGTCTTTTACACGATGGTCCTTGAGGAAAGGGCCATGGAAATCGTGGTGGCTTCAATTATGCTAACCGTAGCAATGATCAGTCTCCTCTTATTTGCTAGGTTTGTAGTAAACCAGGACATTCTGCTCAAAAGTATTATCATAGATTTGATCTTTCTTATCATAACTCTCCAAAACCAGCACCCAAGTAGGCTATGGTAGCTGTGAATAATGGCAATTGGGAGACTGAGTGGCATGCTGACACAGGTGCAATCCATCATCTCACCAATGATGTATCTAATATGAACCTACAGAATGATGACTACAATGGTTTAGATAATGTTCAAGTGGGAAATGGTCAAGGTTTGCAAATCTTTAAAATTGGATCCTCTAAAATTTCAACTGCTACTTCTACCTTTGTTCTTAACCAAGTTCTTCTTGTCCCTGAGATTCAAAAGAATTTAATATATGTGCAGCAATTTTATGTTGAAAATAGTGTTTATTTTAAGTTTCATGCTCATTTCTTTCTTGTGAAGGACTACTCGAGGAAGGTCCTTCATTGAGGATATCTCAGTGATGGCCTCTATCGGTTCTCCACCAAATCGAGTCTCCCTCAAGCCTTTTCCAGTGTTTGTGTCTCTCTTCATGAGTAGCATCGTAGACTTGGACATGCCTCAGCACCAGTCATCAAAAAAGTTATTCCAGCATTGCCTTTCCAATAAAGAAAAATAAGGTGCACTCTGTGTGCCCTAAATGCCAAATGGCTAAGAGTCATGACTTACCTTTTAAATCTTCTACATTTGTTTCTTCCAAACCTTTGGATTTAATTTTCAGTGATGTATAAGGACCCGCATCTATGGTTTCTACCACTGGTGCCAAATATTATGTAAGCTATTTAGATGATTATTCCAAGTTTATTTGGTTATTCCCTATTAAACTCAAGTCAGACATCGAACAAATTTTTTAAGTTTCAAGCATATGTTGAAAAACATTTTGGGAGAAAACTAAAGGCCATCCAATCTGACTGGGGCAGTGAATTTCAGTGCTTCAACACTTATTTTAAAAACACTAGAATTAACAATCGGCTAGCTTGCCCTCATACTCATCAACAAAACTGTTCAATTGAGCGTAAACATCGACATATTGTCGAAATAGGTTTAAGCATGTTGGCACACTCAAATTTATCAATGCTTTACTGGGAAAATGCCTTTCAAAATGCTGTGTATATTATAAACAGACATCCCACACCAGTTTTAAAGCAAAAATCACCTTATGAAATTCTTTATAACCATGTGCCAGACTATTCCTTTATGTGTGTTTTCGGCTGTGCATGCTGGCCTAACTTGAGACCTTATAATAAAAATAAACTAATTTTTTGCTAAAAAACATGCATATTCATTGGTTATAGTATTTATCATCAAGTGTACAAGTGCCTCAATCTTTCTACTGGTAAGGTTTATGTTTACAGACATGTAATATTTGATGAAACATTTTTTCCTTACATCAAAGAAACCAATCCCAGCTTTTCTACTAAGCATTCATCACATTCTGTTTCTCTTCCACTTCAAATCAATGTTTCAAAATCTATGAGTTCGAGAGATTTGCAGAATAACCATATTTCCATAAGTACACAATTTGCACCTTGTTTGTCTATTCCTGGAGGAACATATCAATACACATCTACATGGCATGTTGCTACAGAATTTCAGTATACTATTATTCCAGCCCAACCTGTTAACATACTGCCTGCTTCACAGCTGATACCTGCCTCTCCCAACCGTGTAACAAACAATCACTCTATAAAAACAAAATCAAAGAATAACATTCATAAACCTTGTCAACCAAGTGATGGCTGTATTCGGTATCCACTACCTTGAGCATTGTTAGCAGAAATTAGTAATAGAGCCATGGAACCTACGTCTTATACTGAGGCATCGAAGTCTACTCACTAGTGAGAAGCAATGAATAAAGAGTTCTCTGCTTTGCTACAAAATGGTGTTTGGTCTTTGGTTTCACCCTCAGTTGAAGCCAACATTATGGGATGTTGATGAGTCTACAAAGTTAAAAAGAAAGCAGACTGGACTATTGAGTGTTATAAAGCTCGACTAGTCGCCAAAGAATTCCACCAATAAGAAGGAATCGACTTCTCTGAGACCTTTAGACCAGTCATCAAACATGAAACTATTCGGTTAATGCTTTCCATTGCAATTTCTCATAATTGGCCTATAAAGCAACTGGATGTGCGAAATGCATTCTTGCATGGTGATTTGCATGAAGAAGTATTCATGTCTCAACCACAGGGCTATATTCATCCTTAATATCCAAATCATGTCTGTAAGTTACATAAATCGCTCTATGGTTTGCTGAAAGCTCTAAGAGCTTGGTTTTCTAAACTTTCAGACAAGCTCAAGTCCTTAGATTTCCATGAAAGTAGAGCTAATACATCACTTTTTGTTTTTAGAACAATAGTAACTGTTGTTTATATTCTTATTTATGTTGACGATATCTTGATAACGGGTTTAAGTTTAGTTGTAATCAATAGAGTGATTAATTGTTTAAAAAACACGTTTTTTGTCAAAGACTTGGGTTTTCTAAATTTCTTCCATGGTATAGAGGCACTTCGATGTTCTGATGGCCTTTTATCTAACTCAGCACAAGTATATTGTTGACTTGCTTAAATGGTGCAACATGGATAAGGCCAAACCTTACAGCAGTCTAATGGCCTCTAATTGTCACCTTAATTCTACAAATGGAAAACCTTGTGAGGATGCAAGCCTCTATCAAAATATTGTTGGTAGCCTATAATATCTTAAATTTACGAGGCCTGATTTAGCATTTTTTGTACACAAAGTCAGCAAATTCATGTATAGGCCTCTTGATTCACACTGGCTTGCAGTCAAGCAAGTATTGCACTATCTTAAACATTCACTTTCGAGGCGCTAAGGATGATCAACGATTAGTTGGTGCTTATTGCATATACATGGGATCCAACTTAGTCTCATGGAGTTGCAAACAGCAACCTACGGTCACTCGAAGCAGCATTGACGCCAAATACAAGGCGCTAGCTGATTACGCCCAAAGAGTAACGTGGTAGTTGTAGCACATCTTTGGGGTATCGATTCCACAGGGAAACAAGTTAACTACAAGAGAAGGTGTAAACTTTTACACAAACGATAAAAGATTAAATGAAAGAATCTGAATTGAGTAATGTGAAATAATTGTGTAATTGTAATTAAGAGTATAATAAGGAAACAACAAGGTTCCGGGAATTCTCCATAGGTTCGTTGCCTTATTCCAATCTCGATTCAGTTGTTTTTATCTCGATTGTAAGTTTCACATCTCAAACAAGCAATCGGTGTATATTCAATCAAAGCACATGTAAACCCTAATGTAATTGTTATGAAGTACTCTTTACTTTCAATTCAAGCACACATGACCTATCCTATAGGTTTAAAAAGAAACGACAATAAATCTCTATGACAATATTGCAGTAATGGACAAACCTAAAAGATAAATCTATCGGACTTAATCACATCCAAACAACTTGACATAAGAAGAGATTGACTAAACTTATATGGAGAGGAAGCATGCAATCACCGAGTTAAGAAAATCTAAAATAAGAAGAACATACAGTGCAGCTGTCACATGAACCTTAATTCTTCTTGTTTAAGCAGAGAATAAATCATAAACAATGTTTAGCAATAAATCCAAACTACAACTGAATTAAGAAATGAAAATAAGAACAACTACACCTAGGGATTCATCCCTTCACCTTGCTTAGAGATTAGTTGGCCATGGGGGAGAGTGTGGCAGCCTCCCTTGAGTTTTCCAGCCTTTTATTGATTGTATGAATGATCTCCTTATCAACCCTAAATGGTATATTTATAATACAAGGGTTCCAAAGGTGTTTTATGGTTAAAACAAGCAACAAAAACCTAATTAGGTCATAACTTGGAGAAAGGGATCGCGTGGGCACTACACCCCTCCTTGGTGGGATTTCTTCATGCTTCTAGGCACTGCACCCCTCCTTGGTGGGCGCTTAGGTGCTAGCTGGTGCATGTTCTGGGTGCTGCACCCCTGTCTACTAAAACTGCCATAACTTTCTCTAGAAAAATCACTTTACGAGCTGTAAAATTCTCCAAAAAATAGACTTCCAGATCTTTCTAAGCATATATGGATCATCTTCTGGTTCTTCTTGCATCAATACAGTTTAATTTGCAAAAATGATTGATCTGTATGGGCAATTTTGGCAATTTAGTGAAACTCCTTTCCAAGTGCTTGTGAACTTTCACTCCGGTGTTCATAGAGTCATTGTGCTTCAAGAAATGAAAGCTTTTCCATCTCTTTTGAACTTAAAGTACCTGAAAATGCATCGAAATAGATCAATGATCCAAGAACGACACTTTAGAGTTGTTAAGGTATAAAAGTGCAATTCAAACCTACATCAATCTTAAAATGCTAACAATTAAGTACTGTAAAGATGCATTTTATGACTCTCATCATAACCCCCAACTAGCTTATTGCTAGTCCCTAGCAATTCAAACAAAAACAAGAGATGAATTCTACGGTGGGAATCAAAACAAAGTAAAGCAATGTTAGTGTTAAACCAAGAGTAATTCACTTTTGTCTCAAAAATCACACATAACACATGGCACATAGAATCATTAAATTTCACCCATGTCCAAAAGTAATCTAAACATCAATCTTAAAATTGTTATCGACTCTTAACATCCATCTTACCACAATCCATTAATCCGAACACCCGGATGATTTTATGCACAACATTCATGAATACAAGTCTTGGCCTCTAAAATATATTAAATTTCGTGACATCAATCACAAAAATAAGCTCCATAGGCTCACTTTTCGAATCACTCTCCACTATTGTAGAAAAATCACACTACATTGGATCAATAGGTCTTTAATAAGCTTGTAATGTTAGGCTAAAGTAAAGGTTAAGAAAGAACGGGAAGGATTCACAAGTAAAAGAACTCAATCTCTTAGTTTTAACCACAACCGCTTTAAGCATTAGATAACCTTCGACACCCAACTCTTTCAACCATTTTTTATAAGAGCATATCCCTCAATAAGTCACCACTTTTCTTTTCTTTTCTTCTTTCTTTGCCATAATTTCTTTTCTTTTGTATTTTGGCATAAGACCATTCACCTCCTTTTTCATTTTTTTATACTCTTTTCCATAACCCCTAACTTATCTTCTTTAGTGTACTTAGGTTATGGTTCTCATATTTCTATCCTTACTCCTTTTAAGTGCTTCTCAACAAATGTGTATAACTAAGTTCTTTTAAAAAAAAGATAAGGATAAAATATTTTTAGGCTTATAAAGGTGAGTAAATGGGCTATTGAAAGAAAAACAAGGCTCAAATTCTTTTTCGAGAAAAAGGCTCAAACAGGTGACTAGTGATGAATATAGCAAGGGTAAGTTCGAAAGGCTCAAACGGTCCAAAAATGACCTATATCATATCCTAAGTAATGTGCATTCTAAGAATTTGCCTCAAGTGATTATCGAATAAGTTCTAAAGCTTGTCAAGACCGTAAAAGTATTTATAAATAATCACACATAAAACTTCTCTAAATGTTTTAGACTAATCATACAATCTTACCACAAACTAGAGTCTCAAACCAAATGAAGATTGATACTTAAATTAATTTCAAACCGAAGCAAGATTTAACTACTTCTAAATGCTATATGCTATCTTAATTAGGCTCATATCATTGACATGTGAATTAACTCTAAGGCTAACACAAAGCATGCTAAAAACAAACAAAAAGGAAAATGACACCAAGCAGTTCAAAGAAAAATATGAAAAACAGGAATATGTTATGTTTCCTCCTTTCCTTCACCCCCAACTTAAAATAAACATTTTCCTCAATGTGAAAGCAAAAGTTAAGGAAACTCCCTTTGTAGCCAAAAGTGCACAGAAGCTGAAAATTGTGCACCACCATTTGAATTGCTTCGTATATTTGCCCCTGAAAAAGAAATACGAAAGTAAAACTGGAAAACAGCAAAATAATAATAATAATCAAGAAAAAGAAATACAAAAAATAAAAAATAAAATAAAATGATATGTTGTGGGTTGCCTCCCATGAGTGCTAAGTTTATGTCTTCAGCTAGACGGTGCACCACTCTCACTGCTGGCCTCATTATGGTGCTGAAGATGAGGCTCTGAACTCAATGGCCTCAGTGCTAATATTTTGGCAAGGAATACTTAAAGTCCACTGCATGTGGCTCAAGTGTTCTTGATGTTGCCCATTTACTATCAACAGTAGGGTATTTGATTCCCGCATCCATGTGACTTCTCTCAAGCAACTCCTCAAAGCATGGTTGCCAAGATTTCTTAATAAATTCCTGTGGCTTATCAAAAACATCAACAACATTAACGACATGGGAATAAATTGAAGAATCATTGAACTCAAAATTATTAGGAATGAATTCCGAAGAGTTAGAATTATTTTTGATGTACTCATCCTCTTCATGTGGCTGCCATGAGACTCAAAAAACATTTACCTCTAAATTTCTATTTCCAAATGATAATGTCATTAGGCCATTCCTACAATTAATGAGTGCATTGTTGGTGGTAAAGAATGGTCTTCCAAGTATCAAAGGTATTTTTGACTTCGTGTTTACAGTAGAAACAATATCTAAAACCCAAAAATCAACAGGATAGTAGAAATTATCAATTTGCAACAAAACATCTTCCACAATACCTCTTGGTTTTCTTACCGATCTATCCGCTAATTGAAGTACCACGGAGGTTGGTTTGATCTCACCTAGACCGAGCTGTAAGTACATGGAGTATGGCATGAGATTCACACTAGCACCCAAATCTAGCAATGCTTGGCCATAAGATTTGTTTCAAATTTGACAAGCCACTATTGGACAGCACGGATCTTTATATTTGGGTGGTGTCTTGCTGTCAATTACTGCACTTGCTTGCTCCATTAGGAATGTTGTCTTCTTCACATTGTGCTTCCTCTTGAGTGTGCATAGATCCTTAATGACTTTAGTATAGTTAGGAATCTGTTTTATGACATGAAGAAGAGGAAGATTAATTTTAACATGCTGAAGTTGTTCAAGAATCTCACCTTTTAGTGTTGTATTTATCTCCTTTGGTTTAAGGAGTGCTTGAGGGAAAAGCATCGGTGGAGAATAATCAACATGGATCTCTTGTTCCTTGGGGGCTTCATCTTTGTTGCCCAAGTTTAATGGTAGAGTGGGTCCCTCAATTCTCTTACCACTGCGAGTGATTATGGCATTAACCTCTCTAACATTTTGATTTTCAGGATTTGATGTTTGTGCCATATGTTGTCCCCTTGGATTAGATTGTGGCTGTGAAGGAAACCGACCTTGTTCTTGAATCGTCAAGAAACTAGTCAACTTGGTGAGTTGACTCTTTATTACCTTTTGTTCCTCTTTGATCGCTTGTTGTTCCTCTATAAACCGTTGATTTATCTTGCCTTAATCTTCCACACTCTTGGCATGTACCTGCATAAATGATTTAAACATATCTTTCAAAATAAAATATTGTTGAGGTGCATTAGATGAGGTTGCTTCTGGTTGCCATTGGGTACTAGAGTGGGCAGGAGGTTGCATATCGGATCTCCAACTAAAATTAGGGTCATTCTTCCAACCGGGATTGTAGGTATTAGAGTAGGGTGAGTGTGGTTTCCTAAAGGGTATACATACAACATTACACTCTTTCTTCATCTCAAAATAAACTAGACAGTCCTTAGGTAAATGATCTACCCCATTACACAAGCAACAAGGCTCATAGGACTCTACCCTAGCAACCAGTGCAGGGGTTCTAGCATTTCTGGTTTTTAAGGCTTCAATTTCCTTAGTTATGGCCTCTAAACGGGCTTTAAGGCTATCCTATTCCTTAAGTTGGTAAATCCCAGCGGGTTGATCTCTCCTAGTGCTTTCCATGGCATTTGGTCCAGTCCAAGTGTGGGCTTTTTCTGATAAGTCATCTAGGAAATCTATGGCTTGGTCGGGATCTTTTTGAAGAAAATCCTCATTGCACATCATTTCTATGAACTACCTTTCCCTACTTAAAAGTCCATCATAGAAGTAGCTAACCACCCGCCAACTCTCATACCCATGGTGTGGACAAGAATTCAAAAGGTCCTTAAAACGTTCCCAAACTTGATATAAGGTTTCACTCTCTTTTTGTGCAAAGTTTGAGATTTGTCTCTTGAGGTTATTGGTCTTATGGATTGGGAAGTGTTTTTAGAAGAAAACTTATGTCATCTCATCCCAACTACCTATAGACCTTGGCCTTAAAGAGTACAGCCAAGCCTTGGCTTTTTCCTTAAGTGAAAAGGGGAAAAACCGAAGTTTGACGGTGTCTACCATATCAGCCCTACCTTGAAAGGTTGCTACTACTTCCTCAAATTCCCTAATATGGATATAGGGGTTTTCATTCTCAAACCCATGGAAAGTTGGTAGCAATTGGATCATGCTCAGTTTAAAATCAGGTTTTGAACATTAGGGGGGAACATATACAAGATGGGGTGGCTGTTCGGCTAGGATGTAAATAATCTTTAAGTGTCCTAACAACATTCTCATTAGGGTTTTCAGCTATGTTAACAAAATTTTCTAAATTTTTCGTTTGGGCGTACACTAAGGTTTGATCTAGGCGAGGTTTCACTAACAGACGTGGAAGGAAAGGGTATCTCTAATTTGGGTCCCTTAATGAACCAACCTCGCAAATCTCTTGGTCTAAGCATACACCAACTGAGTTTAAAAAGTAATAAAACAGGAAAAAAAAATCAGAAAACTAAAAACTTAAAGAAATGAACGATAGTACTGTCTCGTCTTAGAGTTGACAATCTTCTTTGTAATTAAGTGTGTTTCTCCGGCAACGGCGCCAAAATTTGATTACGCCCAAAGAGTAACACGGTAGTTGTAGCACAGCTTTGGGGTGTCGATTCCACAAGGAAACAAGTTAACTACAAGAGAATGTGTAAACTTTAACACAAACAATAAAAGATTAAATGAAAGAATCTGAATTGAGTAGTGTGAAATAATTGTGTAATTGTAATGAAGAGTATAATAAGGAAACAACAAGGTTTCGGGAATCCTCCCTAGGTTCGTTGCCTTATTCCAATCTCGATTCAGTTGTTTTTATCTCGATTTCAAGTTTGACATCCTAAACAAGAAATCGGTGTATATTCAATTAAAGCACATGTAAACCCTAATGTAATTGTTATGAAGTACTATTTACTTTCGATTCAAGCACACACGACCTATCCTATAGGTTTATCAAGAAACGACAATATATCTCTATGAAAATATCGCAGTAATGGACAAACCTAAAAGATAAATCTATCGGACTTAATCACATCCAAACAACTTGACATAAGAAGAGCTTGACTAAACTTATATGGAGAGGAAGCATGCGATCACCGGGTTAAGAAAATCTAAAATAAGAAGAACATACAGTGCAGTTGTCACATGAACCTTAATTCTTCTTGTTTAAGCAAAGAATAAATCATAAACAATGTTTAGCAATAAATCCAAATTACAACTGAATTAAGAAAGGAAAATAAGAACAACTATACCTAGAGATTCATCCCTTCGCCTTGCTTGGAGATTAGTTGGCCATAGGGGAGAGTGTGGCAGCCTCCCTTGAGTTTTTCAGCCTTTTATTGATTGTATGAATGATCTCCTTATCAACCCTAAGTGGTCTATTTATAACACAAGGGTTCCAAAGGTGTTCTAGGGTTAAAACAAGCAACAAAAACCTAATTAGGTCATAACTCGGAGAAAGGGACCATGTGGGCACTGCATCCTTCCTTGGTGGGCTTTCTTCATGCTTTTGGGCGCTGCGCCCCTCCTTGGTGGGCGCCTAGGCGTAGCTAGTGCATGTTCTGGGCGCTGTACCCCTGTCTACTAAAACTGCCATGACTTTCTCTAGCAAAATCATTTTTATGAGCCGTAAAATTCTCCAAAAAATAGACTTCTGGATCTTTCTAAGCATATATAGGTCATCTTCTGGTTCTTCTTGCATCAATACAGTTTAATTTGCAAAAATAATTGTTCTGTATGGGCAATTTTGGCAATTTAGTGAAACTTCTTTCCAAGTGCTTGTGAACCTTCACTCTAGTGTTCATCAAGCCATTGTGCTTCAAGTAATGATAGTTTTTCCATCTCTTTTGAACTTAAAGTACCTGAAAATGCATCGAAATAAATCAATGATCCAAAAATGACACTTTAGAGTTGTTAAGGTATAAAAGTGCAATTCAACCCTAGATCAACCCTAAAATGCTAACAATTAAGTACCGTAAAGATGCATTTTATGACTCTCATCACTAGCAAATACAGTAGCCAAAATTACATGGCTCAAATCAGTTTTATCTTAACTTGGTTTTCCTCTAAGATAAGCTCCAATCCTATGGTGTGACAATATTGGAGCGACTTACCTCACTTCCAATCTGGTGTTTCATGCAAGAACAAAACACATCGAAATATATTTTCACTTTGTTAGAGATCAAGTTTCTAGCAAACAGTTGGTGGTTCAATTCATTTCCAGTAGAGATCAGTTGGCCAACGCTCTTACCAAACCATTACCACCAATAAAATTCAAACAAGCGCAAAACAATCTAAATGTTCGTGATCTACCCTCTAGATTGAAGGGGCATGTAGAGGATCAAGTAAGTGTAGCTGAAGTGAAGGTTGAAGATCAGAAAGAGAATGATCCTGAGTTATTGAAAAATATACAGCCACATGAAGTGCCGAGATCATAGCAACTAATCAGAAGGATAAAAATGAGGAGATACGATCCTGAGTGATTGAAATTGTATAGCTGTAGGAGTTTGAATTATTTAATGTAAAAGTAGGAAATCAGTTGTAATTACATTAGTATAAATTGCTATGTATGCTACACGAAAGATCGTGTAGAAAAACAAATATTTTCATAGTACTCTTGTCTATCAATTATCTTACAAAGTATAAGTGCTTGTTGGAATTGAAGGAAATCCTTGAGTTAGAAGACTTTTCATGACAAAGTCTCATGTTTAGAAAGAATACTTTTACAAAGTTGGAATTTTTGAATGATTACTCTAAGTTAGAGTTTGGGAGATAATGAGTATGTGAATTTGGGAGTTTGATAATATAAGGATTTGTGGGACTTATGGATTTATGTAACTTGAAGCTTAATACTTGCTAGAACCAAAAGGAAAGTTTTTAATTTGGAGGATTTTAGTGATAAAACAAGTTTGGAAAGGATTCTGTAGATGGGAAATTATAATTTTGTGAATTTAATTAAGTTGGTGTTTGAGAAATGTTCATTTTATGAGTAAAAAATCTTGGGGTGTAAAGACTATTAGATTGGTATGGTTTCTTTGGTTTGTAGGAGTTATTAAATAGTAGATAGAAGCTTGTTAAATAAAAGGTTTTGGAAAGAAGCAATGTTAGGACTTAGGAGTAAATGAGGTAAAGCATGTTAATTAGTACTAGCATTTAAGAAGTTTGAGCCTTCTTGTAGTTTAACTTGAATTTTACTTGAGTAAATTAAAAAATATCATGGTTAGGAGAATTAATTTCAAATTTGATAGGAAAGGAAAAAGAAAATGTAAACAAAACATAACAACTTGAGACATAGTTCCTATTTTGATTATACTTTGTAGTAACTTGCAAAGAATGGACATGAATTTCATACTTACTTCTTGATTTATTATATTAAATGATATATGCTTTAGGTGTGGTGGAAGAACATAGGAAAGGCAAGAAAAAATTCGAAAAATAGTACTCAACGCTATAAAGGTGAGTTTCACCTTACTCTTAATAATCATAGTGAATTAAATAATTAAGAAAATGAAATGATAATATTATAAGAATTTTGTATAGATCTATGAATGTATAAGAAAATAATGATAGAAATATCTTTATGTTTTTATAGTTGTTGTGAGTGAAATGGTTGTGATATGAATTATTGTGGACTTTATGTTTGAAAGTTGTGATATTGTGAATGCATTGTATTGACATGAATTATAATGGCATTATGGAAATGAATGGATTGAAAAGGAAATGTAGGACCCCACCCAAGGAGTGTAGGAGATCCGAGGATAATATTCGAAATGTACTGGTATATGGGGAGACGTCTCCGTTGTATTATAATTAACCCGAGGAAGGGCAAGAAATTAAAATGGAAAATGAAATGGATATTTTTGACATTTACATTGCATTGCATTTTATTGAGAATAATTATGTTGACTTATGAAATGTGTATGATTGGATTTACCCAATGAAGGGTATGTAATATTTATGAATGTGATAAAAATTTATCTTGTGTGCTTATGATGATTTTGATATATTTTGTAGTGAAGAATAATTATTTTATTTATTTACACTTTTACTTTGTAAAAGTTGGAAAATATTTAAGATATTGTTTCTTGAAATGGCTATTACTACGAGTAATGTGATTACTCACTGAGCTTCTAGCTCATTCCCTGTATTTTAACATGTTTGGGAAAGTCTACTAAGAAATTCAAAGCTGATAATTGAAGAAGTTGAGAATGAAGAAACTTTTGTTTTATGTGGGTCTTCACGTGGACATCCTCACTTTATTTTTGTTGGGAGTTTAAAGTGATGTAATTATATCTCTTTTTTTATAAAAAAAAAAAGAGGTATGTATATTTGTAAAATACTATGAGTGTGGGTTATCTAAAGTTGTATCTTATATAAATTCTTGGTCTTAACCAAGATGTTTTGTACAAAGAGTAAAGGGATTATGGTAATGTACATGCTTATGGTATGAATATAGTACATGATAGAAAGAACAAGATTATAGGTTCAAGTGCTCAGAGCTTAAAAGTAGTGATACCATTTCAAATGGAATCCATGCATTTCTTTCAGAACGGGTCGTTACACCTATAATGTGATTAAGAAAAATAAAAAAAGTTTTGGTCATTTTCTCTTAGTGGAACTCCAAAAGGAAGGATATATATATATATATATATATATATATATATATATGGGGTGTACTCTACTGGAAGATGAGAATTCAAAAGGTGATCAAAACTTTTATTTGGCTTCATTTGGCGAATGAAAAACAAAGAAATTAACAAAGAACATAAGAGAATAAGCAGAGAAAATAATTATATGCATTCCTTACATGTTAAGTAATCTTCAAGTAGTTACTTTAGTGTCCTTGAACTCTTTCCCTTTTGCGCTTGTTCTTTTTAAAATATTCCCTCCTATTCTCTTATTCCAAACTTGTACTAAATATATACACGGACAAGGAAACTACCTTAGAATGAAGAAATTTCATCATCATCTCAACGAGCAAATAAAATAAGTATTGAGAATTAACGATATTCTCCATTGTTACTATTCATCAAAAAGTTTGTTCTAACACCTAGAGCAATGTAAAAAAAAATCTACATCTATATAATATTATTGAACTTTGAATTATATGTAGCCTTTTTCTAGCCATAACTACTTCAAAATGAGCATAGACTTGTCAAAAACTTGTGTTCATCAACTTGATATTAGATATACACTATGTTACATGGATTCGAGTGTGGGTGTCGAACACAGAGTATGTGATACTCGGGCCTAACACAATTAAAATCCAGCCATATATGAGGATATTGGGCCTTAATGTTCGGCCCATACTTGTTTTTTAAAAAAAAAAAGGGTCATGTAATTAGAAGACTCTAGGATCGGTCGAACGGAAAAGATATTTTGGAGGATGGGGTTTTGTTTCACTCTCTCGGAGACATTTACAAAGAAAAATGTGAGATAGAGAGGAGAAAGAGATCGAAATGTAATAAACTTTTGCAAGAATGAAAAATTCAATGTATTTTCTCATCCCAACTCTTGTTGATTTGATGTTTTTCCATGATTGCTTCCATTTTATTACTTACGTTTTATAAGATGGGTTTTGGTGCTGTCAATTTTTTCAACACTGTCGTCAAAGCTCTGGCAAGGGTTTGTCCATGATACTTAGTATAGATTCTTACCTTGATAAGTTTATTTTGGCTTTGGCTTCATTTGATTTGGATTCGTATTTTAAGAGTTATGATTTTTCAAAGATTTTCAGCAAAACTATTTTTATAGTTAATAGTAGTCAACTTTACATAGAGGTCTATAAGTCCATAAAGAATTCCATGATACACATGTTCAGTCTTGAAATAATTGGTGCTGTTAGTTGATTGATTTTCTTGTTGAAAAGTATGTTGGCTAACTTGTTTTAGATTCTGTAGAACTTTTACTTTTTAATTGATAAGATATAGGAAAAGAGAAGAAGAATAAAAGTTGGATTAGGAAGGTAATTGATCCCTAGGTTTCTCTTGGATTGATATCTTGCGTTGTATTATGTTGTGCCACATACTTGCTACTTGAACTGGATTTTCCATATGAATTTATTTGTAATATATATCCAAGAAAATGTATCTAAGATTCCATTTCAGTTAAGATTGTGAAAATTTTGAGACCAATTGAGAATGAATGCAAGATTAAATTTTTGTGGCTTTTGTTCTTAGATAAGCTATTAGTGGTTAAGGTTAAATCCATAAGAATTTTGTTGAATAAGTGTATGTGGTGTGATGGCATGTGATTCAATTATTATGTGAGCTTTTGTGGATCTATTGAGTTGTTTGAGTTTGGTGAAGAATACAAAAATCAGTTGGTATTCCTTGAAAAAGATAAATTGATTTTTGTAGTCTCTGTTTTTTACATGATGGTGCTACAGTATATATGGATGCTTCTAGTTTCAAATAGTTTAGGATTTTGCCATTGAAATGTTGAAAAATCATTTATGTGCATAATTTCATTTTATATGTAAAGGGTTAGTTTTAATTCGTTATGACATTTAGTTTCTTTATCTAGCTCACCCTAAAAATGAATATAAGGGCAATATGTTATTAATGCCTAACTTCTTTAGTTGAACTAAGCTTTAGCACATACATTTTCCCTTCTATGTACAATCAATATACATCACAAGATCATTTTTTTTTTACCTTTAATATTTCGTTTTATGATAGACTTCAAAATTTTGTCAAGCTTGAATTATAAATTACTATCTCTATGAATTCTAGTCGTGAAACTTGATTTATGGAAGCTTCGAGATTTTCACTATTTTATATCCAATTTTATCCACACAAAAAAGAAAAAAAAAAAAAAAGGAACAATCATTTGCTTGAATATTTTGGTGTTGTTTTCCTTGATGTGTCTTATACTCTTGATTAGAGACATTTAGTTTAAAGTGTTTTGAAAGAGTATCATTTCTTAGCATTACCTTTGGTTTTGAATGTGAACTAATGCATTTGGCTATATTCTTTTAAGAGGGAGAGTATAAATCTCTACCTTTGAATTCAAGTTGGGATTTCTAATGGTAAGGGTATATCGAATTTGGAGGACTAAATTCTTTTAAGAGTGGGAGTATATGTGATACCTGGGACTAACACAAATAAAGTTCAACCATATATGGGGATGTTTGGCCTTAATGTCCGGCCCATACTTTGTTTTTTTTTTATAAAAAATGCATGAAATTAGAAGACTCTAGGATAAGTCGAAAGGAAAAGATGTTTTGGGGGATGGGGTTTTGTTTCACTCTCTACTATGAGGAGACGTTTACAGAGAAAAATTGAGATAGAGAGAGCAGAGAAAGAGAGAGCTAAATGTAAGAAATTTTTGCAAGAATAAAAAATTCAAGGTATTTTCCCATCCTAACTCTTGTTGATTTGATGTTTTTCAATGATTGCTTCCATTTTCTTACATACTGTTTATAAGATGGGTTTTGGTGCTGTCAATTTTTCCAACACTGCCATCGAAGCTTCAATGAAGGTCCAACCATGATACTTTAAGTATAGATTCTTACCTTGATAAGTTTAATTTAGCTTTGGTTTCATTTGATTTGGATTCGTACTTTAAGAGTTATGATTTTTCAAAGATTTTCAGCAAAACCGTTTTATAATTAACAGTTTTCAATTTTAAGTCGTCGGAAAATGATTTTCCGGTAATGGATCGGAGCAAGTAATGGTTGGGCTTTGTAGCTTTTTAAAGAAGTTTTCTAGTGGTATGTGTTTTGCATCATAATTCTTGGTATGTTAGAGAACTTTAGTGTTGAAGTTGGTTGGTTGGAGAAGTAAAACTGGTTTTGGGAAATTTTTTGACAGGACAGGGTCTAACTTCAAAACACTATAACTTGATCGTCTGGTATTATAATTGGGTAATTTTTTAGTCAAAATGGTAGTATTTTGAGAGTAATTTTGTATATATAGATCACTTTGAAATTTTGTCTGTAGAGAAAAAATTATTAATGTTCAAAGTAGGCTAGTTGTATTGGTTAAAGCTGGAAAAAAAAAAATAAGTGAAGCCATCCAATGTGTACCTGTTAGGTTCCATTGATACAGGGGTTGCATTTGACCATTTTTGAAGTTGCTTTGCATTGAAAATAATATATATATATATATATATATATATATATTATTTGTATTGATATGGTATTCTTTAAATTGAAAATTGATTCTGATTTAGGAAATTTATTTTGAGTAAGAGGAACGTGTAGCTATTGCACATTAAAATATTTTTGTTTACTTTAGTATCATTCATTTACAAGGTGACTAGAGAAATTCTGATTATGTGGAATCATTGTGCTTTGTTGAGTGAGGTAAGTAATCTTATTCAACTGGTGATTCCTATTAATGGATATTCAATCATTTTATTATTATTTTTATCATGTTAAACTCATGGTTTGAGCATTGAATTATTTGAAGTTGATATTGTTATATATATAGTATTGATGTTTGATTTGAGTTTCTAAATCATGATAATTGAGGTTTTGGAAATACGATAAATTTTGTTAAGACTTTGTAAATAATTTGATTTTTGTTTTAGCCTTTGGAATATGAGGAATTGTGTTTGAGCCTTTAGAATTTGATGATTTGTGTTTGAGCATTTGAAATATGACGATTTGTGTTTAAGCCTTTGGAATATGATGATTTGTATTGACCTTTGGAAAATGATTTGATTTGTGTTTGAGACTTTTGAAATACAATTATTTGTGATTGTTTTGATGGAAGTAGAGCTTTTAGCTATGTTTTGGCCTCAACAAATGAATATGTGAATCTTTGTACCTAGCAGTCCAAGGGTTAAATGGACTTTTGGATTTGGTAGCCCAAAAGTTGGATGAGCTTTTGAACCTAGCAACATAAGGATTAAATGGGCTCTTGGACTTGATAGTCCAAATGTTAAATGGGCTCTTGGACCCTACCATATGGATTAAATGTGATCATAGCTTTTGTCAAACTGATTAGCGTCCTATACGAGATTTTTGAATTGCTAGCTTTTGATCAAAATGTTATGATATTTGTTGAAATCATTTCATTGTGAAATGAATTTGATGATTTATTATTAATGTTTGTTATTGTATTTGTTAAGCTGATGATTCAAGTGGAAGAGTTAGTTTGATTATTGATATTTCATATTTACATGTGGCTTCAATATTAAAATACATGCTTGTTGTAGTTAGATTGAGTTTAATTACTTATTTGGGCTGTGAAGCTCACCCCTTTGTTTTCTTTTTCAGTTTCTAAGATTGAGATTTTCGCATGCATGGTTATTGAGAGTGAGTGTTAAGATATGTCAAATTTATGTTTACATCTGTATTTTCGGGGACTTCGTTTTAAGTATGTAATCTAAGTCTTTTAAGAATTTGAACTCATGAAAATTCACTTTTGATTATGTTTAATAAGGCTTTACTCGCTTGTAGGGGAAACTCTATAGGTGAGTAGCCGTTTAATCTAGACTTTACTCTTTCATTTTTTGTTTTTTTTTCATATTTTATCCTTTAATGTGGAGTGTCCAAGTGTTATGCTATTATCTAGAAACGTAGTATAAACTGTCGAATCCTTTGAAATCTTTTAGCAATTCTATAGAGAAACATACATGTCCATCTATCTGTCGAAACTACTTGCATAAACTTAAACAAAGCACATCATACATTCCTTCAATGAAGCCTAGATTCTCATAAAAAGAATTTCATCAGCTAACATGCCAAACTCCTTAGTGATGAAGGCGTCTGTTAGAGCTGCCTTTGAACATAGAGAAGCCTTCAGCAATTTTAGGGCCTAAAAGTTACATGTACCAAACAAGGAAACAATAACATTAACACAGAATCCACATATGGGAAACAAACAAATGCACATTTATTCAAGTGGCAAAGTAACATGCCAAAGAAAATTGAAATTCAAACGAAGTAAACAAATCATGTACCATGAATTCATTACCTCATCAACCCCAAAGTCAACCTGCGTTTCCTTGAGGACACCAAGGTCCTTAACATTGCACTTGTTTAGCAGAGCAATACCAGTCATCATTGACAATGGTGTCACTGACAAATCATCCGTCACCATGTATTTAACAAATCCCTTTACATAACCTCCCATGCTGGTTGAATGATCCGTGGCATTATGTGAACTAATAAAGTCAACCTTATTAACCATCGGAAGAGTACATTGAGCACAAATGGTGAATGGTTGGTCTGTCACACACCAATGACTGTTAGAACAAATGTACAACTGCCTCTCCACCGAGTCTTGACTTGTGTCAGGAAGCAAGACTTGGAACACCTTTGACAAAGGTTGCCGAACGAGGTTTCAAAAGTGAGTCCTTACTTTGTTTACTCTGCATGTAAGCTTCGTTCAGATTTTAAAGGCTTTGGTACAAGTCTCCTATGCAGCCAACTATGTTGGCATTCTTGAGGACCCTTGTGACAGTACCAATAGGTAAGGAAAGAAGATTGAATAGGAAATCAACAAAATCCTTTTCAGCTTCGGCAGATAGGACTTTGTTGGCCTGTTTGTCAATGAACAGCTTAAGGCTCAACTTGTTGACTGACATAGTTAATGCTGCTGGATAAAATAAGATAGCATTTCAGTTTAGCTATTCTCATTCCTGATAATGCATATAGTATCCATAGAAAAAAAACTCACGGAAGGGTTCCCTATCTTCGCATTTTTAAAATTTTCTACACCCAAACAAAGGAAAGGGAATTCGAGTTCCGAAAAAATTTTCCCAAAGAAATTTCCACATCTAAATTCATCCATAAGAAATAAAGAAAACCTTCAAAGTTAGAAACAAGTTAACACCAAAAGATTTCAATTATTAAAAAAGGTCATATTTATTTTTTCAACAAATAACAAAATATAATATTTTTATTTATCAGTGACGAGAGATCAGCTTGTTTAATCAAATTTATCGATTTCACAGGAAAGGGAAGCTAACAACTGATAGTCATCAGGAAAAAAAAAAATCAAACTTTAAGGCAGTCAGATATCAAACCTTTGTTGCTTTATTTAGCTCCAGGAGAAATGAAAAGAAAATTAGTAGTACACTTAAGGAGTTTAGCTATTTGTCATCCCTGGTGTTAGTATATATAGTAGTAGAATTTACAGATACAAGACTCTGCTTTTGCTCTGGGTCCCTCCTCAAGTGGGGAACAAAGCCTATAATGTGATTAAGGGGGAAGAAAAAAAAAGGTGTCGGTCCTTTTCTCTCCTTGCAACTCCAAAAGGAGAAAAAGAGAGAAATAGAGAGAAAGAAAAAAGTAAAAGGGAGAGATAATGGGGATGTACTCTGCTGGAAGACGAGAATTCAGAATGCGATTAAAACTTTTATTTGGCTCAAATTTCAGGTGATTAATGAAAAAACAAAAAAAATTAAGAGAGAACATAAGAGAATAAGCAGATAAATTAATTATATGCTTTCCTTACTTGTTAAGTAATCTTCAAGTAGTTGCTTTAGTGTCCTTGAACTCTTTCCCTTTTTCGTGTTTGGCAACTCCTTCTCCATGAAGACATATATGAGTGAGGCAATGGAGCTGGAGTCCCGAACAAAAATTGTGTTATATCTAGCAAAAGTATTAATGTTGAAATTTTCCTATTAAATAAGCTTACTTTAATTGTGGAATTTGGCATTTGTCAAAATGGGTGAAGTAATTGTAAAATCTTCGCTTTAAAGGTGGGGTAATTTTTTAATTTTATAATTTCACAATAAAAAAAAAAGATCAGGTGAGTCTTCATGTTCATGTGAAGACATTGTTTGAGGAATTGATATTAATAATAAAACAATATAATAATAATATATTAAAAAAAGGCAAAAGAAGAACGTGAAGACTTACATGTTCACGTGAAGACGATGATCAATGGCATTGAATTTATAATAAAACAATATAATAATAATATATTAAAAAAAGAAGCGGAAAAAAAACATATAAGTCTTCATGTTCACGCTATAGTCTTACTCCATTCATTTCTTTTCTTCAACTCTATTTCTTTCTAGCAAAAATTTGGACAGAAATTCTCCGAAAGTTTTAGATAATTTCTGTTATCCAATTTTAATATCAAGATTTCATCTCATTTGTGAGTAAGTTTTCAATTAGACTATATTTCAATTTTATGTTACAAAGAAATATTTTGTTAAAGAATTGTTAGTTTCATGTATTTAGACATAACTTCAATTACAAAAAGTTATTGGAATTGTAAAATTAAGCACATAACTAAATAATTATATTGTTTGAATTAAGCTAAGAGATAGTAAGATTGATAAGTATATTCTAGTTAGGTGGAGGTGGACCATCGGGTGGTGTCATTGAGAAGAGTGCAAAAGTCAAGGAAGTGATCCATGGATAGTGTTTAGTGTTTCATGGTGAGTTCACTTTACTATTAGACTATTAGTAAGCGAGAAGAAATAGAGCTATGACTAAAACTTGAAATGAATTAGAAATGAGAAAAGTTAATGAATATGGTATGAATATGTTAAATCTAATGAAATATAGGATATCAGTATGAAATTTATTAATATAACTCTTAATGATGAACTTATGTGAATTGTATCTTTGAAAAGATGAGTAAATCTCATATATTGAATTATTTTGACATATTAGAGATTTTTATGAAAAGAAAAATATTTGAATTCCATATTGTTAGGTTATACTTGCTTGTATGTGATTGTACATATGCATTGTCGGGCCATAAGTGTTGAGATCGTTCGGGGAAGGCCAAAACCACAGCTGGTCTGGATGTAAACGTGTCGACACGTGGGGAGACGTCCCCGACAGTTGTATCAAAGATTGGTACGGATACCCAAAAATGGATGAGATGTGACGTAGAAAGAAAGTTCAAAAATCTTGCATACACACTCACGAGATATCTTATCATTTTATTGAGATGTTGATACATTAAAATTATTATTTTTTATTTAAAAATGTGATAAAATGATTGTGAAGTTATGTGATGAGAAAAATGATGTTAATTTGGATATCTGGAGTGATATTTACATGTTGAATGAAATATATGAAATATAGTATGATATGAAAAATAATGATTAAATGAAAGTATATTGATTGATATAAGAATTGTAATTATAAATATGATTTAAAATATAAAAATCGAATAATTCTGGTAAATTGAGCATCTTTGAATTTGTAAACCTCACTCCCTTTATTTTTAATCAAATTTTAGGTTTCGGGGAAGAAGGTTGATAAAACTCCTTGACTTGAGGCTATTTGTGAGTATCTAGGTGGGTCTCGTGGTTAGCATCCTCAGAAAGGAAAAAAAAAATATTTGAGAAAATTGTAAATGATTCTTGTACATGAACATACATGGACGTATATATTTTTTTGAAAAATGTAATAAACTTATGTATCTCCTCCAAAAAGGAGTTGAGGTAATTATTTTGTAAATTTTTTTTAAGTTATGAAAAATTTTGTTGCATGTAAGTCGTGCTTCGTGTTGAAAGATAACGATGACATCTTGAGTGGGTTCGTCCGAGATGGGTCGTTACAGTAATTGTCTATTGGTGTTGATTTAAAGAGAGCTCACATAAGGTGATCTATTAGTTGGGCCTAACTCGTTTTTTTTAGTGTGGACTGACAAATGTGGGCCTTAGTAACCCATTAGGTATTTGATGAGCAACCCAATGGGATGCTCTATAAGGATTATGGCTAGGTCTCCTCATTGTGTTCCAAAAGTATAATTTTACAATCTTTAGTCTCATCGAGGAAGCCAGATAATAAGAGAAAAATGGAAGGAAAGCCTTAATATGTGTGTTTTCACTAATAGTTTCAGGCTTTGTGTTCTTGATCGTGTTAATACATGAGGATCTTTTATTTCCATTGCGCAGTTCAATATGGAGTCTAAGACAAGCATGCAATAAGGTTATCAATTCAATCATATTATATTAGGTGTTCTACAATCCTCTTATGGTTGATTCTATTATTGAATTGTTATATGACAATTCTTACATGTGGTATCAGAGCCACTATAACTTGGGTTTAAAACCTTGATTCAAGTTTTGTCTGATTGATTGAAATAAAAGGTATGCTAAGGTTTAAATCACGAATCAAGTTATTTTTATAATTGATCCTAATAATAAAGCATGTGTATGTTAGATTCCTGTAATATAAAATTTGATTGCATGATTATATGAATCTAATCATTCAAGTTTATAGAAAAAAAGTTTAAGGCTTTGTTGTATTGATTCAATTGGTGAATTATTAGTTATTTGCTAGATTAAGGTTATTTGGTTGAATCAATAGTGTTTATAAGGATTAAAACACATAAAATAACAATTGAAAGCCCTAAATATTGATCAGAGTAATACTTGATATTGTTGACATATGCACCAGTAATATTTTTATTCGTAAAGAAAGGGTAAAGAAAGAATTTAATAAATATGACATGAAATTAAAATAATACATATATGCAAAAGATTTAATTTTTATAAAACGATTCTAAAAAAACGGATGCGTAGTGGTGTAAAGAAAAATAAAAAAAAATGAAGCGTCTAGACAAAAAAAAACGAAAAAGAAAAAAAAATCGTGCAACACCTGTACTTCGAGGTGTTGCAATAAAATTGTAAAAATGTTGCATGTGAGGCAATACAAAAAGTAAACGGTGCAGTCGGAAAAATTTATATTTATATATACTTTGTACCTTATTTTAATTATGCTTACCAAATCCTGATTGGTTTTCTTCCTTCTACAATTCAAACTACTTTATTTCTCTAAACACTTGGGGATAGAAAGAAATGCTGAAAGAGTAAAATTTTGAAGAGCTTTACAGGAGAATTTTATAGAAAGTCAAGAGAAGCTCTAAGAAAAACAGAAGGTAATAACGTGAAGTTTATTTTTGAAATTTAGCATACATGAAATTTCCCGGAATTCAATGTGGGAATTTTCAAATGGTGTGAATTATGAAGGAATTTAAGAATAAATCAAAAATTTTAACATAGATATTATGCCAGGTGTTGACGATCAGCAACCGGGAGAAGTTGCTGAGAGGGATAGGAAAGGCAAGGAGGTGATCCACGGGCAGCTCTAAGTGCTACGTGGTGACTTAGATTTACTTTTAAGTAATCAAAATAAATATGAAATATATAATGATAGTATTTGAATGTATTATTAACTTATGATTTGGCGATAGATGAAAGTTGGTTGATAAGTATGATAGAAATAAGCGATGTGTTGCGAATTATTATATGAGAAATAATATTATTGGAATAATGAATCAATTTAATAATAAATGTGATAAGTAAAATTCTTGACAAACTGTGGATGATAAATTGATATGATATGATATATGAGGAGAAAAATTTAGTGAAATTGATCAAATAATAATTTGAGAAAAACCATGATAGCTAAATTAAATGTCTGAATACATGTTTGTTTTTATATTATTGTTCATATACATATTTCATATCATTGTTCATATGCATATACATGAAATAAAATAACCGAGAGGGGGCCAATCTAAATGAAAAAAATCGTGACAGCCGGTAAATGCTAGAAATAAATGAAAACCATGACAGTTGGTAAATACTGGAAATAAAATAACCGGGAGGGCAGCCAGTCTAAATAAATAAAAGAACCAAAAAGGTAGCCGGTCTAAGATAAAAACATGTCGACATGCAGGAAGACGTTCCCTAATAATAATTCATGCATTGCATCTGTTTTAAATATTGATTTTATTACTAAAATGCTGAAGTGTTGTTTTGTTATTGTAAATTTATTTATAGATGAATGAGTCTCACAGAGAGACAGTTATGGTGAGAAAGAAACATGGAAGTATGATATGATAAGAACTATCTAAATGGTAGACTATATGCGGTGAACCTCATAATGAGGAAATTATGAGATATAATTGATGGTCTTAAGGTGAACAAATATATAAGAAGAATAAATTGAATGCTTCTAGTAAATTTAATTCACTGAGCTTGTGAAGCTCATCCCTCAATGTTAAATGATTTTAGGCAGCAGGCAGGACAAATAGTTGGTGAGCTGAGAATCAAACGGATTCATTATCTGTAAGCCACGTGGTCCACATCCTCAGACTAATGAGAAAAAAAATATTTGTAAATATTCATGCATATTATGTTGTATACAATGTTTAAGTTGAGATCTGAATGATGTATCTCCCCCGTTAAGGGTTAAGGATTGATGTAAATACTTGCAGTTGGTAAATTTTTATTGTTGCATATATATGTCATGCTAGGATTTTCAAAATGTGATGATACTATCTCGGGGGTGGCCAACCCAGGATGGGTCGTTACAATTTTGGTATCAGTGCATTAGGTTTTATGATTCTGTAAACTACATCAGAACTTTAAAAAGTGGAAGATTTAAATAAACTATATTTTAATGCATAGTCTGAGGATGATATGTGGACGTGCTAGAGATAGAGGTTGAGTTCTGAATCAGAGGGGACATGGTAGACCCCTAATATTTAGAAGAGTTGAAGCAGATAGGGAGATTGAGTTTGTGGTTCCTGCAAGGGAACAGATTGATAGTGCAGCTAGTACTAGTAGAGTTGTGAGAGAATTTGATGTTAGGAGGGATGAATTGAGAGAAGCTCTTGATCATGCTATAAAGAGGATGAATGCAACCAAAGAAAGCGCTGATAATTTGCATAAGAGATTAGAGGAGATGGGTACAATAGAACCTGATTTGGTGAGACAAAAGGTTCATGAAGGAGAAGGTGTGTTTACATATGAGATGCAAGGTAATTGTTTTGTGAGATTTCTTAAGTTTAAACCCCAGTCTTTTAGAGGATCTGTAAATTCTGTAGAAGCTGAGCAATGGATTAGACATGTCGAGAAATATTTTGAGGTCTTACCAGTAACAGATAGATAGAAAGTTGTTTTTGCTTCATTTATGTTGGAAGGTGAGGCTTCTCAATGTTCGGAGGATATTTTGCCTAGGGTAAGCACACAGATAGAACAACCTTTAACTTGGAGTAAGTTTAAGGATGAGTTCTTTGCGAAATATTTTCCAAATATCTTCAAGCACAACAAGAAAGAGATTTTATTCATCTAAGGCAGGGTAATTTATCGGTGGCTGAATATGATAGTAGATTCATAACTCTGTCAAGGTTTTTACCTGAATTAGTGAATACGGAGGAGAGGAAATGTAAGAGATTTTTAGATGGATCACACTATGGAATTCTAACTAAACTCTCTTATATGGGCATTGAAAATTATGCTATACTGGGGGATAAAGCATTACAAATTGAGAAAGATTTGGTGGATTTTAGAGGTAGGAGGGAGTGGCTGAAGAGGTCTAGATTTAAGGGACCTAGAGGTGGTGGCAGCATGAGTGTGCAGGGTAGGAGACCACCCTTGAGGGGACATTCTTTATCACAAGGAACTATAGTACAGAGTCAGAGGTAAGCAGGATTTGTTGCTTTTGTCGCTCATAGTAATACCGGTGGGACCCCTAAGTTCGAGAGACAGGCTATGAGAAGTGAAAGTTATAGTAAAGGAGTAAGTATGCCACCAATGAGAGGTGGTAATCTGATGTAGGATGGAGAACTAAGGGTTTGCTTCAGATGTAATCAAACGAGGTATCTGTCTTGGAATTGCTCTACGAAGATATGTTTTGTATGTGGTGAGGGAGGACATGTTTTTACAGATTGTTCAGTGGGAAAATCTGTTGACATAAGCTTTGGAAGTGTTGGAAGAAAACCGGTGGAGAGAAATGGTGGATCAGGGAGTGTATGGGGTAAAGGTTGAAGATCAGTAGCTGAGAGAGGAGGTGGTAGCCAATTACAGTTCAAAGACAGTAGGGTCTATGCATTGACCCAACAGGAAGCACAAGCCACTCCTGATGCTGTTATGGGTATGGTATCTATCCTTGATAGGCCTGTTAGATTATTGATTGATCCTGATGCAACCCATTCTTTCGCAATCAGTGTTTATATGAAATTTATTGATGCTAGTGCTAGTCCTTTGATGCATGCTATCATTGTTAAGGTTCCTACTAGGGATATGGTTATTATCATGACAATTTATCGAAGTTGTGTGATTTATATGGCTGATAGAGAATTTGAAGTTGATTTATTACCTTTAGATATGACAAATTTTGATTTAATTCTGGGGATAAATTGGTTATCTGTATATCATGCTTGGGTAGATTATTTTAGGAAGAATTTGAAGATAATTAGACAGGAAGAGTTTAATATTCAGGGAGAACATAAAATACTTGTTAACTGTCTTATTTCTTTTTTAACTACCAGTAAATGGTTGAAGAAGAGTTGTGAGGGATATTTGGCATATGTGGTGGATTCTAGCAAGGAGAATATGAAGTTAGAAAAAATCTTGGTAGTAAAAGATTTTTTTGATGTATTCCTTGAAGAGTTGTTTGGTTTGCCCCCCAATAGAGAGATTGAGTTTTCTATTGAGGTGATTCCAGGATCAACACTCATATCTATAGCACCTTATAGAATGGCACCAGCTGAATTAAGAGAGTTGAAAGTTCAGCTTCAAGAGTTGCTAAATAAACAATTTATTCGACCTAGTATGTCACCTTGGGGAGCCCCTATATTGTTTGTCAAGAAGAAAGATGGGACAATGAGATTGTGTATTGATTATAGACAGTTGAATAAGATCACCATCAAGAATAGATATCATTTGCCAATGATAGATGATTTGTTCGAACAATTACAGGAAGCTAAGGTGTTTTCTAAAATAAACTTGAGATCAAGTTATCATCAATTGAGGATAATGGAAGGGGACATGCCTAAGACTACTTTTAGGACATGTTATGGCCACATGAGTTTCTGGTCATGCCCTTTGGGTTGACTAATGCTCCTGCAGCATTTATGGAACTAATGAATCGTGTGTTTAAACCATTCTTGGATAGATTTGTGATTGTGTTTATTGATGATATTCTGGTATATTCCAAGAATGAAGAGGAGTATGAGCAGCATTTAGAGATAGTGTTGGAAATTCTGAGGAGAGAGAAGTTATATGCAAAGTTCTCTAAGTATGAGTTTTGGTTGAGTGAAATATCTTTCTTGGGGCATGTTGTGGCGGAAGAGGGAATAGTAGTTAACCCACAGAAAGTAGAAGCAGTGTTGAATTGAGAAAGACCCACCAGTGTAACTGAAGTTAGAAGCTTAAAAGAATGCTAGGTAGTCCCCAATAAAATGGTGTGGCTAAAAGACAGAATTATACCTTAAAAGAAGTGATAAGAAGCGTGATAAGTAGGACCAACCTACCAGACTTTCTCTATAGTGAAGCAAGCAAATATGCTTTGCGTGTCCTCAATAGAATCCCCAGTAAATTTGTATCTATAACATCGTTTGAACTTTGGACCAATAGAAAACCTTACCATAACCGCCTTCATGTTTGAGGGTGTCCTGTAGAAGTTCATCTTTATGTTCCCTCTGAAAGTAAGATGGATCCTAGGTCAACTCGTTTCTATTTCATAAGGTACCTAGATCATTCAAAAAGTTATAGATTCTATTGTCCCACACGAGGCACTAGAGTTGTTGAATCTCAAATAGTTAAATTCTTGGAGAAAGATGTGGCCGAGCAAACAAGTTTCTCTTTAGACATAGAAAAAAATAGGGAGGAAAGAACAACATTTTTCCTTTAAGTATATAGCAAGATTCAGTGGTACCTATGGTTACACCTTTAGAGGAGTAAGAGCAAGTTATTCAACAAGCGCTTGTGGAGACGCCTCAAGTACAGGAAAAATTTAGGAAAATAACATTTAGAAGATCTATCAAGAATAAAAGATCCACCATTCCTCACGATCATATAATCTACTTAAGTGAGAGTGATTTTGATATTGGCCATGTAGTAGATCCAGTGAATTTCTCATAAATTGTTTCTGGTTCTTATAATGATTTGTGGTAGGATTCAATAAAAGATAAGATTCATTCTATCAGACATAATGGTGTGTGGGAGCTTATAAAGCTTCCTAGGGCTTGCAATCCCATTGGTTTCAAGTGGGTGTACAAGACCAAGAAGGATTCCAAAAAGAAAATTTGAAAGATTCAAGGCCGGATTAGTTGCCAAAAGAAATCTTCGTGAGGAAATCAATATGGTTCAACCTAATGGATTTAAGCAAGGTGGTAAGAAACATCTAGTATGTAGACTCAAGAATTCTATATATGAGCTCAAGAAAGCTTCTAAACAATGGTATTTGAAGTTTGATGAAGTTGTTACTTCATTTGGTTTCATTGAGAACAAGACATGCCAGTAGTGACTTGGGATTTTTTCAAGAGACCACGTAATTATTATCTAAGCATTTTTACACGAAGGATCTTGGTGAAGCATCTTTTGTCCTTAGGATCAAGATCCTTCGTGATAGATCCCGTTCCATGTTGGTTCTCTCTCAAAAGGATTATATTGAGCATCTTGGATAGGTTTTCGATGTGTAACTACAAACATGGGGATGTGCCAAAAGATAAAGGTGATATGGTGAGTTTAGTGCAGTGTCCAAGGAATCATGTTGAGAGAAAGAGTCCATGAAGCATGTACCATATACTAGTACGATTGGAAGTAATATGTATGTGCAAGTTTGTACTGAACTTGATATCGCTTTTGCAGTAGATCTTCTTGGTCAATATTAGTCTAATCCAGGTAAGGATCACTAGACAGCTACCAAGAATGTGATGATGTACTTGAAAAAGAAAATAGATTTTCAAAATGGTTTATTAAATAGTTGAAAACAATGACGTTGAGAGAGAGTCCATAAAGAAGGTACTATATACTAGTGGGTTATACAAATTCAGATTTTTCTAGTAGTAAGGATGTTAGGACATCAACGTTGGGATTTGTGTTCATGATGGCAGAAAGAGACTTGTTACTTCTACTATGCATGTTGCATTTGTCTCATGTTTTGGAGCTATGACTCAAGTTGTTTGGTTGAAGAATTTCATTACTAAATTATTCGTGGTTGAGTCCATTACAAGGCCCATATAGTTGTACTAGTGATAATGTTTCTGCAGTATTGTTCTCTAAGAATAACAAAAGTATCACAGGGTCCAAGTATATGGAAGTAAAGTATTTGACAGTTAAAGAATTGGTGAAGAAAGGTGACGTGACAATGGAGCACTTTAGCATAAATAATATGGTTATCGATCTGTTGACCAAGGGACTGTGCTGTAATGTCTTTAAGAATCATGTAGACAATATGGGTTTAGTTGAGCCTTTTGATTTATTTGATTAATGGGAGAGATTAATTTAGATCTATTTGTTTATTTAGTTTTTATATGTATTTACATCTTTTGGTGTACACTAGATTATTGCATTTATGATTATCACTTGCTTTTGGTTATATACAGTTTATATCCTTATAGTTTTAATATCATTGTATTTTTATGCATTTGAATACTTAAAATTATGACATGTCATATATGTATGTTTGAAGTCTTAAGACATGTGTCAATCTTAACCATAAAGGCTTGGGGCATTCATTTTAAAGTTAAAGCCTTGTGAGTATGTCTCTTGACACATAATGATTATCTCGAGATATTGAGTAACTATTGAGACATATATGTTTGTTATTAGAACCATAAAGATTTTCTCTAAGTGTGATTCTGCTGCTTTAAGGAAGAGAAAATCATGATCAACGAGTAAGATTAGCATATTTAGATCACTTAGGGATGTTAATTTTCTTACTACACTATCACACTAAATCCATATCGATAGAGTTAATTGGCTCATGTAACCATGAAAGGTTTTGTATCACTCAATGATCAGTTATAGGCATGATTCGGGGTTAAATGCTTCATTGGACCGGATTGATACTTGGGGTAGTCTCTAGACAAATTGTTTTGTTAAATTATGCTCACATAAAGTTTTATAGTTATCTTGACTTGAGAGTCGTTTTAAAATGGTAAATTTGATTTTTCAAAACTAATCACAACTAAAGTCGCCCTAGTGGAAGAATGTTGGAATTTTCCTATAAAGTGAGCTTACATTAATTGTGGATTTTGGGTTTTGTCAAAACAAACTATTTAATTGGTATATTGATAAGACTTAAAGATGGCTCATATAAGGTAATGTATTAATTGGGCTCAACTCATGTGTGTTGAGTGTGGACTGGATAGTGTGGGCCTTAGTAACTCATTAGGTCTTTTATGAGCAACCTAATGGGATACTATATAAAGATTATAGCTCGATCTCCTCCTGTTCCAAAAATATAACTTTATAGTCTTCTATCTCATCAAGGAAGCCAATTAATAAGAGAAAAAGAGAGAAAGCCTTAGTTTGTGTTTTTTCACTAACAGTTTCAAGCTTTGCATTCTTAATCGTGTGACTATGAGAAGATCTCTTATTTTTACTACATGATTCATCTTTTGTTGTCAAGATCTACACGCTAGTTTGAGTCTTATTGTTACCAATATAATATAAGCTTAAAAGTTATGTACATAGTGACATCGACGAAGCAAACATTGTTAAAGTCGATGCAAATTTTTTATAATGGATAACTATTTTCTTTAGTAAAATAAAAGATATATTTTTTTTAAATCCCTTCTTTTTCTCTTTCGAATATTTTTTACTGCAGTCGCAAACGGGCCTTTTCTTTCTTGGTTAAAGGGTTCATAGATTATTTTCTTACCTTGAGATATGGGCCTATGGGTGATAATTTAGGTGATTTTGGAAATAAAAGCAGACTTTTAATGGTCTTTTTCTCCTTAAGTTGTAACTGCAATGGAGGATTCAAGGGCCTGATTTTGCCCCATCCATCAAAAGCGAAATCATCTTCAATATTGTTGGTTGCTACTGGTTTGTGGTGATTTTGGTGTGCCCGGCTTCTCTTCCTTGTCCAAAGGGATCACCGTCATAGACATGTTTGTTGTGTTGATGGTGCTTCTCATTGGAGAACGTATATCAGTCGCGATAAAACTAGTACATTTCGTGTAGGACTTGTGGGTGCACTGAAAAAGCATTCCCCAAAGCGTCAAGGCGATGAAGGAGATGTAATACTCTTGCATGGAGATGTTTTTGAGTTGTTGAAATCGAAATCCATGCTTTTACTGATATCGAAATCCAAGCCTTTAAATTAACAATGTTATAGAGCTTCGATCAAAGGAAAGAACAAAATTTTAAATAGCACAATAATCGCACGCATGTGGAAGAATGTAGATGGTAGATGTATAATAAATCCAAAGATTGACAAACGAGATTATCTCAATAACATTCAAAACATTAAAAGGCATACCAACACGCATTTCTCCTACTAAAGCAACCCACCAAGCAACGGTGTCAAATTAGAAAAGAGAAATTAACCACCCAATTCCAAACACGGTTTCACTGAGATTGTTTCTCCCCTTCTATATAATGCAGACATCAGTAAATACCTTCTCTCCAAGGAATACGTCAGTAAGTACCCTCTTTGATTGCAGCGAAGCCTTCAGCAGTTTCACACCCTAACATTTAAAACAGAGGAAGTGTTATTGCAGCAATCATTAAGACAATCAAAGTGTTAAAATGTACTCCATAACCGTACAAAATAAACAAGTAGATATAGCTATACCTCATCCTCATCCATGTCAAGATCAACTACTTTCTCTTCAAGAGCACCAACATTACACTTGTTGATCAGAGTAAGACCAGAGATTATAGACATAGGCGTCACCACCAAATCATCCATCACCATATAGGTTACCACTCCTTTCACAAAACCTCCCTCGTTGGAGGACGAGGCCTCAGCTGGTGGATTGACAAACATCAGTTTCTGATTCATACAGCGATTACATTGAGGACAAATGGCATTCGGGTCATTTGACACGTACATACTGCAGTTGTAGAAAGTTGTATTGAAACTACACCTATAAAAGATTGCAGATGTTGATGACTGAATGTTTGGCAACAAAAGAGGAACATTTGCACCATGGTTTGGTAATGTAGGCTTCAAAAGGGAGTCCTTGTTTTGGTTAGGCTGAATATAAGTATCACTTATATTTTCAATGCTCCCATAAAGATTTCCTAAGCAACCAACCATGCCTTCCTTTGTTAGCAGCCTTATCACAGTGCCCACAGGCAAAGAAAGAATGTCGAAAATAAAATCAACAAAATCTTTCCCTGCTTCTGCAGATAGAACTCTGTGGTCTTTAGTGTCTATCAGAAGCTTCAATCTCACTTTAGTAGTTGCCATGGATGGACACTACAGTTTGTAATATGGTGAATTTTATATATTACTACCTGTAAGGAGTTTAACTATTTGTCATCTCTGATAATTAGTATGTGTAGTAGTAGAATTTACAGATACAAGACTCTGCTTTTGCTGGACTGGGTTCCTCCTCAAGTGGTGAACAAAACTTATAATGTGATTAAGGAAAACAAAAAGACGTGGGTCCATTTCTCTTAGTGGAACTACAAAAGGAGAAAGAGAGCGAGAGAGAAGAAAAAGGTAGTTAATGGGGGTGTATTCTGCTGGAAGATAAGAATTCAGAAGTTGAAAATAAGCAGAGAAAAGAATTATATGCTTTCCTTACATGTTAAGTAATCTTCAGGTAGTTGCTTTAGTGTCCTTCAACTCTCTTCCTTTTTCCTGTTTGGCAGCTCCTTCTCCATGAAGACATATAGTAAGGCAACAGAATACGCTCATAGAGATTTCCTACGAAATAAGGATGTTAAAGATATAGTTCAAAAGGTCCTTTACTGCTCTCACGCCTATTGTTGTCAGCCATTGATATTGAGACAGTAAAGGTTTATTATAGTTGGTTAGGACTAAACCAACTTCAAGTTTCTCAGTGCTTACTAGGCATAATTATTTTACTTGTTCTTTTACAATATTCCTTTCTATTCTTTTATTCCTAACTTGTACTAAATACATACACAGACAAGTAAACCACTTCAAAGGAGCTTAGACTTAACTAAAATTCACGTACAAGACTTGATATTAGATATACACTTTATGTTACATAGACTCAGAGTATGCATGTCAAACAGAGTATGTGTCTAATGTCACTCGTTATTTTTTGTAATTTTTTGTACTTTATCCTTTAATGTAGAGTGTCCAACAGTCATTCCTTTATAAGAGTGGCATAACGAAGAGAACATGTAACATAGAATACATTGCGGAATCCTTTGAAATCCTTTAGTAGCAATTCTATTTCAAAACATACATATCTATCTGTTGAAACTGCTTGCATCAACTTAAACCAAACACATAAATATTTAAAATTTCGTACAAAAAAACTAAAAGAGAAAGGTTAGCCATGGAGAAAAAGAAAACCTAACAAAACAAAACAAAACTCATGCAAGGGTTTCCTATCTTAAAATTTTTAAAATTTCGTACGAAAAAACTAAGTTAAGGGAATTCGAGTTCCAATAAAAATTCTGTCAAATAAAACTTAAATAGATTTTAGAATGCTAAACCTAGCAAAGATAGTAAAACTTTAAGAAACTGTAAATCCCAATGAAATTTCCACATCAAATTTCACCCATAAGAAATAAAGAAAACCTTCAAAGTTAACAAGAAGTTAACACCAAAAGATGTAAATTAAAAAAATCAGCTTTCTTTTTTCAACAAATAACAAAATAGAACATTTTTATTAACCAGTGACAAAAGAGATCAGCTTGTTTAATCAAATTATTGATTTCATAGGAAAAGGAAGCTAACAACTAATAGTCATCAGCAAAAAAAAAAAAAAAAAAAGAATCAAACTTTAAGGAATCCAGATATCACCCCTTATTGCCCTATTTAGCTCCAGAGGAAATGAAAAGAAAAGCTGAAACCTACATTTCCCATATTTTTACTCTCGTGGGAAAAAAAATACTTAAGTAATCAGCAAAACCTCTGTGCAAGGTATCTACTTATATTTTTTCATTTATCAAGCCACATAATGGGTAACATCATATTTATTTTCTTCCGTATTCCTAAATTTACTATGCACAGAGCCTATTGTTCCCATTCAGTGTGTATGGCTGAAATCAGAGAGAAATTGGTGATACCAATTTCTAAGTCCTTGATGCTTACCTGAAGTTGAGTGCTGCAACTAGACCTGCTATTTCGACTTGTGCCTCAATGGCTGCTAAAGCTGCTTTAAGTGTTTCAGCCATGTTCATAAGCAGTGCTTAAGCCAGGGAATTGAAATAGGCAAAAAAACGGTTTGTTTTGCGTGTGACTGTTGATTTTCTCCATGATCACACCTTCGTTTTGAAAATTTAACCACTTAATTACTCCATTGACCCTTAAAATTCCCACAAGTTGATTTAAAATTCTTAAACATTCAAAAAAAATATCTCAACAATATAAGCTTTCTTACTGTTAATGTTAAGTAGTACACATTGTTAAATGTTAATGATGATTAATCAATGTAAAACGAAATGGACTCAAATGAATGAAGAAAGTTAGAAGGGCTCACCAATCTCGAGTACAATATTGGCTAAGCACAAAATATATTAATGGAAAATGACTCCAGATATGAATTGGAGAGTCAAGAGTCACTTGCAATGTTTGCCTATTCCAATTCCCAATAGAATGCCTCACTCTATATAAACAATAATGCTGCCTAATCAGATTCAACATTTTACAAACTGTAGTGTCCATCCATGGCAACTACCAAAGTGAGCTTGAAGCTTTTGATAGACACTAAAGACCACAGAGTTCTATTTGCAGAAGCAGGGAAAGATTTTGTTGATTTTATTTTCAACATTCTTTCTTTGCCTGTGGGCACTGTGATAAGGCTGCTAACAAAGGAAGGCATGGTTGGTTGCTTAGGAAATCTTTATGGGAGCATTGAAAATTTAAGTGATACTTATATTCAGCCTAACCAAAACAAGGACTCCCTTTTGAAGCCTTTATTACCAAACCATGGTGCAAATGTTCCTCTTTTGTTGCCAAACATTCAGTCATCAACATCTGCAATCTTTTATAGGTGTAGTGGCAATTCATCTTACAACAACTGCAGAATGTACGTGTCAAATGACCCTAATGCCATTTGTCCTCAATGTAAGCACTGTATGAATCACAAACTGACGTTTGTCAATCCACCAGCTGAGGCCTCGTCCTCCAACGATGGAGGTTTTGTGAAAGGAGTGGTAACTTATATGGTGATGGATGATTTTGTGGTGACGCCTATGTCTACAATCTCCAGTATTACTCTGATCAACAAGTTTAATGTTAAGGATGTTGGTGCTCTTGAAGAGAAAGTAGTTGATCTTGACATGGATGAGGTATAGCATTCTCCACCATTGATTTATTATATGTTTAAAATATTGACACTTGGATTGTCTTAATGTTTTCTGTAATGATACTTTCTCTGTTTTAAATTGTAGGGTGTGAGACTGCTGAAGGCTTCGCTGCAATCAAAGAGGGTACTTACTGAGGTCTTCCTAGGAAAGAAGGGGGAAAACTGATGTTAAGACTTACTAATATTTCTCAGTGAAACAGTTTTTGGAATGTGGTGTTTAATTTCTCTTTTTTTGAATCCTTTCTTGGTTGCTTTAATATGAGAGGTGTGTGTGTTTGTTGGTTCTAGTTTTGAAATTTGACATGTATTGCCTTATGTTTTGAATGTTATTTAGATCATCTCTTTTGTCAATCTTTTGATTTCTCGTCAAAATCATTTAACTTTACATCTGCCATTTACTTTCTTCTACATATCTGCAATTGTTGTGGAAATTGAACTTTTTTCAAACTTGCAATCTTCACTTGAGCAAAAGAAATTATTCAGGGAATATGTTTGTCCAAACAGGAGCACCTTGCACCATGGTTTGGTAATATAATTTTCAAAACTTGTAGCACCAGAGTCCTCTTTCCAGAAGAAGAAAAGAGATGTTGATATCCTATTTAGCAAGATTGGAATCAAGAAAAGTTATAGTTTGATTTGATTTGATTAGATTAGATTTTTGATAAATTTTAAAAAATTATCTTGACACGTAGCAATTTTAATCTCCTTCATATATTTATTAACTTGTGACAAAGGGATTTCCTTTGGCCTCAAAGCATGGTTGCTGATCTTCATTATCTTAATATGATTTGTCCAGGCATCGCCTTTGTACTTCCGGTCCCCTCTTTATAGCGATTATGATACCTTTACTGCTGACAGTGCTGGTTGTCTTAATAGTCACTGTGATAAAAAATAAAAATAAAAAATTTTAAAAAATCTCATTGTTTCACGCGCAAGTGCCATTGAATATGGAATTTCATCTTTGTCTGCCAATTTCTGTTGATCTTACATATGATGTCTACAGAACTCATCCAGGAGCCATTGTCATATTCACATTTCAATTGCCATGCATCGACGATAAACTAGTTCAAAAATTAGCATGTTGACCCTACCAAAAGCAAAAATGAATTCTACAAAGGATAATATAATCCAACTGTGCAAGGAAAAAATGCTTAGTATCTATTTTGGCTGAAAATAGTCTACAGAATTCATTTCAAAGAACATTGAATATACAAAACATTCCTTCTATGGAACAAATGACTTAGTTTACGAGGGTGTTACAGTGCTGTACAACCTGGTGAATGGTGTCAAAGGAACTTAGAAGAGTAGCTTCCTGCAGCAAACATCAAACGTATGCATCATGAGGGAAAACGTGAATTAACTAAGAAAATTAATTTTACAACAAAGATACAGTGGCCCAACTTTAATTTCTCCCATAAAATGAAAACAATAGTGGCCACTTAAGTCACTGTGTAAGGGTTAAAATTCATCTAAAAACTGGATTTACAACTACTTTAAAAGGCTATTGCAAGAAATCTTGTACACCAAACTTCCCTGAAACTCCCAGCTCCAATAAAAGGGACGTGCCTATAACTTCTCAGAATCCTTCCAGCAATTTTTTTTTAAATATTTCCCTACCCCAATTTTTATAAAATTCATGTTTGCATGGCTTTACTATGGATATTTGTTGCCTTACATCTCTATAATCATGTAAGCTTGTCAATTTGACTCTGCAACTTGACTAAGGATAAAGAGAAGCATGATTCATGAACAAGAAAGAACCAACAAAGAAGTTTACAAGGAGCCCTGTGAAAACAGTAAACACATACTCTGATGAAGTACGGTTATGACCTAGATGGATATAGCACACAGGCTTAGGCAGCTGTCCCAAGATAGTTGCATGTCAGGCTCTGTTATGCTTAACCGTTAAACAGCAAAAAGTTACGCTCTCTAGCAACAAAAAACAGCTTTGTGGAAAACATTTTTTGAGGTAATGGTAAAACATAATCAATAAACCAACAAAAATCCTCTGTTGAAATTTCAAGGGCTACTTTATGAGAATAACCTATATCCAATGAGCTTCCATATCATAAAAAACAGTGTGCTCTTGCATCCCCTCAAACATCAAGTTTAAATATTTTCAACTAAAAAAAGTAAACTAGCAGTGTAAAACATGAACCCCTCTTCTTTGGATTTCCCCATCACAGAACCCATATAGAATAACATGTACTGATGGAGTACTATTCTTGCAGAAAAACAATCACGAAAAGAGCTTAATACCTTGCAGATTTTACCAAGGATAGATAATTTCAATGCCTGATAAAGTTGCAGAAGACCAGCAGAACAAATTGAAAGACGATTTAAGCTAACTAAATTGCAAGTGCTCCCCTCAATTGCAGCAGTGTTACAATGTACTCAACAACGTAAGAAAGTCTGATGGTTCCTCATCTTCCTTAACAATCTGCTCAAAATCAGCATTCAAAATACATTTCAGAATACCCATAAGATACTACAACAATTGATCAGCATGTGCTCTTGCAGCTTAAATACAAAAGAATGGAACAGGGACTAACATGACAGAATGAAACTGAAATAATGAACTGAGAAAAAGCTCATAAATTCTATCATACAAACAAGTCAGACCCCACATGTGCCTGCTGATAGTAACTAAGCTGCCAGACAGAAAAATAAGCATGAAAATTGACAGGTTAAATACCAAAGCAAAATGCATAACCTTCACTTTAAAAACTAACTTCCACATTGTCTCTGAACTTCATGAACCGAGAGTATTGCACATCATTTACAGGTAACATAAAAGAAAATAAATTATGAAATCCTTGGTTTGGCTTAGCAAAAAGCAACACTTTAATCACTCATTTACCCAAACACTAAATCAAATAGCACTAAAATCAACTTAAAGCAGCATCAATTGAAGCATCTGATTATAATTTTAAGTTGAAAAAAGGTAAAGCCAAACCAAGCTTTAAACAACCATTTGCTTCTAACTAAATTACAGGTAGCTAAAGCAGATAACCCCAAAGTAGCATGCAAATTATCCTCTATATTCTCTAGATGAAATTAGACTAACCAATGCTTTGAAGTGTCCTACAAATCAGACATCTTGTTTTACAAGGTGCAGCTTGCACATGCTATACCCAAATCTATGGTTGTATGGCCCAGCATTCCCACCCAGAAGATGAAGACTATCAGAAAAAGAATATAACAAGGGTTAAAATCTTGGCATTCAATCACAATCATTTTCCCCTTGTTATTTTAACTATTTTGAAATGATAATCTCATCCAATTTACATTTAGTTCCATCAACACGCATTCTTGACAAAAAATCAAATCCACCTTTATATCTCATACTGATACATTTCGTACGAGTAAAAACTCCAGACTACTACATCAGGTTAAAATTTTCAAACAAAAACTGCAAGAAAAAGAAGATTTTGTCCCCTATAATTATTAGATAAAGGACCTGTAATTTAACAGCTTCCAAGATCAATATTTACAAGACATTACTCTGGTCTTTCTCCTTCCACATATAAATCACCAGTTATCATGTGCACGACTCGAAAATAATATTCTTGGGCTACTTACACAGTCCGGGCCCATTTAATTGGAGGTACTAAGGTGGGATTGGACTAATTAATCCTACATTAATAGCTTATCACATATTTGGTTGGGAGGATCAACTATTCATATGGGATTAAGGTGGGATAAATTTGGTCCTAATCCCACCATTTTTGTCCCATCTCTTGGGACTAAACTTTTTTTCCTTCCTTTTATACCCTTGAATCATAATAATAGTAATAAAATAATAATTATATAAATTATTATTTTTTGATAAGTTATTATATAAATTATTATCATTATTATAATATCAATGATGATAATAATAATTATTATTATACTCCTTAATAATTATAATTATAAATAATAATTTTTCTTATCATAATAATATAATAATAATTTTAATTAATTTAATGATAATAATTATTATTATTATTATTATTTTTAATTATAATTATTATTATCATAATAGTTATAATAATGATAATAGTTATAATAATAATGATGAAATTGTAGGAGAAATTGAGGATTGTCATTGATGATGAATAGTGTTAGGTCATTTTGGTATTTAGACTTTTTATCCCACTTTAGTCCCTGACAATCTCATTAACCAAACATAGGATTAAGGTATTACCTATTTAATCTCTCTTTATCCTATCACATGTTAATCTCATTCCTATCCCACTATGATCCTCTCCATGAACCAAACAAGCCCTCATTGATAACTCCATTTTTTCTCAGGTCATCAAAATCTTAAAAGAAAGAGATTAAATCATAAATGACACATTACTTTTTGTAAGTCATACGGAACATGACATAAAGCTTTACTTGCTATAATTAACACGAATTACAAAAAATATATGCAGAAAAATTAGAAGATTCAAACATTAATTCCATACCTTAACAGTGGTGTCCTTCGGCAAACCCATTTGAGTTAGAACATCAAAACCAGCTTGATTCCAGTCAATCTCTTCTAGAACACCTAATTCTCTGTTTCTATGTAACTGAACCCAGCTTTTCTCAAGACAGAAAGACCTTCCTAACCAAAAATGCAGAATCCAATCCTTATTTTGGCCTACATCTGTACTTGGAGAGAAAATTGCAACAGCAGATTTAGAATCCAGATCACTCATATGAAATTCCGTGATCTTTTCCATACTGGGCCAGTGACATACTAATGGATGCCTAAGATTACAACCTTTTGAAACACTATCCTCTATCCGTTTTGAGATATCAGAACCTACACCTCCCGAAGGATAATTTCTCCATGGTCCACTGCAATTATTGACAGAAGTGACTTCCTTGTTACATGAATCAGCACTAGCTACTCTATCATGAGATATCTTCAAGTTGCACTTTTGAGTTGAATCTCCTTCTCCATTTCTAACACCATCCTTGGAATCAAATACAATTTCTATACTATCTTGCTGGCATAAAGTGTAGCTGTTGTCATTTATCCTGATACCATCTTTTTGACTGACAAGACTTGTTGGAGTCTTTATGACTCTAATACTATCAGTCATCCCTGGCAGCTTCAGAGACTTTGACAAGCTGCCTCGGCGCTCTGCAAGGGAAGGTGAAACTTTTTTAAATGGTGCTGAGGACTGAGAATGTGATTGCGACGAGAAATTGACACCATGATTTTCTGGGCACTTGGTTATGGGAACAAAAGAAGTTTTGGGTGAGAGAAGAGACAAGTTAGAAAGGTTAGACAAAGTTGAAGATACTGGAAGAGAGCATGAAGCAGCTGAAGGAGAATCCAGGGAGGATTCTGAAAAGTACTTTGAACTAGTACTTGAATCAGATGATATAGAATCTGGAGAGAGATAAGGAGGTGAAGAAGATGAAGGTGATGATGAATGTACAATCAACATAGAATCAGAATAGACCCTCGAGAGGGATATCTTGGGTGCTGACACGAAATCCTTCATAACACAAGAGGCAAACTTATGCCTGAGAGCACTCCAACTGCTTTCTCTAGCAGGAAGGTGTGTTTCATGTTCATTATCTGATGACGCAAATGGTGGAACAAAACCTCCCATAATAGCTTTCTTGAAAATCTCAAAATCAACATTATACATGTCAACTTTCATCTCACCTGGAAGAATCTTCAATGTTGATTCCCCGAGCTCAACTCTATTTCCAGATTTATCCATTAAAGGTAAAAGGTTCGCAAAAGCATCCCAAAAATAAGCAGGTTCTGCCCCTTCCTTGATCATTACTATGGGCCCTTGTACTCTCTCATACCGAACAATCTGACAAACAGCCTCTCTTGCATCCCTTTCCATAATGGATTCACAATTCTTGCCGATCCAAATATAGATTGCAGAAGGTATATGAACAATAAATGCACCTCTAGAATCCAGAGCAGATGGAGAAGGATCGTTCAACATCTTTGGTACAAGATGCAAAGGATCATATGGAGAGTGTGGGGCAATTCTATATATCCTCAGCAAGGAACTAGGGCTAAGTGGAAAGGCATGAACCCTCTTTTGGCACTGCAACAACTGGCAAGCAAAGCCCATATTTGGATCAGCAATACCTCTTGCTGCCTTCACGTACTGAAATGCATCATCAAAACTCTGCCCTTCCCTCCACATCAGATATGCTATCACCAAAGAAGTAGACCGCGATACCCCCTGGCAACAATGGACAAAAACCCTTCCACATTGTTCCCTAACATCTTCGAAATAATCAAAAACATCATAAAGAATACTAGTAATATCCTCTGATGGACTATCCTGCAACCACAAGGTTCTGTACACAAAATCGGACTTGAAATACTCAGGACAGACAAAACCCACACAATTCAAAACATGGGTAATCTCATTCTGTTTTAGTATGTCCCTATCCCTCGCAACAGCGTCACCACCAAGATATATATGTTCTCCCACCTTCGAGCATTCTTTATCAAAGAAAGCAATCTTATCCTTCTTAACAAGCCCGTTATTCTTATCAGAGTTTCGCTGAATTGATGACAAGTCAAGCTTTAACCTCTCACCACCCTTGTTCCCACTCGGGGTTGGTGGCTGTGGCCACTCACCAAGATCATCAGAACCCGCCTTTGGCCATTCATCTAAGCTCCGGCGTGCAATAGATAATGGCTGCAAAGGAGGCAAACAAGACCTAGCCTTCCAGTTCTGTTGGGACCGTGGAGTTAAAGGAACAGGAAACCTACGATTGGGCCCATTATTATTACCAATGATACCACTTTGATCTGCTAAATCTTTCTCTTCAATTTCATGGTTTTGAGCGGAAGTACGGGAAGAAGACCATGAGGCTGAACGCCAGAACAATTTCCGGGAGCCAGAAAGCTGGCTAGGAGCACCAGGATTACTGGCTGCATCCTCTTTCCCCACCATGCCCACTTCAAACTATCAATGAAATCCTGAGCCAAACCCTTAAATCTGATGAGACCCTAATTTAGCACCATGCCCGGTTCAACATCTCAATACCCAAAAGTAAAAAATTTGGGCCAAATCCTCATAAAAGCCCTTATCTTTCACCATGCCACTTCAACAACTCAGCAACCCAGATATTTGCTCAACCCTAATTTGCCACCATCGAACTCATACAACACAACAACTCAATGAAAATTTTTGGGCCAAATCAAAAAATCTGATTGGAAACCTAATCTCCAACATGCCCACATAAAAACTCAATGTAGAATTTAAGGCAAACCCATAAATCTTATAAAATCCCAATTTTCTGTTTACCTGGATTGGAGAGTAAACATGACGGGACTAACCAAAGTGCGGGAAACTAAAACCCACATCATACCAAGCATGAGCTGTACACGTAGTAACTGCAGCTACAAAACAAGCAGCAAATCAAACACTTGTGCATCAAAATGACTAATTTAAATCAAAATTAAAGAACTTCAATAGTAAATAAATTATTTTGAGCAATGAGATGTAGTGTCAGAAGAAGCCAAGGGCTTTAACAGGCAAAAGCCATCAATAATGTAACCCAAAAAAGACAAAGAACTATTGCATCATGCCGATGAATCTTCAATCCAAAAATTAAAACAAAATGGAACAAATTCATACAAAAACCAAATGATTTATGTGATTTTCTAGGGTTTCCTCCTATGATGGGAAGAGAGAGGGATTTGGGACTTACAGAGTAAGAGACCAGGAGGTAGCCATCATAGATGAAGCAGTTTTTACAAAGAGAGAGAGAGGAGGGGGGAGGAGGAGCAAAAGCAGAAAGAGGAGAGGAGAAAGGGGCAAAAACAGTCTTTTTCAATGAACAGTTTTATTTCTTTCTTTTCTCTCTATTTGACTGAGAGTGAGCCCATTTTTGTACGAAAGACACCTTCGCTATTCATCTCATCTGAGGCATGTGAGATGTCCCGGGAACCCCACCCGTACTCTCAAATCTACACCTTTCCCTTTTTTTTTAACTCTCTTTTTCAAAAATTAGTTTGACAGATAGGGAGTAGTAATAACTTTCTTTTTTTATTTTCTGTTCAGCCAAATTGGTAGATTAATTAAGTTTCTTTATAAATTAAAAAAATTATTAATAGAATTTAATTTTCATTAGAAACAAAGGGTTAAAAAATATTTCTTTAAGTTTTTTATACTAACTGAGGGTGGATATTTAAATTTAGGATCACTTTTTGTCAGGAGGGATATGGTAACCCATATTTGAAAGTCTTTGTTCTCTTTACACTAAGCAGAATGTAAGACAACATTGCACATGGATAATAGATTGAAGGCAGAGCCGTGTGGATCAGTTTGGGTCAAAATGGAGCTTCTTTTGTAAGAGCTTGCTTTTGTTGTTTCAAGTAGTTTTCCTCAAGGAAGTCATCACTTGGTCCTAATTTGTTAATTTAGTAGTATACCTTTTTTAAAGTTTTGATTGGCAAATAAAAAATGTGAAAAGAAAGAACATTGAAATGATAGAAAAATAAAGAGGATTTATGATTTTTTATATCACGTGTTAGTAAACACGGCAGAAAAGGGAAAAGAAAAAAAAAACAAAATATGCTCTTTCCTTAAAAAGTTAAATTTTTTATAAATATCAATATATATATATATGAAAAAAAAAATAGTTTATTTTATCGTTCATTCATTATTCTTCTCAATTTGAAAGTAATATGATTTATACATGTAAAAAATATTAATATTAGTTTTTTTCTTTCATTTTCTTTTTTAACCAAACAACTAAAAATTTATTTTTTATTTTTTTTATTCAAAATTTAGAAAGACTATATGAATTTTGATCAGAAAACGTAAAGTGAAAGTCAATGTCAATACGTTTAAATTCAAGTAAGCAATTAACATTGGAATATTGGGTCTTTGTTGCCATCATTTTAATTGAATACTACAGGGTTTTCTAGATTATTGGACAAGTTAACTCAAGATGAGATTGAATTTGAATATTTTAGGTTATGTTGTAATCTAAGTCAGACGGTCTCCCAAGTTTCCTTCAGCATATTCGGCCATTAGCAACGAAACTTCTTTGATTAAACTATAACAGTTCAACCAGCTTGACCAAATCCAGAGCAATGTTGACAAGGAAAAAGAGAGCATTGAGAGAGGGGACTAATGAAAAGTGAACAAATTTGATATACTTTTTAATGGTAAATTACAACATTGCCAAACTGCAGCAGAGGAGAATTTGGGATACATTTCTTCTCACGACCTAAAATTCCAAAACATCTTGTCCATCAAATTAACACCAAATAATTATTTCACAAAAGGTGGATTGACAAATAATAAGAACTTTCAACACTTGTACATATATACGAGAGCCAAGAAATGCAGCTTCAAATAGTTTACTGGTAACAGAGAGCCAAGAAATGCAGCTTCAAATAGTTTACTGGTAACAGAAAAATTATTGCTCAAAGCATGACCCAGGGCCAGTCGGAGGTCTTCTTGCATACTTATTTATCACTGGAGCGGCCTGAACCCCACGTCTATTCAATACACATCTGAGGTAATGTAACCGAGGTAATGCAGTTAGGGTAATGTTTCCGGTAGATATGGACTCCCTCCTGCTCCACAAGCGCTCTATACAAAAAGAAAAACGGATTGAATAGTGTGCAGCAAAGCATAAATTCAAAGAGAAAAATGCATCTTTAAAATGATTGACAAATAATTTAAGTGACAACACAAAAGTTGTAGCTTGCCTTTCTTGTGTAACCGCATCTCACAGCATGCAATTTTGAGTCTATGAGTATGTAGCAGCCAAAAGTTACTTAAGACGGAGTAAGTTGCTCGTGTTATCAAATCCTAAGGAAGCTATCCTATTTGAAATTTACTCTTATAGTGGGATGTCTGAATTTTTTATTTTTTATTTTTTTTGGGGGGGGGGGGGGGAAGAGGGAGGGAGAGAAAGAGAATACAACAATTTTGATAGAGTTTGTGTCTCCAATTCCCATGTTAGGTTGCGAAACACTAAATCAAGATCTAATTATCTAAAAAAAATATTAACATGCCCCGTCAGAAACAGGTTCATAAAGAACTACCAAATTCCAACAATGTCAGCAACTTTTTTGGGTTTTAAGTGATGATTCACTTTGACTGAAGGCATACTACATACCTGCAGCAGCTGCAGCTCGGGGCCATATTGTTTGCTGAACATCTGAGGTATCAGCTGTCTCACCCCACATGCAAACTTCTCCTCCAAGCACAAGCTCTTGCTGGGAAGCATCATCTATTCCTTCAAGTGGCTCAGCAGTATAAACATCATCCCATGGTACATCGAGATGGTCAAGATACCAAAACCCTTGGTTGCTGAAAATGCATCTGAAACCTTTTGCCACAGCCTTTGGACAAACCCCAGCACCCAACCTATAGCAATAAATAAATCGAAATGATTTTTTTAAGACCATTTGGCTCAATAATACTAGAGAAGTCCCATATAAACTCACCAGTTATGCACCACAGTCCGTGGATTAAGGTTTGTTGAAAATGCATTAAACGTTTCTTCCCTGGGATAAGAATATTCAGATCAGATGTTTATATTATTTAAGGAAAAGATGCAGAACTAAGTATGTTGAACTCAGAAAGACAGAAAATGAAATTCTCTTCCAATTGAAGAACCTTTTATTTACTTATGGGTTCTTGCAGTAGTGTTGAATTTTGTTTGTTTAATCCACAGTATTAAAATTCTCTCTAGGCAATTTCTTTTTTCCTAAGGCAAAATCAACTTTAAATTGCTGCAAACAAATTTAAACTCAAGGGAATAGATAAGGACATACCAGTTGACAGGTGTCCAGTTTTTCGAAATTGCTATTTCTTGAGCTCTGAGCACAAAATATTGATATGCATCCTTAGTAGTCATGTTCTGATCCTGAAGCCTGCAATTAGATTGCTCAACAGATTGAGCAATTATGAACCCTGGTTAAGTAAACACTGGCTTGATTTTAAGGCATGAAAACATGATGTCTAGTTGTTGGTAGATAAGTAAACAGCTTATTAAATGCAACTATGTGCTTAAAGTTAAATTGAAAGTGACCACTAATTTCCTTGAATGACAATGAACAATTCCAAGGTTGAACTGCCACAGGTGTTTTCAAAAGCATTCATGAGGCACGTCTCGAGGCAAGGTAGTTCCAAATCGCCTGAAGGTACTTGGAAAAAGAAGACTCCAAAAAAGCATACACCTCTTTATGTGGCGTGTGTGCCCTTTTCCCTTAATTCAATGAGGTACATGCCTCTTGGGTAAATTCATTTTGCAATTGTATCCACCAAAACGACATATTTCAAGTTGCATATCAACAAAAAGAAAATAAATAAATAAATAATTGAAAACCTAAGAAAGAGTAAGGCTGCATCAAAAACGAATATCAAGCTTTGATTCATCTATAGTGCTTTGAATCTCAGGTTCTTTTAAAGGTAACTTGGATTTTTTATTTTCCAGTTTCAAGGTATTTGACAAGGTTTGCCTTTGAGCTCAATGAGTCAAGTCGCTGAGGCCTGAGAGAAGAGGAGAGAAAGAAAGAAAGTTTTGTTAGGGATTAAGAGTATAAAGGTGTTGACCCGTATTTGATTTTAATAATGACAAAACACTACTTAAATTTCACTAACAATTTTATCTAAGTGCTTAAGTGACAAAAGCATTCGATACAGAAACAAGACGCAAGAATACAACACGCACAAATACCAAAAGAGGAAAGAAAATCTAAAATAGGATCTAAGGTAATTGATTCATGTTGTAAATCTCTAATTTCAGTTACCTAGCTTAAACTATGGCTCGCTTTGCAAAAGGTTTTGACAAAAATAATCCGAAAAATATCTTTAAGTCAAAAAACTGTTTTAAAACATAAAAACTGAGTTTTAGGACAACCCAGTCAACTATGTCTCTAAAGCAATCGACTGGTTAACGGGACAGTAAGTTCCCAGTAAACTGATAATACGACTCAGTCGACTAGTAACATGACCTGGTCGACTGGTCCTATGACCCAGTCAACTGGTACTTGTCCCAAGCCTAAAAGTGAACTTTTTCACTTAACCCAGTCAACTAGTACAAGGACCCAATCGACTGGTAATTCGAAAATATGACCGTTTGAGACACGTAACTTGGGCATTTAATACTCCAAACCTACCAAATCAGTGTCTAACGACCATATAAGACCAAGGCTATAAAAACCCCATCAATGAGCATTTAAAAAACAAGAAAAAACACTCAATTTGATTTATAGCTCATTAATACTCTCAAAAGCCTTGAAAAATTTATTGTGAGCTATTCTTTAAGCTTGTTCTTGAAAGAGAGATAATCTTCATCTTTTAAAGCATTAATTATTATCTCTCTTTTTCTTTTACATTTAATATCATTCGTTGTAAAGAGAAAGAATTGGTATAACTCTTAGAGTGTTTAGGATTAAACACTTCTTTGTAACTTCCTTATGGAAGAGAGTGCTTGTAAGGTTTGTGCAACACTCGTGAAGCTGCTCGACTACATTTAGTGGATTACTTCAAGGAGGTTCCTTAAAAAGAGTGGATATAGGGTTGGAAAGATTCTGATATTGCCGAACCACTATAAACAGAGTTTGCATATTCTCTTCTTTTACTCCTTTAATTTCAAGTATCTTATTTGTTGTGTGACTTGTTTGATTAAATTGTTAAAAACTTGTGTGTTAATTAGCAAAAAGTTTTTAAAACCCAATTCACCCCATTTTGGGTTTGTACCTCAGTTTACAATTGGTATCAGAGCCTCGTACTCAGTTTCAGGCTTAAAATCCTTGAGTTGATCTGATGGCTTCAAATAGCTATACCGAAGGTCATTCCTATACTATACCTCCTTTGTTCAATGGCTCAAACTATAATTACTGGAAAAATAAAATGAAAATCTTTGTCGAATAACAAGATTATAATGGAGAGTCATTGAGGAAAAACCTAGAATTCCTACAAAGGAAATAACTATTGGAGAAATCAATCATACAATGCCTAAACTCAAAACAGAGTTTAATGAAGAGGATTGTAGAATGATGTCTTTAAATAGTATAGTCACTAGTATGTTACATTGTGTTTTAGATATCTCTGAGTACAATAAAAATTTTGCACGTGTTTCAGCCAGTGTTTTCAGAGGCGAAGGCGTTGGGTGAGGCGTTTTGCCTCAATGAGGTAAGGCATAAGCTTCGAGGCGTAAGCTTTTTGAAATGTTTGGGTGTTTTGAATAAAATAATATTAATTAAATTATAAAAATACTAAAAAAATAAAATAATACAAATTAATTAATTATTAATTATTAATAAACTTTACTAATTTAAGACCTATAAATAAATATTTATCAAAATATTTTTACACAAATATCAAATAATTTTTCCATGATATATTGACAAATAAAAAAGTGAAGCTCACTGAGGAATTTTTCCATGATCCATCAACAATCGAGCTTACAAAGCCCAATTTGGTTCTATCTTGAATTGGGCTTGAGCCCTAAGACAGGAAGAACACAACACCATTGATTGATGTAGCCATATTGCGCTGCGCTCAGGTAAATTAGCGTTATGGGAGTGGTTTTTTTGGTATTTTAATCCTGTGGAAGAGGAAAACCCTAGCGGGTCTCTCCACTATATATAATGACTAAGATGATAGAGTCCTGCCAGTCTGTTGATATGCTTGGAGGATTTTCTTCAAGATTCATCGTATTGCTTCCTTCTCTCTTAGATTTAGAAGTTTGTTTGGTTTCTCTCATTTTTTTTCTTCTTTAATTTTTCCTAAGCTGTTTTTTCTGTGCTTATCAAAATTTCTTATGGTATGTTTTTCAGATATTGAAAATGATAATCTGTGCACAATAAGTCGATGCTCTGGAGTTAAAAAAATGAAGGTAGCATGATTATGTGCACAGAAATTGAATCGGATGGGTCAACATGTCTGCTGCCTTTGAGCTTCTGTTTGGGGCTTTAATTTGGCGGCTTGGTTTAATTTGGGGCTTTAGTTTGTTCGGATGGAAAGTTTTTGTTTTTTAGGATATTATTCTTTACAAAAAACATTTTAGGAGATTTCTGAAGTTGATCGTTTTCTGATCAAGCCATTGATTTAAGTATAAAAGGCCCATATTAGAATGCCTAAGTGATTTTTTGGGGTTATAGAAAAAAAAAATAGCATTGAGCATATGCCCAGACGCCCTGGGCGTTAAAGGCATACGCCCCGGATCTGGCGAACGCTCAGACCCGAAAAACGTGTGCTCAGTGATACTTTAGCCCCAGGGCCTGAAAACGCGAGGCACGCCCCGGAAACGCCTCTGAAAACACTGGTTTCAGCTAAGGAGATTAGGGACAAACTGCAAGTTACATATGAGGGCACTAGCGAAGTTAAAAAATCAAAAATTTATATGCTAGTGTCCGAGTATGAATCTTTTAAAATGTCTCCTAATGAAACAATTTCTCAAATGCACTCACGTTTTATCACTATTGTTAATGATTTAAAGCTTCTTGGTAGGAACATTGAAGAGTTTGAACTAACAAGGAAGATATTGAGATCGTTGCCATCTACTTGGAAAGCAAAGAAGACGGTCATAACAGAGGCCAAAGATCTCGACAAACTTGATGTCGAAACGCTTCTCGGATCATTATTGACATACAATATGGAAGAAATGAATCCCGGTGCAAATCATGATGAGAAGAAGAAGAAAATGATTGCTCTCAAAGCCTCCACAAGCAACAAAGCAGGAAAGAAGATGGTGAAATGGCCTTAATCACCAAAAGGTTTCATAAGTTCTTGAAAAAGAGCAAGAAACCTTACACAAAGGATTACACTCCAAAAAAGGAACATATTGTGTGTTTTGGTTACAAGAAGCCTGGTCACATTAAGACCGATTGTCCAACAACAAACAAACCATATAAGAGCTTCAAAAAAAAGTCATGATTGCAACCACTTGGAGTGATGATGAAGAAGAAGAATCTTCAGACAATGATGTTGGTAATGAGGAAATCTTCAATCTCTTGCTTGATGGCAATCGATGATGAAAATGAGGTATCAAATTCTTCCTCTTTTAATAATAATAATAATAATATTATTAGTAGTTGTGAAGAATTAATTGAGGTAATTAATGAAATGCATGAAGAATTGAAGAAATTTAATTCTAGAAATATTGCTCTCAAGAAGAAAGTCTCATCTCTTTCTAAAGAAATGGAAAGTCTAAAAGAAGAACAAGAAAAACTATTTTCTATGCTTTGTAACTCATCACAAAAAAATTTTAAAAATGATATTTTAAAAAAGAAAGTAAAGGAATTGAATAGCACTATATCTAGGCTTATTCTTGGAAAAGAAAAACTAGATAAAGTGTCATCTTACCAAAGATTGAGGGGAGGAAAATCTGGCTTGGGTTATTCTCTATTAGGAAAACAAAAATCAAAAGAGACTTTGTTCATGAAAGCAATATATGTGGATGAACCCTCCAACTTTAAGGCCACTAGCAAGATTAAGAGTTCTCCTTCAAAGTATGCTAGTAAGCCTAAGAATGTAAATTTAAATTCAAACACTAAGAATTCTAATGCATATGCTAGAGATAGAAATCCTAGAAATACATATGCATATATGCATGCTCATCTAAGATATGCAAATGCTAGGAATAATCATTCAAGGCATGCACATGCTAGAAATGCACATCCTAGAAATTACCATCATGCATATTCTAGAGATAACATGTATGTTCATAACTCTCATGCTAGAAACATGTATCCTAGGAAAGCTTATCCAAAGAACTATAGACATACATATTTAAGACATCCTAGAAACTTCAATAACTATCATCCTAGGATCATGCATCATCAGCATGTCTACAATTATAGAGCACCTTATAATGTTAAGAAAGCACGGGTCCCTAAATGAGCCGTATTTTCTAGGACTAACCCCAAAAGACCTAAGAAATTTTGGGTACCTAAAAGTGAAATTGTATATCCTTGTGTAATGTATATATGTCTCCACATCAAAGAAAAATATAACTATTGGTACCTTGATAGTGGATGCACAAAGCACATGACCGGTGATCAAAGTATATTCAAAGAACTAACTCTAAGGGATGGCGTACACATCACCATTGGAGACAACACAAATATAAAGATTATCGGGAATGGCAAAGTGGGTAATGATTCCTCAACCATTGACCATGTTTTATATGTGCAAGGCCTTAAGCCAAATTTACCTAGTATTAGTCAACTATATGACAAAGGCAACAAAGTCATATTTGAATCCTCTCATTGTCTAGTAATAGACATCAAGAGCAACAAGATCAAGTTTGTTGGTAATAGACATTGTAGTTAATTTAAAATCTTTGCACTCGAAAAGTGAAAAATCTTTTCCTGCTTTTAGTGAAAACTCATGGCTATGGCATAGAAGGCTTGGCCATGTGAATACGGATTTACTTAAAATTCTTTCAAGAAAAGATTTAGTTGTTGGACTTTCCAAAAACAAATTTGAAAAAGACAAAGTTTGTGATGTTTGTCAAATGGGAAAACAAACAAGAATTTCTTTTAAATCTAAAAACGTAATTTCAACTTCTAGACCATTGGAACTTTTACATATGGACTTGTTTGGTCCAATAAGCACCATTAGTCTAAGTGGCCATTAATATGCTCTTGTTATTGTTGATGATTAATCAAGATATACTTTTGTTAATTTTATTACTTACATGGATGAAGCCAATAAAGGACTTGTAAACTTTTGCAAGAAGGTTCAAAATGAAAAATGAATTTCTATCTCAAGTATTAGAAGTGATCATGGAAAAGAATTTGAAAACCAAAGTTTTTCAAAATTTTGTGATAAAAATGGAATTGATCATAATTTTTTAGCTCTTAGAACTCTTCAACAAAATGTTGTTGAGAGGAAAAATAGAGTTCAAAAAGAATTTGCTAGAACCATGCTTTGTGAAAATAGTTTGTCAAAATACTTTTGGGTGGAAGCCGTAAATACTTCTTGCTATGTTTTAAATAGAATATTAATTTGGCACGTGCTTGATAAAACTCCATATGAACTATGGAAAGGTAGAAAGTCTAATATCTCTTACTTTTGTGCTTTTGGTTGTAAATGTTTCATCCTAAATAACAATAAAATTAATTTATGTAAATTTGACTCCAAGACCGATGAAGAGATATTCTTAGGATATTCAATCTCTAGTAAAGCTTATAGAGTCTTTAACAAAAGAACTCTAGTGTTTGAAGAATCCGTACGTGTTGCCTTTGATGAGTCTAACCCAATTAGTAGTAGAATATTATCTCTTAATGATGATGCAGATTTTATTCCAAAAATGGATACATCTACTCCCATTGTTGACCTGAAAGAGAGTCAACTTCAAACAAATCAAGAGATAGATGCTCTCAATCTTGATCAACCATCTATAAGTCAACAAGAATATGACTTTTCCAAATATTAGAGGTATGTGAATTATTATCTAATCGATCAAGTGATTGGTGATCCTTCACGAGGGGTAAGAACTCGATCTTCTATGAGAAATATTTGCAATTGTGTAGCTTATTTATCTCAAGTAGAACCTAAGACTTTTGTAGAAGCCGAAAAATATGTTGATTGGATAAATGCTATGCAAGAAGAATTAAATCAATTTGAAATGAATAAAGTATGGACTCTAGTTCCTAGACCAAAGAATCATACAATCATAAGTACTAAATGGGTATATAGAAATAAAATGGATGAAAATGGAATAGTAACTAGGAACAAGGCTAGACTAGTTGCTAAGGGTTACAATCAAGAAGAAGGAATAGACTTTGAAGAGACTTATACTCCTGTAGCAAGATTAGAAGTTATTCATATGTTATTAGCATTTGCATGCCTTAATAAGTTTAAGCTATTTCAAATGGATGTGAAAAGTGTCTTTTAAAATGGTTTTATAGAAGAGGTTTATGTTGAGCAACCTCTTGGTTTTGAAAATCCTAATCTTTCAAACCATGTTTATAAGCTTTCTAAAGCTCTCTATGGGTTGAACCAAGCTCCAAGAGCATGATATGAAAGGCTAAGTAAGTTTTTACTTGAAAATGGTTTTTGTGAGTTTCACAAAAACTCACAAAAATGACACACTATTAATCCAAATATATGTTGATATTATATTTGGTGCCTCTAATGAATCCGTGTGTCAAGATTTTGCTAAGCGTATACTAGGTGAATTTGAAATGCCCATGATGGGAGAGCTTACCTACTTCCTCGGACTCCAAATCAAACAATTAAAAGAAGGCATCTTCAGCAATAAATCAAAATACACCAAGGACCTATTGAAAATGTTTGGGATAGGGAGCTCAAAATCTATTGGCACTCCTATGAGCACCTTTATAAAACTTAACCTAGATGAAGGAGGTAAGTGTGTAGATATTAAAATTTATAGAAGCATGATAGTAGCTTTACTATATCTAACTGCAAGTAGACCCGATATAATGTTCAGTGTATGCATGTGTGCTAGATTTCAAGCTAATTCTAAGGAATCACATATAATTGACATGAAAAGAATCCTAAGATATTTGCAAGGTACTCAAAATCTAGGTTTATGGTATTCTAGAAAATCAACTTTTGAGCTTGTTGGGTTCTCGGATACTGATTTTGCGGGTTGTAAGCTAAATAGAAAAAACACTAGTGGAACATGTCAATTTCTAGGTGCCATGTTAATCTCTTGGTTTTCTAAGAAACAGAATTCAGTTGCACTATCAACCGTCGAAGCGGAATATGTAGCCGTCGGAAGTTGTTATGCACAAGTTTTGTGGATGAAACAACAACTAGAAGATTATGGCATGTATTTTCAAAATATTCCAATTCATTGTGACAACACTAGTGCTATCAACTTGACAAAAAACCCGATTCAACATTCGAGAACCAAACACATTGAGATAAGTCATCACTTCATAAGAGATCATACTCAAAAGGGTGATATTAGATTAGAATTTATTCCTTCGGAAGATCAAATCGCTGATATTCTTACCAAGTCCTTGAATGAAGATAGCTTTTGTAGGATAAGACTATTAATGGGTTTAACAAACTATGAACATGTGTGTTTGATTGCATCTGCATTGATCATATGCATACTTGTCATTAAGTGAATGAATATTAACTCCTATTTAATATTTCTCTCGCTCAAAATGACATAGATAAATCATTTCTTGCAAAATTCCTATTTTGAGCTCAAAATTTTGAGATTTTTGATAGACTCAGTCGACTAGTAGGATGACTCAGTTGACTAGTATCTCACTGTCCATTTACCCAGTTGACTAGTTAGGTCAATCCAGTCGACTGGTAACTTATTGCCCATTTTACCAGTCGAGTGGTACAATGACTCAGTCAACCGATATCACAAAACAAGTTTGGAGTCCAAAAATTTAAAAATTTTAATGGACCCAATCAACTAGTGGGGTCAATCCAGTTGACTCGTGTCTTACTGCCAATTTTACCAGTCGACTGGTACACAGACCCAGTCGACTAGTACCTCAAAAAATAAAAGACCAGTCGACTGGTACCTTGACCCAGTCAATTGGTATCTCGATTCTATATATAGTCTCTTCATTTTTTTTTCAGATTTCACGCCCACTTCTCAAAACCCTAGCTTTCTCTCTCCAAAAAATCATTGCTTTCAATCTCTAATCTCTTGAAATCACTCAAAAGAACCTATAATCATCCTTCAAGTCACCCCATTTTCAACATTCACGGTTGAATCTTCATCGTTTTCACCTAATTAGTTCTACGAAATGTCTGAAAGAATTCTCATCAAGACAACCGTTTTCGTACCTCACATGCCAAAGGGGTCTAGAACACGGAAAGCCTCGGCGACGGACACAAGAGGGAAAGGGGTTGCTGGTTTTTCGAGCAAACAAGCAAGAACCGAGCTCGATGACTCACTCTTTTGGAGTTTGGCCGTCAAGAACAGGTATAATACTGTCATTAGACATAAGAAAATCATGACGGGTAGATTTGTAGATTTTGATTCAATTCGTCATGCAAACTTCGATATTTTGCCTGCTTTTGAGGCAATAGGCCTAACCTCCTAGTGAACATACACCGTAAATACTACCCTAGATTAATTCACCAGTTTTATGCAAACATTGTAAAACCCAACCCTCTAGCCTTTAGATTTAAGACTAGTGTGATGGGTGTTGAATTTGAGGTCAAAACTAACCTGTTAGTCAGTCTGTTGAGAATCCCTATAGCCGGGATTTCATGGAGTCTGGATGAATGGCCAGACAATTTTGATTATGAGAAGGCGTGTCAGATATTTAGGGGAGACCTTAACTATGTTTTTAGACCCACCACTTTCCATCAGTACAGTGACATGCCCCTTGACTCAAAGTTGTTTAACCTCATAGTCAGCTAGACCATTCACCCTAGATTTGGAAGTCACAGTTATATGTCAAAAATAGACATTGTGATTTTGTGTCTCAAGACTGGACACCATTTCAATATCTACCCACTGCTGCTGGCCAACATGCTTAATGGCGAGGCACATGACTCAGGTTGCCTCCCTTATGGCATGCTCATCACCCTGATATTGTACCATTTCAAAGTTCCCTTGCCTGCCTCCAAAGCCCAAGACATTAGCCCCAAAGACATCATAATGTCTTTTCACTGAAGAAGATGGGGTGCACGATACGGAACGGCATGGTTCACTCCAAGGCTGGGAAGAATATCCGTATTGGGGATGATGATGAAAGCGATGAGGACGACGACGTGCCCGATGATGCAGCTCCTTCCACAACGATGGACACTAACGAGTCTACAGCTAGTCCACAGCATGTAGGGCATGGTAGCTCGACTGCTAGTCAGGCTGGACATGATGATCTCCTATAGGCCATAGCGAGCCTCCAGATGTCCATGCAATCAGGATTCCAGAGCTTGAGCTCTTCAATAGACTAGAGCTTCCAGTTAGTGCGGATAGACATCGATCTTATGCGTCACAACATCAGCACACTACTGGATGATTTCGAGTTACTCCGAGAGCACTCGGAAGGCTCTTTGACTGAGATTCGGGATCTTCTCCGTGACAGTTGTGACTCTCCAGCCCGTTGAGTTCCTTGCTCATTGTTATTTATCTTTTCTTTTAGCTCTATGGATAGGTTACAAGAACATTTCTTTTCATTTTCTTTGTCATACATTTATGTTATTGCTTGTTATGTATCAGATTTTCCCGGACAACTTCTTTAAGCTCATTTATGTATGGGCCTTTGTATATGCATGATTATTTTTTTTATATAGCTCCTCCCATGTATGTGATTTAGTACTTAGTTATATGGTTGAATGGTTTGAGCACTTATAGCTCATCCTTCAGCTTTACTTGTTTCAAGCTTCTGTGCAAACTTCTAATTCGTCTCGGGAGGTCTTACAAACTCCGGTTTATGCTCAAGTTTTGCACATCTTCCTGCCTATGGTATTTGAATTGCTTATTTTCCAATTATATCCTCACTTTTTTGTTGTTGTCAAAACGGGGGAGAAAAATCTGGGTAAATTGATATAACGCATAGTTTTAGGGAGAGCATTGCTCCGAACATGTTAAAATGCTTAAAATAGTCTTGCATTTACTATTATTGCTTAGTTGGGTTGTCATTGAATGCTTGCAGGTTGGTTTTTATCATAAAAACAAAGGAAACTCTGTCCAATTTTCCTTAAAAACCCAACACTTAGTTTTTAAAGCTGTTTTTTCTCTCTATGATTTTGTCATCATCAAAAAGGAGGAGATTGTTGACCCATATTTGATTTTAATAATGACAAAACATTACTTAAATTGCACTAACAGTTTTATCTAAATATTTAAGCGGCAAAAGCATTTGATATAGAAAAAAGACGCAAGAATACAACACGTACAAATACCAAAAGAAGAAAGAAAATCTAGAATAGGCTCTAAGATAATTGATTTATGTTGTAAATCTCTAATTTCAATTACCTAGCTTAAACTATGGCTCACATTGCAAAAGGATTTGACAAAAATAATCTCAAAAAATATCTTTGAGTCAAAAAACTGTTTTAAAATATAAAAACTGAGTTTTGAGACAACTCAGTCGACTAGGTCTCTGAACCAATCGACTGGTTAAAATGACAGTAAGTTCCTAGTCGACTGGTAACATAACTCAGTCGATTGGTTCTATGACCCAATCGACTGGTACTTGTCCCAAGCCTAAATGTGAATTTTTTCACTTAACCCAGTTGACTGGTACAAGGATCCAGTAGACTGATAATTCGAAAATATGACCGTTTGAGATTTGGAACTTGAGCATTTAATGCTCCAAACCTACCAAATCAGTGTCTAACGGCCATATAAGACCAAGGCTAATAAAACCCCATCAATGAGCATTTGAAAAACAAGAAAAAATGCTCAATTTGATTTATAGCTCATTAATACTCTCAAAAGCCTTGAAAAATTTATTGCGAGTCATTCTTTAAGCTTGTTCTTGAAAGAGAGATAATCTTCATCTTGTAAAGCATTCATTGGTATCTCTCTCCCTTTCTTTTACATTTAATATCATTCATTGTAAAGAAAAAGATTTGGTGTAACTCTTAGAGTGTTTAGGATTAAACACTTTTTGTAACTTCCTTGTGGAAAAGAGTACTTGTAAGGTTTGTGTAACACCCGTGAAGCTGCTCGACTACATTTAGTATATTATTTCAAGGAGGTTACTTGAAGCGAGTGGACGTAGGGTCGGAAAGATTCTAATATTGCCGAACCACTATAAACAGAGTTTGCATATTCTCTTCATTTACTCCTTTAATTTCAAGCATCTTATTTGTTGTGTACCTTGCTTAATTAAATTGTTAAAAACTTGTGTGTTAATTAGCAAAAAGTTTTTAAAACCCAATTCATCCCCCTCTTGGGTTTGTACCTCGGTTTACAAAAGAGATGGCAAATGTGGAAATAAGAGAACAAGTTCTCTCAACCTTTTCTTGCAGAACAGAAGTGAAAGCTTAGCTGGCTTTTTCACTCAACTTGACTAATCAACTTCGATTCTTGAAATCCCTTTATCTCTATTATTTCTTATGGAGTACAGTAGGTACCTTTATCAAATTTATCTTCGCATCTAGTATTTTATTACATGAAGCAAACTTAAAGAAGAATTCTATTACACCCTGGGTTAAGTAATATAAACACACAAAAAGATTATTAATTTTATGAATTAAAAAATATTTATTTACTAACTTAGCTTCATTATTTTTATTTATTTTATAATTATTTAAAATATAAAATATAATACTCAAAAGGCATGCTCCAACGCCTTGTCCCATGAGTAGTAAAACGTTTCACCTTACGCTTTCACCTCTGAAAGCATTTAGAACATGGATACCATTATACTATCATACATTATTAATAACTTCCTTGTACCCACATAACAATTTACTGTCTAATTATATTATTTATATTCTTCATGCATCAGTTAATTTATAAGAGCCTACTATTTCCAAATATTTAACAACAGGAATAGACAAATCTAATAATTCTAGGAAAAGTTAGAAGAAGCCTGCCAAGAAAACATGTGACAAAACAAATCATTCCAACCAACTCCCAAATCCTAACGAGTCGACTATGATTGCATTATTCTTATCTTTATCAGATCTGTATATTTCATACACAGCAAAACGAAGTGACAGTAAACAGTAGAGAACCTCAAGCCAAAAAAAGAAGGCAACAGAGAAAACTAGTCAAACAAAGAAACAAGCGTATGATTTACATATATCTGACTGCTTGCAGTTAAGTGTAATAGTGCATCCCCAGAATATAGTTTGTAACCATGATAAATTGGAATGGCAAGGATTAAAGTGACCCTAAAGATAAGGTAATCCTATTGGTTCACATTTTCTGCTGTGTCCTTCCAGCTGGACAATATATAGATCATGATACCAGCCTACGTTGCTTAATCCATACAACAGTTTACTTTGGAATTACAAGTTATCATATAATACATGAAAGATGATCAACGAAAAGAGATAAGGATGTACCACTGCTTCACATGTGGAGTAGAGTTCCAGCAAGCTGTCAAATATTGAACCATTTTGTATCAATAAACAACAGAAGGCATACAACCATGGAAGAAACAACAGAGAGAGAGAGAGAGAGTTTACAAGTGAAAATCTGTAGATATCAATTACAGTGGAGCAAATGAGTGTGAATTACATAATTAACTAGTACTTATAGGCGATGTTTGGATTTGTATTAAAGCATGCAACTTAGTGGTTCAAGGTAATTTTTACCCTTAACCAATTTAAGTTACATGCTTTAATACAAACCCAAACATAACCATAGTTAACTACATGTTCTCAAACATGAGTTCAAAAATTGTCAGCGTGTAATAGCTTTTGATGGCTTGACTTTAACATACCTTTTATCTACTTATTTAATAGATATTAAGTCATCATTTCTTTGTAGCTCCTCAATTTTCAATTGATGGAAAGACGAAAATTATGAGACTTTTGATATAGGGCAGTAACCCAAGAACAAGAAACAGTTTAAGGGAGATGTAGAAAAGGAGAAATAGATAGGGAGAGCGCGAAAAACAAGGGAAGATAGGAGAAGATAACAGCAGAACAAGGTGAAGATATGAAAAGATACAGAAAATTAGGCTAAGATAAATAGAGGAAATATGAGGCAGAGATACCAAACTAGATTTTATTCTCAAATTCAAGTCTAATAAAACCCTAAGAGATGTGCTTTTACTAAAAACATACTAAAAAGTCCTAAATGCCATGTAATCCACACACAGCTACCTAACAGCAAAACATATTCCAAAAATGGAAGTATAGAAGTTCTAAGAGTGTTTATTGTCTACAAAACATGCAGGGGATTATGCTGAAGGTCATATGAAAGACGGTAGAGTAGATTGAGAGGACCTCCCTTCTCTTCATCACAAGTTGATTCCTTCTCTTTCATTACAAATTAGCCGTATTTTTGTCATAATGAATGACCTCCGTCATCACGAAATCACCTCAAGCAAGACAGAGAATAAAGAAGCACTTAAACCCCAAGTTCAAAGCACTTCAGCTCTAGGGAGCAAAATGGCCAATTATCAAGCTCATAGAGATTATAGCAATCATAATAGTTAATTTTTTTTATTAGACAATCTTTTTCCTTCTATTATTTTATTACATATATGAGTGTTTTTTTCCTTCTTTTCTTAGAATGCAAGAGCATGTTAAATTTATTTTTGTTGTCAATTTATTACGTCTGCAGTCAATAGAAAGGTCGCAATATCTTAGCTAGCAAGAAGAAAGAAATTGATACTAACCTGCATTAACCTCATCACCACCCAAGTGGAAAAGCTCGAATGGAAAAATTTTTCTCATGTCTGAAAAAACATAACGTTAAACAAAATTTAATAAGGGACAAGAGATAAAAGTAGCATACCCACCCGTATATCTAGCAAAAACCTGAAAGTAACAATAACAAAACAAGTTCTCCACAGCAAGATGTTAGGCAAATAAGAAGGAATATAGTGCCAACATTTCAAACCACCTAGAAGTTATATTCTAGAATAAAGATAACAGGGTGGAAACCCAACTTTGACATCGGATTCTGACACGTCTCATGGGGGCACCACGTCTACACCAATGCCACGTCACCAACCTGACATGTCAATCCCAGAAGTTTTAAAAGGCTGTCATTTGGCTAGCTGAGAGAGGTATAATTAGTTGGAATAACCAGGTCATGGGCCAAAACACTATAAAAGGCCCAACTCACCTATCATTTACAGGCCCATACCTCCCAAACACTATAAAGGGCCCAACTCACCTATCATTTACAGGCCCATACCTCCCACTAAGTCCTAGAGAGAGTATGATTGGACACGTGTCCGTACCATTAGCATCCCTACACACATGTGGCTTAGCCTATATATACCTCTCCCTTCCTTGAGAAATGGGCTCTCTCCTCTTGAGAATAACCTAGACCATCTTGGGGTGTCACTCTTTCTCCTCTCCTCATTAGCCTATATATACCTCTCCCTTCCATGAGAAATGGGCTCTCTCCTCTTAAGAATAACCTAGACCATCTTGGGGTTTCACTCTTTCTCCTCTTCTCCTCCTCCTCCTCCACCTATCACCAACATCTCCCTTGGATCTTCCATGGCATGTCTTGTAGAACCCTTCATAAACACCCAGATATCTGGGATAATCAAATAATTTGAGAGCTGATGTAGAATGGGGGGGAAAAGCCAAAAAATATGTCGATATGATTAAGACACATGCTTAATTACTGTTGTTGATTTCATCCCTTTAAGGCATCATTGACCAAGTGTTGATGGCTTTCTTGGTGGTGCTTTCTTGGTGAAGACACGGTATAAATTTGTAGGTCTACACATTACAATATAAAGACCTTCTTCCAACAATAAAAGTATTTAAGTCTTAAGGTTTTGCTTTTCAGCTTATCGAGTGACACTTGATAGAGTGGGTGACTAAACATTCAACACCCTAGTATGAATCCTGGGTTTGCTGACTTTCCCCCACCATTCAGTTCAGTAAGCACATATGAACCCAAGCATGGATGCAACATGTACACACACACCCTCAAGCCTTAAAAAGATTGAAGTGTTTATGTGGTGGAAACAAACACACATTATTGTTCCATTTCTGATTAGAAAAAAAATCATAATTTTGAGTGAATCAATGATTCTGACACACGACCTAAAATTTATATTGTGCAACATCCTTCTGCCAGTTCTGGTGAAATGAAAGCGCAACTACATCTTTTCACTTCAGGCACCATGTATGTTAAATAACACTCCGTATTTTATGATTTTCTTTCCACGTCAGGTCATATAGATCTTATACCTTAGTATACATGTGTTTTGTTTCATATGGCATTCTGGCCTTCAGTCCCTAAACTATGTAACATCTATCAGAATTAAATACGTAAATTTACATATCTTTCTAACTCTCCAGCATTCTGGCCTTCAGTCCCTAAACTATGTAGCATCTATCAGAATAAATACCTAAATTTACATCTGTCTCTAACCCACCTCTGTTCTTTTTGTTGCTTTTATGCCAAATGAAATCTAGGAAAGCTTAAATATTTGCACTTTGAAACAAAGCAGAACTATGAATAATGATTTGACAGAACATTGAGTGACGAAGATAGAAAGCCTAAGAATTCAGCAAGAGATCAAAACCTCTGGAAATCAAATAGCTAAAGATTTGATGGTCTTAGTTTTCGATTAAATTGATATCAACCCCCAGAATCTCAAAATTTAAATATCAATAGTATTGACCTGTCAAAATGCCAGAAATCACATCAAACGTAAACTTTTTTGCAACATCAAGAGGCTCTCTGCAGGAAGGAGAAGGCCAAAGATCAGGATATCCAGTTCCCCTGCAGAGAAAGCAGATCACAAGTTTTAAATTTCATGCAACAAAGTATAGTTATAGTAGATCAATTAAAAAGGACTAGTCGTTTAAGATGCAAAGGACAATTTCCATCCTAGGGTGCTTGAACTCATAATCAACATCCCAGGTCTTATTCTTCAAGGCAAAAGCAACACCCAAATCCCAAAGATATAAATGAATTCAGAATACAAACTAGAACTCAAAATTTCTACTTTGCTGGGCCAGTTACAAGAGATTAAAATTTCAACCAGAAGATACAATTCCATGTTTATCTTATTCTAAAATGAGTGAAAATCTAAGCATTTTCCTTATATTCCTTAAAAGACGCATTTGGATAAAAGTTGAAATTATTGAAGTCCAAAAACTCGTATCCTTTTTGTTGGTATAGTCAGATATAATGCACTAATCCACTGAATCCCAACTTTCAAAAAATAATTTCTTGAGAAAGAAATACTCAAAACTCTAACCCATGTATTAAGGGTTTCAACAGCTAGAATAATAAAATCATATAGAAAAACTCGAAAAACTTACCATGATTCTGCATGACCAGGAACATCTACTTCTGCCATAACATTGATGCCTGCCATAAACCACAGAAAGTAATTAGGGAGGAAAAAGCCCAGAGGCAAAGCAGCTCCTAATCACAATCACTCATAGCCTAAACTTGTTTTAATGGCCCATTCACTCTTTCAAAGAACATTATCACAGTGCTTTTGCCATTAAATCGAGCAAAGCCATTTCTAGTGTAATTCAACATTTTCTTTTGGGGCGGGGAGGGGGGCAATAAAATTAGAGATCCCAAGAAATTTACTTGAAAATATCATTTTGAAGCTTTCACAAAATTTTAAAGCTAAAACGCACCTCTCATTTTGGCGAACCTTCACATTGATAATGGATACATGGAAACACGAAACAGAAGATAATTATTAGGTTATGACAGAGCAATGAAGCATTGAATACCAAAAAGATAAACAAGACAAGCAGAAAATTGTGTTAATACACATCAGCAAGGACACAATAATGAAAGTTAAGTTTACTATTTTTGGTAAAACATTTTTTAGGCCGTATACTTTTCTTCAATGAAAGCGTTTCTCTCGTATGCCTTTCTTCTTCTAACACTCCGTTTGGTTTAAATAAGTTCCATAGTTTTCGTGAAATTCATTTGAATTCTATATGTTACTGTGTTTGGTTTATTAAAAAAGTGTAAAATTCATTTACAAATGAATTAGTCACATGTTTGGTTTAATAGCGAAAGTGTATAATTCATTTCCAAATGAATTCTAGTAGAATTGAGAAAGCTTTAGACAAATTCAATCAAAATTGATAAAATTTGCAAATGAACTCTGGACTTGAGCTTGTTTTAAATTAAAAGGACAAAATTAACCTTATCTTTCTTTTCTTTTATCTCTGCTACCACTCAAGCAATAACTGCCACTTTAATTGCACACTTTAATTGCACTTGGCTTCCATGAACTGATGAGTTTTTAGTTAGTTTGATTACTGTACCGAAAGAAGTCTTTGTATATAATCAATTTCCTATATTTGAAAAGGTATATAATATAGTGACATCTATAAGTTTAGAGTATTAAGTGATTCTTAAAGCCATGTAATTAAAAAAAAAAGCAAAAAAAAAAACATAAGAGGAAAATAACTATAAAATGTTACAAAATCATTTAATGATGTTAATGGTATTTAAGTAAACTTAGCAAATGAATTGGATTCTGTAACTGATTCCAAACACAAAATTCAATTCAATTCAATTCTGATGTTTAGTAAAATTATAACAAATATGAAAATTCATTTGCAAATGAATTCTAGTTTCAGTTTATTTGAAAATAAAATGTGAATTCATTTGTAAATGAATTCTAGTTTCAATTCAATTGGAAATGAACTGAATTCTATACTTAATTCCATACCAAATGGAATGTAAAAGTTAGTTTAACACTATCATTATCATTTGTCAACTCCTTTTACAACATTTTGTGCTTTCTTTATCAAAATTAAACAACCCTACCAGGAACTAAATACTTCCTTCTATTCAATGAGTAGCAATCAGTAAATCAAGAAATTACAAATAACAATTGTTGAGAGTCCTAATTAGGTTTATGTTTAAAGTCCTAATTAGGTTTCCTATTATGTGTCCCAGTAGGTTTCTTAATCTTAGTTTATGTCTATCTTATCTAGTTGATGTCTCCTAATCCTATTAGGTTTGATATTCAAAAGTCTATATATAAGACTGTTGAATTGTATTCAAATCAATCAATCAATAATACAAAATTCTTTTCAATTCTTAATTTCAACATGGTATAAGAGCTCAAAGTTTGGGATCCTGAAGGTGATATAAACATCATTAATGTATATATAGTTTAGAATCTTTTTAGTTTCTGTTTTGTTTTTTTTTGGAATTTTTTCAGCGCGACCCAGAGCAACTATAGATCTGTTTACGGGTATTGTTCATGGCACGAGTCCTGTTCACAAGTAACTAAGAAAGTTTGATAAATAGATTCGTACAAAAAAAGATTGAAAAAAAAGCAGTAAAAAAAAGAAAAAAGAAAAGACAAAAAAGGGAAGTAAAAAAAAACCTCAGTATTAAAAAAAACAATTTAGATAAAAAAGAGTTGAAGACAAAGAAGAAGAATTCAAGACCTCGATGTTGATGTTAATGTTATTGACCCATATATGTTGATGTTGTTAACCCGATCCAACATGTGTTGATATTGTTTCATCCTAACTCAATGATGGCAGCCCATTCAAGTCAAAGTCAAAATTAGTAAAAAGAAAAACAAGACAAAAAGTAAGTCTTGTTGATCCAGTGTTCTCGGATCTTGTCTTGTTAAGTGGTACCGAAGTGGTGACCTAACTGTTTAGCGTGGGTGTGGAGCCCCGACGTGTTATCATGGGTTATTGTAATTTATGGGTTTGGATTTATTTGTTTCAGATTGGATGAGGTTTGTTGTTGGTATGGGTTTCCTTATAACAAGTTGATGCATGTGTATGCTCCAACTCAAGGGGGAGTGTTGAGAGTCCTAATTAGGTTTATGTTGAGAGTTCTAATTAAGTTTATGTTGAAAGTCCTAATTAGATTTATGTTGAGTCCTAATTATGTTTCTTATTATGCGTCCCGTGAGTTTCTTAGTCTTACTCAGTTTATGTCTATCTTATCAAGTTGATGTCTCCTAGTCCTATTAGTTTTGATATTCATAAGTCTATATATATAACTGTCGAATTGTATTCAAATCAATCAATCAATAATACAAAATTCTTTTCGATTCTTAATTTCAATAACAATAAATGAACTTTAACCTATATAGAATTCAAACATTCAAAATTTTAGTGAAGTTATAATTTAAAAGAGAAGTGATCCGTATACTTTGAAGAAATGGGTGATAACCCAGGAAAATATTTGGACAAAGGTCTTAGAAGCCTTGAATTACTTGGTCACTGGATAAGTTATACAAGTCTTACCTGACAATTTCATATGCATCCTCAACCGTATAGCGCTCCCACTTTGAATATGCACCTTTCCACAAATTGGGAAATGTAGGTACTTCTAAAGGAAATGACTCCTCGTCTATGATGTGCCAATGAAAGACATTCTACTGAATGTAATTCTCAATATCAAAAATACATGCACAATAATTGGAGAAGACAAAATATTTTAGTGATCAGGTGAGTGCTCAAATGAATTTCAACTCTGAAACACAACCCAGCCAAAAAGATTGCTAGTACGATATCTTACGAGTTTAGCATAGGACATGGATTCAATTATCTGCTTAATGATGTCAATCGGAAAATAGTGCCTTGATGTATCTATTAAAAATTGCAAATACAATGGGTATCAAGTGATATTCCAGGACAAAACTGTGTAAATGAAAATAATAAAATTCGCTCTTTGAAATATCCAGGCTAACCAAGTAGAAGCCCGCGATACGCAAATCTTGGTTTGTCTTGGATGTACCATGGTGCTTTGTATACTTGTACAGATTTAGTTTCATAATCAAAATCGCATAATTGGCTGAATGTCTGGAACAGTGTAGAAGAGAAGATCAAAAGAAGGATCTATGACTGCAGGCAATCACAATCTTGTCAATCCTTTCAAGCAATTAGTTACAAATTACTGGGAAAAAAATCTTTATACTCTCCAAGCAATCACAAGTATGTAGGTTAAAGAATACATAAACCTATAAAGAAGGGAAGTAGATTATAAAGATAAATGATAGTCATAACTCCAAGAAATCTAATGTTATTTACTATTCAGATGCCAATAAATCATCATTAGGCTTCACTTTTCACTAGCTAAACCAAGAAACTGTGAACTATCCATGCCACTTGTCTCCAATCTAAGACTCAAGTAAAAAATTTGTCACTGCAATTATCTTCTGTTTCTCCCAATAATCTTAAATCCATTTATCATATTTATAACTAAATAAATGTCTGATTAAGTGGCAACAGCATAAGTTAATCCGTGCCACAGCAGAATGACTTCATTCACCTAACCCTACATTTCATTAGTTAAGATGAGAAAATGATTGTAGAAGTGGGCGTTAGCAGAAGGAAGAAGATATAAGCAGGCATGTTTCGAGAAGGTCATGGTTTGTCCCAAGGAAAATATAAATGCCCATAGTGAGATGCCACAAATAGCTACAACAACATTCTCACTCCCTGAACGAAGAGGTTCCCACAGGTTCAAGGACATGTTGCATGCATGCAGGGGCAGTGTTACGTATTAAAATGCGGGGTCTGTCACCCCTCCAAATTTTGAAAGAAAAAAAAAATGGTTATGTATAAGGTATAGATTGTACCTTCCCAAATAGTTACCAAGGTTGCCCCCCAATATTTTTACCATTTATTGGTTGTCTATGGTACACATTCTCAGTTGCAGAGGAACTCTCTTGCTTATGAATATTAATCATAAAGGCACCAAGCCTGTACAATCCTCTCTAGTATTCCCCACTTCCCTTTCCCTCTCCCTCTCCCATCTATAAGTAATATGCAGCAAACCAAGTTACAACTGAGAACCATTAACATACAAGTCATACGCACAAGCACAGTTTGACATGCAATCCAAACGCAGTAATACATACCTCCAATCCTCGCAGTGCACCATAAACAGTATTTGCCTACAACAAAGGGAAAACAACATCACTGAAACTAAAACACAACAAGCTAGAACAAAAACTAGTTGCACATCACATCCATATATGAACCAATGGACCTTGAAAAATAATCCCATAGTATACTTAGCTGAATAAATGCTAATTTATTTTCGACAACCAGGAGAATGAAAACACTATTAACGTTCAGGTGGTCTCAATCAAAACCAGGGTTTCTAAGCCCAGCACAATAAAAATCACAATGAGGTTCTTCAGATCTAGAATTATCATCCAGACGGAGAGACAGATTACAACCATTTGGAGCCATGGCAAGTTCTAAACTCATGGTCATGGAAAATTGAGGGAGACATTTATTAAACAAAATGGTTACACCTCAAAAAGACATCAGAACAACTTTACAAAGAAATATAGCGTGACGACGAGACAAAAAGCTCAAACTCTCAAAACAAACCTCAATCGTCGCCTCCCCAATAACCGAATGCACGTCCTTCTTCGCCACCAACAAAGTATAACTCTCGTCGACACCCAATTGAAGCTGCCAAAAAACCCAAGAAACAAAAATAAAAATAAAGTCAACAAATTTTCCATTTAAAAAAAAAACAAAATGATCACTGGATTTCCACTAAAACCCAACTAACTTCTTCGTTATCCGAGTGAACTACGATCCTCAACTCGCTAATACCATAAGCAGATGCTCTTCTAGCCCTGAGGTTTCCATATATAGAAACCCCAGCGGTGTGCTTGAATATAATCCGTTTGTATCTATCAAACGCATCTTTGATAATGGCAGAGCTGCCACCCGTTCCAGAGACGGAGAGCGAGAGAGTGGGGTCTACGGTGAGCGTGTTGTTGCCGGAGCTGAATTCCGCCGGCAGCGGCCATATATAGGCGAGAGAATCATCGTGGAGGTCAGATGATGATGAACTGAGCCATAGAGACAGTGAAATTGAGAGAACAATCAAAAGGGTGTTGATAATTGCTAGTGATTTTGAGGAATTTAGTAACATTGATGAACTTTTGAGATAGAGACAGAGAGAGTCAATGGATATAGAGCACTGAAGAGTGAGGAGTGAGTTTTATTGGCATTAAAAAAGGAAGAATTTGCAATGTTGACAAAATGGTGACTTCACAGGGTTGAAAGTAGATCAAAATGCCTTCGCAGGGTCACGGATGTGGACAAAATGGTGACTTCACAGGGTTGAAAGTTGAAAGTTGAAATTTGATCAAAATGCATTCACAATGTCACGGAAAAGGGTGACTTGGACGAGGGTTTTTCAGTCAGTAAAATGTATGTACTTAAATGTCACATGATGATCATGAAACAGCAATGAACAGAGTGATAATCTTTTACCAAACGGATGATCATGAAACAGCAATGAACAGAGTGATAGTCTTTTACCAAACGGATGATCATGAAACAGCAATGAACAAGGGGAATGAGGCAAAACGGTGCGTTTGTTGGGGTGTTGTTTTTTTTGGGGAAAAATGTTTCATATTCGTGTCTGCTTCTCTCTTCGATTTTTAATTTGAGTTTATTTAATTATGCAAAACTGTCCAGTTGGATTTTTCTATCAAAATTCATACATAATCTTCATTCATTTGAGCGAAAATTAAGTTTTAAATAAATAAATGAATGATTAAAAAAATTATATGAACAAAAAGATCAATGAAACGAAAATTAAGAGATTAAATAAAAACAAATTAAAACTTGAGGGATAAGATAAAAATATTTGTAAAACCTCAAGAAATATTTTTAAATAAATCATATAGCATACCTTTTCTTTTAGCAGGGGCGGGGTTTCGAACCCTGTTCATTGACAGGGATTTTAATATCTCTCACTACTCTGCCAAAAACAAAATAGATCCATATAACATATTTTATTTACTTTAAGAGTACAAACTTATAACACATGCATTTTTTTATATTATAAAAACAAAACATATATAATACATACTATATAATAATATAAAAATCGAATCGAGGTATTATACGAACAGATGAAAGTAAATTCAAATTTGATTTGTTTGTTAAATAGATTAACGAAATCAAATTCAATTATCAAAATATTTATCTTTATCCAACTATTTGGATCAGATTCTCGAATCAAACTCCAATAAAATGACAGGAAAAATCTTAATTACGCCGTATACTTTGAATCAAAATTTTTATACTACTTTTAGTGTGTTTTGGATCTTCAATTAAAATTACTTTTAACAAAATATAAATAAATAAAATGACAGGCATAACCTTAATTACGCCGTATGCCTCTTGTCAATTCTCTTAGTGGGGTATTTTTCTCGAGGTTGTAAATTTCGTATCGGAGAGTGTTTCATTTTAATTATTAATTAAAATCATTTATAATAATTTTTTGAAAAATAAATACAAAACCATATAATAGAAAGAATAGATACTAAAAAGAAATAATACAAGACTTAATTATAATAAAAATTATTTGTAAATAAATTTAATAATAAATTTTTTTATTTCATTTGGTTTTAAATGAAATGTCAAATTAATTTGTTTCTCTTTTAAAATGTGATTTTAAATCATATGCCAACGACTAACTGCTAGGAAAACATAGAGAAGTAAAAACAGAAATGTGAATAAACCTATTAATTTAGGAAGTATTTAATGGTTAACGAAATTATGCCGTGGCTGTAGTTTAGTGGTTAGAATTCCATTTTGTGGCCGTGGAGACCTGTGCTCGAATCCCAGCAGCCACATGACAAGTCTTTTTTCCTCATTCCTTATGGGGATTAAAAAAATTAAATCAATGGTTAAAAGTTAGACGAAATTCGTGAAATTCTTTTAAATAATAATACTTTTAAAAATTAAAGCTATGATAAGACTTTTCATTTCAATAAAAAAAAATATCACTTTAATGTATAATTTAACTCATATTTTATCAACGGTTTAAAATTTATTAATTTTTATATGTTGGATCATAAGTTAAAATTTATCAAAACATGTAGATTTTTTGTAACTATAAAATTCTCATGAATGCATTTTAGACGATAGATCACAATCATTAATTTTGTTATTGTAAAAGTAAACATTTTAAAAGAAATTTCATGAACTCCATGTAAGAAATTTCATATAAGTTTTGCTCTAAATGAATTACCTGATAATTATACGTGATGCAATATATAAAAAATAATAATTACTTGACAATTAGGTAATTCAACAAAATCATTTATTTAATTTTTTTAACATTCGGAGATTTTTTGTAATATTCGGTCCATCGACGGTCGAAAAAATGTAACTTCGATATTGTTGGAATCAGCTTGACGGGATTTACGTTCTGGCACTAAGTTCACGGTCTTTTGCGCAATCGACCACCCTCATGCGATGCTTATGCTAATCGAGGTGGCTTGAATTTAGATCTGCATCCTTCTGGCAACTATTACTTCAAGCTGACACCACCACCAAGCCGAAAAATGGGTTGTCTAGCCAATTTATAGATTTTTCTTTGTCGGCACCGCCAAAACATGTTGATTTTTTGTAACTTTAAAATTCTCATGAATATATTTTAGACGATAAATCACTATTAGTAATTTTATTGTCATAAAAATAAACATTTTAAGAGGAATTTCATATAATTTTTACTCTAAATGAACTATATATATACACACACATACTCACACACTTGATAATTAGATATCTAGCCCATGTTTGGGGAGGGTTTTCAAAAACTCTTTCCAATGCTCAAAAACTAAAAACTCTGTTTAAATATCTTGGCCCATGTTTGGAAGGTAGTGTTGCAAAATAATGTTCAGTGTTCAGTTTTCATAAATTGTGGTTCAAACACTGTAAATCAACGTTTTCGGTCTGAAATCAGTGTTCAGTTTTCAGACCTTTCTCTCGCGACCTCGCCTCTCTCTGCAATCCACAGAGCTCGTCCCTCTCTCGTGAACTCGCCTCTCTCTGCAATCCACAGAGGTCGTCCCTCTCTCTGCAACCACAAAGCTGGTCCCTCTCTCGCGACCTCGCCTTCTCTCGCGACCTCGCCTTCTCTCATCTAACAATCCACAGAGCTCTGCAACCCTTCATCCTTCTCTCTCCCTATTTCATTTCTTTTCACTTTCTACAACTCTCACTGCTGTTCTCTTCAACAAATCACGACAAACTCAAAAAGATTGCACCCTAGCTCTCAAACCTAGAAACCCAGAAAATTCCTTTCATCGTCTGGTTCAAAAACCCCAACCCACTCCAGCACCTGTAGCTCTAGAAACCCAGAAGATTCTCGTCTACCTCTATCACGACCGCTCATCCTGCCGCCGTCACTCCTCCAGACGTAGCCGACATATGGTAAGTCTTTGTCCTTCTCTCTCGTCTCTCTCTTGTTCTCGATTTTTTGTCAATTGGGTAGATTATTTTCAGTACTTTTTCTGCTGTTTGTGCCGGAGAATTTATTGTAAATGGGAGATTTGGGAGAATTTGCGGTAGGCTATGTTTTGTTGTTGAGAAATGGAGGGTGGGTGGAGGGAAATGAAAGTTTGAGTCTGTTTTTTGTTCTGTTTTTGTTGAAAGGGATTGAATATCTCAATTAAGGTAAACGTTATCGTTGTATCGGGCTTGTTTCATGGAGCTGTCTTTCAGTTTGCCTGTGTAAAGTGTGGCAAGCATGGAATAAATTATTACCTAAATTTTGATGCTTATTTAGTTTGATACATTTTCAGCAGCTATAAAATGAGTTTTATTGTTCATGTTAGTGTTCGTTATAGTTCTTTTCTATTCGATTTAATTATCTTTTACATTCTTTCAGACAGTTGCATGGATTTAATTTTGTTTTCATTTGCTTAGTAATTAGAATTTCCTGCCTCTCTCTCTCTCACCTTATGCTTAGAAAATTGCTATGAGACGCAAAAATTACTTGCAGTAAAATGCACATTTCTATGGACTATTGTGGGTTTTTAGTTTATTTCTTCCCAAGGTTAGGTATTTATTGTTGAACTAAAGTAATTGGGTGGGCATGTATTATGCATATTAGTGTATGATTGGTCCTTGGTTGGATTTGTTTACATGGTTAAGTGAACAAAAATTCTGTTTTATTTGTATCGATTGTAATGATCGTGAGATGGACATAGAAGAGCCAATAATTGGTGTCCTATCATTCTAAACATTGGAGAGATGGACTAGAAGAATAGAATAAAGGAGTATTAATTCAGTTAAATGTTTTGCTGCTATTTATTGGAGGACATGCTAACATTAGGTATTATTTATTCTTTAGTGAAACTACCATGTCCTCTGTTATTTATATTGAGGAGATGAGGTAGAGAAATAGAAGAAAGTGAAGAATATGTGTGATGGAATAATTAAATAGTGAATTATATTATGTTGTTACCCTTCAATTATATGGTAGATGTTTATACTAATATCTACCCTTTGCTGGAAACTACCATGTAATCTGTAAAGGGCTTTCATCTATATCGGAGAGGATATTATGATGCGCATATATATATAAGCAGTCAGAATGAATGCAGTGAGTGGTCTGTAGGTCTAAATTTCAGGTTACTGAGTTAGAGATACTTGGTTTATGAAATCAAGGGATGTCATGGTTTATGCATATCTTCTCCTTCTTTGCCAAGATTGAAAGTTGATAGGTTAGTGAATTTATCAATTAAGGCTCTTATTCTGATTTGAATTGGGAAAAGGAAGAACCATTTTTCAAGTTAAGGGTGCATTCAGTTGTAGAAAGTTCTCTATTTCTAGGAAAGCATTTGAAAAGCAGTTTTTGGTGAAATTTTCTAGTAAATTGGAGGATTTTCTATGACTGTACATTGATTTGTCACTGCTTTCTTGACTCTCTTTATATTGCCTTTAAAATTATTTGTCATGTTTTGATTTCTTTTTTCTCGATATATGCATGCAGGACCTGCGTCGAACCTTAAAACAAATATAACATGCATCATATCAATAAGCAAATGACAGAACAAATTGTGTAGTGGGATCCTTTATTTTCATAATCAATTCCCCTTCTCTAAAAGCTCTCATTTCACTCCCTGCTAATTGAATCAGAAAATTTAATGTTAGGATCTGCACTTCCATGCTTGTTTCAGTCTTCTTATACTCTTTACACTTCTTTATTTGGGGTTAAATTTATCAGTAATTTGACTTAATTTATTTTTTTGTAATGGTACCATGGCTAGTTTATCCAGCCCCAGTAAAATTATATTTCATGTTCTATTCATTTGTTTTTCAAAATTATAATTTAGATTCTTTTTTCATATTGATCTGAAACATAGCTTTTTAGTTACTGAATTGTGTTTTTTTTTCTTAGGAATATATTTCACATATTGATATATTATTTGACTTATAGGATATGAAGATAGTAAACCAACCAAATTGGGCAATTGAGGCAAACCCGTTTGAAGGAAGAATTTTGGGCGTTCATTTCTATTTTATCAATTTATCAAAGTTGTATTTGATCAATAAATATTGTATTTTAAAGTTGTCATCAACTATCTTATTTTTAAGAAGAAAAGTATGTCAACTTTTAGATATTGAACAAATGTGAATATTGTATTTGATGGGTTATCAAATTGTAAAAGTTGTATTGTATATTTTATTTTTATTTTTAAGAATTTATTTAACAAACAAACATGACATGACAAAGGGAAGAGTGTTGTCATGTTTGAGCGATGATATATAAGAAATACTAACATTTTAAAAATAATGTAATATTAATTATTTCTAAGTATTTGGTGTGTGCTTACAAAATTGTATTTAGTAAATATGAGAAATAAAATTAATTTTAGATATTAAAATTTAAACTGAACACTGAAAACTGAAAGCTGAAAACAATTACAAGAAAGTGTTATCCAAGCAGTTTTCTATTTCCAAAACAATTTTCGAAAACTGATTATCCAAACAACATTTCATTGAAAACTATTTTGGAAACAATTTTCGAACACTGAAAATTGAACACTGCCCCCAAACATGCCCTAGTGTTCTGGTTGCGTCCATTGGCAACATAGTGTAAAATCAATTTCAAGCATAGAAACCTGATAAGATTTCTCACAAGTGAAACATCTCCAACCATGATAAATTTTTTTTTCCCGTTCCACTTGCTCCATAGAACCATTGATTATTGAAACTTTTAGCCGGAAAACTCCATATCTTGATCAACTCAAAGACGCATGCATCTCTTTCCCTGCAAATTACTCAGCACTTTCATTAAGAACTCTATCTTCAATGAACAATAAGCTTTAAGCTTTCGCTTTCTAAATTACGCACCACCAACACATGTCTTTCTCTCTCTGATTTCGTATAAATCAATAGTCCCTCGCTATCTAATTAGGGTTAAGAATGGAAAAGAGAAAAAATTAGGGCTAAAAATGATAATAGAGAAAATTAAGTCTAAGAATCAGGGGTGAATATAGCTCGGTTTGGGTCAGGTTGATCTAAAAATTCAACCTAACCCAGTTATACAGGTTTGAAAAAATCTCAACTCTGTTCAGCCCAACCCATTAAATCTCAATTCAATCCAATCCAATCCAACCCAATCAATCGGTTTGGGTCACTAGTTTAGTATTTTTTTTCACTTAAAAGTAATACAAAGTACAAACATATTATATAAGAAAAAATATTTTATTACAATAATTCATCATTCATTATATTCAAAATCAAATGCATACATTAATTTATTAAATCTTACAAACCATCATTTACAAATTAAGTACCTTCAATCACTTTACACAAAGTTCAAATAACCTTAATTTAATACAAATCATATAAAAGTAAATAGAAACTAGATTTTAAAGGAGTCTGATCAATTAAAATTTTTAAAACTTTAACACTAGTATAGACATGGTCCTAGAATCTTCATAACCAAATTTTATTATACCAAAAACATAAAGTGAATGAATATATGATAAGCAAATCAATTTAACAAGCTTTTGAAAGTATATTGAAAGTCCAAAATAAATAATTTCTCGAGAACAAATGGTCTTATTCAACTAGAAAGTATTAAAAAGAAACATACTTCTCACATATTTAAATTCTAATTGATTGTTTTGATATAAATTATCATTTTTTGTTGGAGAGTTTTTAAGAAGAAAAAAGAAAATATATATTAAAATTCAAACTAACTTATCAAAATAAGAATGTAGTCCATCAAATATACACACATAAAATATATATTACAATCCAAATTAACTTACCAAAACATGAATGTAGTCCATCAATATTTAAAGCAAGTATATTTTAAATATATAAAATATAATTATATAATGATCGGGTTACCGGTTTGGGTTGGGTTGAAATTTTTTAACCCATGATCCAATCCACCGGGTTCAAAAAATCCCCAACCAAAACCCAACCCAACCCAACCCAACCCATTACATCAATTTGGATCGAGTTCACGAGTCCACCGGTTTCCATGCTCACCCCTATTAAGAGCGTATCTAATGAGAAATGGAGTGAAGAAAACGTGCTAAGTTTTTAGAACTTAAGATAAATATGTTAGAAATTATTTGTATTATTATTCACAAAATCACAATTTAAATGAGTTAAGTTTTCTTTATATAATAATATATAAAATTAAATTTAAGCACATTATAAAATTATATATTAATCGTAAATTAATAAGGATAAGTTTTCTTTTTAAAGTTAAATATATGCTAAGTGATAATGAAGATAAGCACAAGGTATCTAAATGTACAACACAAAAACCTATTTTATAAAAGAAAAACCCACGGGATATTAAAATGCATTTTTTTATTATAAAAATGGTAAGTAGGATCAAATCCATGATATGCCCTCAAAACAAGAAGGTATGGTATAAAGCCAACGACTGCCACATTTCCTTAAAAATATTTTTGTTGTTTTACATTTTCTCTATTTTTCAAGCTCTTAAAATCAATTGGCATAAATTCTCGGTTCAAAGGTTGCCAAGAAATCAAGAAAGAAAAGAAGATTCGATTTACTTTATTTTAGTTTTGATATTAAATTTGTTTGAACTTTTTTTAAATTCAATTTAAAATTTTTATTTATAGGTTTTTATAATGTGGCATGTTTTTACTATTATCAATTTTGATGAGAAAGTGAATGGAACCTTCACATAATAATTTTTAAATGTTAAGATTTAAATTGCTAGAAAGATTAAGGCTTAAAGTGCTAAGTACTTTCAAACTTTGAGGGTCAAGGTGCATTTAATCCAAAAATAATTGGTGAAAAAAGTTATCAAAGGTAACCTTCCATTCCACTCACATACTCTTTACTTTGATGTCTATTTGAAGAACCTTTTCATTCCTTTTTTTCTTGCTCGTTTTCACATGCATTACAATTTACAAATTACAAAATTAAATGGAGAATAATTCAATATGAACATACACAAATACTATTCAAGTGCTAATTCTAAATAATCGAGTTAAATTTTTTAGGAATAGTTCAAAATCGGGGAATAACAAAAACTCAACGAGACAAAACTTTGTATGGTTTAGTTAGAATTGCTTACTAAAACGGTAAAAATATTTGAACCCCCAAACATCATAGCATTTTGACACCCCATCAATAAGTAATCACAAATTTCAAATCAACTCGTTTCAATAGCGTTGTTTGGAAGTAGTTTATATGCAATTTAAGTTAATAAAACTTAAAAAGGTGTTTGCTGAAGATTCGTATTTGTAGGAGGAGTCTTGGACCGGAAGGTTTCCTATATTTGATGATGAATATAACCTACAAGAGAAGTTTCTTTAGAGTTTTATACTCTCAAAAGAACCCTTCGATGCCTAAGTCAATGAACACTTTTATGAAGCGAAAGGAGAAAGTGTTTAAGAGGTAAGAAGACATTTGGGAGGATGAGTTCTCTTTATTCCTCGTATGATTTTTTCTTGTACCTTTGATTCTCTCTCTCTCTTTTCTACCTCTTATAAGTGTTGTTGTGTTTAGGTCATCCATTTTATTTTGTATTATCTCTTTCTTTCTTCATATTTTCTACTACTCTCTCATTTCTCTTTGTTCAAAGGTGAGAATCCCTTTATATAAGCATGGCATGTTACTGATTTCCCGGAGTATGACACTATTAAACTGAGGTCTCAGTGCCTCAAACCTCATAACGGATGGTTCCTTGTATTTGAAATATGGTTTCTTTCTGAGCTGTCTCGTAACCATGTCAGGAGGTATGACTGCATTTACACCTCAATACCCAATCCGAGTCATTTTGCCTCTCGAGCATTATTAAATGGCCACGTGTTTGGTTATTATTGGGTCATATTATTTTGGTTACATCAAGTGGTTAACTAATTTGTATGACATAAATTTCTGTTAGGCTTGAATCTCATAGGCATCGTTTGGGGTCTCTTTTTCAAGACAAAAATCTGACTTAAGTTTGCTTAATTCTAACACAAAACGCTGTCATAATCAACATAATAGTTTTTCAAAATTTTTCATTGGTAAGTTTTTTAGATATACTGAAAAATCCAGAAGAAGAAAGAAAAAAAGATTTTACTTATTTTATTTTTATTTTAACATCAAATTTGTTTTTACTTTTTTAAATTTAATTTAAAATTTTATTAAATTAAATCATAATTATAATTTTTTTAATAATTTTGACGAGAAAGTGAATGGAACCCTCACATTACAATAATTTTTAAATGTTAAGGTTTAAATTGCTACAATTAAAAAATTGGAGTTTGAAGTGCAAAGTATCTCCAAACATTAGGGATGAAAGTGCATTTAAGCCAACAGTAATTGGTAAAAAAAAAGTACTTTAGTGTAACCTTCCACTCCACGACTCACATATTCTTTACTTTGACGTCTATTCGAAGAACCTTTTTTTTTTTTATTTTTTTTTATTTTATTCTCTTTGTTCTTGCATCTATTACAATTTACAAATTAGAAAACTAAATGGAGAATAATTCAATATGAATTTATGCAAATACTATGCAAGTGCTAATTCTAAAATAATCAAATTAAAATTTTAAGAAGTAACCAGAAAAGAAAAGACAAAAACCTCAACGAGACAATTTTTTATAATCCAATTAAAATTACTTATCGAAATGATAAAAATATTTGAATTTCTACGCATCATATTTTTTTTTGACACCCATCAATAATTTATCACAAATTTAAAATCCATTAGTTACAACGATGTCGGAGAATTGTTTAATGTAATTTAAATTAATAAAACTTAAAAAAAGATGAGGTATTTTTATTTTTTTAAAAAAACATATCATTTATTTTCTTCATCAAACTTAAAAATGGTATAAATATTTTTGAAATTTAAATAAAAAACATACACTTATCATTTCTTCTCTTCATAAAAATTAAAAACGATAAATGTGAGTTTTTTACTTAAATTCGGAAAACATCCATCAAATTTTAATTTTTATTGATATGGGTACTTATTAAATCTTAAGATGACAAAATGGGTTAATGTTAACGTACACGTCTCACATGAGCACATCTGGTCAAAATTAGTCATTTAAATAATTTTAGAACGTATTGAGAATTTGACACAAATCAACCCTTGGTGGGCCCAAGAATCCCACTAGCCGATATTACATCCCAAAGCCACCGGGAGCACTCCTCATATCGGTTAGGAAAGATATTCTCAGCCACGTCTAAACAGATGATTTTATCAAAATCCTAAAAAAGCGGTCCTGACTAAAATGGGACCCACACTTAAGAATCCTAAGGCCCAGATCATTCTCTTTCCGACCTCTGCTGCTAACTTTACCTGTGATATCCATCAAAGCCGTCCACTTGTCCATGATTCGGCACCACCAATTACGTGCTCAAGACATAGCCAACCAGAATCGTCCACGTTATTGGTTCAGATATATATATATATATATATATATATATATATATATAAAATTGGTGTAGGTAAGAATTTACCATCTTGGCTTTCTTGGTTAAAAAATCTCCTACTCTTCCAAGCACACCAGTCCTCTGTTTGTTCCCAAAAGGCCCTTCTCTTATCTTCGAAATCTCCATTCTCTACCCCTACAATAATTAGCACACTACTCCACATTCGTAACTCTCTCTGATCTTTTGCTTTTTCTTATTCTTTCTCTCTCTCTCTGGGTGACCGGAAAATGGTGGGGCCTGAAGGGAACGAGAACGAGGAGGAGCTTTCACTGTTGGGGCAGCATGGCAATGGTGACCAGTCGTGGCGGTTAAACTTCGATGGGTTCCAGTTATCGACAGAGCACAAGGAGAGAAAGCCTCCTCGGGGACTCCATGATTGCCTTGGGGTTTTAGGTAATATATAAGACTTTAACATTTCTGCTATCTAAATGTTGTGTTAAATTTTGTTCTTCATTAGATCGTTTGTTTAGTATTTATATATTTTTTTCATTTGAACTTGAAATGACAATATTCGAATCTGGGTTTTGTTTTGTTAGGATTTTACTTGAAGTGGTATCATATTAACTTTTTCCTAAACGATCTGTAGCTATTCTTTTTTTTTTTCCTTTTAAAGCTTGCTTTTGACTTTTTCTCTGGTAGTGCGTACTGACACTTGCGTGATTCTTTAAAATTAAGGGAATTGGGTGAGTGAGTATTTTATGTTGAGCAAAAGCTATAATCGGTTTAGTTTAGGTAGGCTTGTTGATGTAGTTGTGGGGTTCTATATCGTAGCAATTAAGTGCTTAGGAGGGAAAAAGAACAGGAAAAAGAAAATTATGAGCTGGCAAAATTTCTGGGCTTAGCTTCGTGAACTCACCCAAGAAAGGAGGAGTTAAGGCCGTAAAAAGGAGGTATTTTGCTGGAATTTTCATTAGTCTGGTTGTTTTCTTGGTTTTGAGAAGGTATGGCTTCATGGGCTTGCTTTGAATGGGTTTTACGAGGAAAAGGTATGGAAAAAGATTGTTAATTTTCTTGATTGAGGAAAAATCAAACTTTAGGAAGGGGGTCTTAACTTGAATCTTGAGTTTGCTGACCTGCAGTTTATGGTCTTGTTATGAAGTACAAATTGTGAATTTCCTTTAGCTTTGTGTGCGTACTGGTTAATAAGTTTTCTTTTGATACAAAAAAAAATATATGTTTAATAAACCTTTGTAAGTTATTCACTGATAAAAGCAGAAACACTTTGCAGAAATGATAAGAAAGGTTCAAATTTTGGGCACTTTAGGGTCTGAAATAATATGGGCTTTTAGTATTATTAAGTGTTTTGCCTTTCAGAATATTAAACTTTTTATAAGAAACTTAGATTTTCCATTATCAGATCTATGGAGTGAGTTGTATACAGTAATTGGAGTTTCACCACTCGTTAATGCTTTTGTATATTTTTTCTGTACCATGAATGTACTTGGTGGTGAATTCTTCTAAATATTATTTTGTGAGTTATGTTTCTGGTTGACTTGAAGTTCCGTATACAAGCTAGTTTATACTTTCCACATTTGAGAGATATAACAGAAAAAAAGAACAAGAAGAAGGACTTTATTAAATTACTTTGAAGCTGTTTAACTATTCTTCAGTGACAGAATACTTAAAATAATGTGCAAAGATATTGCATGAATCACATCTCAGTTGTTTTGCTTGATGGCTTTAGTTCCAGAAGATAACGTGGCTGAGTACTACCAACAGCAGGTAGAAATGCTTGAGGGATTTAATGAAATGGATGCCCTAGCAGAACGTGGTTTTGTTCCTAGAATGTCAAAGGTTTTTTTGCCACTATGCCCTCTGTTCTCTATAAGATAAGACAAATGCATTCTCAAATTTGTTGAACTGAAATAGATACTGTTATGGCTGCAGGAAGAGCAGGAAAGTTTGGCTAAAAGTGAGACATTGGCCATTAAAATATCAAATGTAGCAAACATGGTTCTTTTTGCTGCTAAAGTTTATGCATCCATCAGAAGTGGCTCATTAGCCATCATTGCATCCACATTGGACTCTCTTCTTGATCTTCTGTCTGGCTTCATCCTGTGGTTTACTGCATTGTCCATGCAGACACCAAACCCATATCAGTATCCTATCGGAAAGAAACGGATGCAGCCACTGGTAAGTTCTGTTACAATCTTATTTGTGTTGTTCCAGTTATATTCTGAGATCTAGATCTATATATTATTTGACTAGTTATATAAGCAAGTTGATTGGATACAAATCCTGAATGTTTTTGCACCCTTCGTTTGCCTGCCCATGTTGTGGCTTATATCTTAGTACAATTGTGCAATGAAGCTTTCTATTAGGATTTACAATACAGTTTTTCATTGACATTGCTAACTAAGTGACTAAAGTGCATGTTTTCTCTCTTTAACTGTGAATTCTTATTCCTTGTAGTTGGTTAGATGTTATCAGGCATGGTTGATTGGTCCTGCCCCTAAATGTATTCTCAAGTCCATTTCAAGTCTGACCTATGAATATCTGCATTCTACATAATTGAAAACTGACTCTTGAAAGAAAAAGAAAGGGTGAATTGACCTGTACTGGTTTAGAAGTGGCATTAAAGTTTGAGTTTAACATTCTGTGATCCCAATCTAGATGAGCCTATAATGATGTGAACAATTGGGTACTGGTAAGAAGATCGAAACAAGGCAAAGTTAATTCATTTGCATACATTGGAAATGACTTTTATTGTCGCATGCACATTTGTTTTGTTTAAAAATGGTGGAAAGCCGTGCATCAATATCAAAAGTTAAAAATTTGTGTTGCTTCTTTGATTACTTGTGCTAATATACTTTGCAAAGTTATACGTTGTTTTCTATGAGCCCCACACATTGTTTGATAATGTGGAACCTGCCCTTTTTACTTGTTTCGATTGGAAATGGTGTCTTGTATACATATCTTAAAGCCAGCCTTGATTAGTTGGCTGATGATAAATACTTCCTTGACTCTCCAACAAAAGTCACATTCAATTCTTTTCTTCTTTTTTTTTTTAACGTCAGTTCTGTCATGGAAAACTTCTGTCACAACTTGTGAGAATGAAGTTTCCCGTCTTTTTTTCTGGGTCATTTGTGTATTGCTGTTGCGTACTTAGTTCTTTGTCACTGTCTAACTCAAACACATAGACACAGAGATAAAGTTACAGAAATGCCTATACTACTATGAACTGTCCAAATGTCAGCTGAATACACCAATTGTAACTTACAATTGGTGTGCAGGGAATTCTTGTTTTTGCCTCTGTCATGGCTACTCTGGGACTGCAGATTATCTTGGAGTCCGTACGCACAATGCTATCGGATGTAAGTGGGCCTTTACTAAATTTCTGTGCATGAGTTTTGTCCTTTTCTATGGATATGAGTCCTTTGTTTATTGAGAGGAGGGTAGTTGAAAGAATGATTGTTGCTCACGCTATTGTCATGTTTGCACAGGAGACTGAATTTAAACTGACCAAAGAGCAAGAGAGTTGGGTTGTAGGCATTATGCTGTCAGTGACCCTGGTGAAACTCCTTCTGGTTCTTTATTGCCGCGTATTCACTAACGAGATTGTTAAAGCTTATGCCCAGGATCACTTTTTTGATGTTATCACCAACATGATTGGCCTCATTGCTTTACTCCTTGCTAATTACATTGACAAATGGATGGATCCTGTTGGAGCTATCATTGTAAGTCGAATCTCTCTCTCTCTCTGCTGTTAATCATTTCCTAATGTTCATGGCGTGGGGTTGTGCTCACATGCGCATCAATGCAAAGTAAATAATATGGGAGTTTTATCATACATGCATCCTATGGTTTTAATCAAATATCAATTTTGCACCCCACATCAAATTGCAAATGTCTACTCCTCATTTTGGCCAAATATCCAATAGCTCATTTATGTCTGCATTGGGGTTAAATCTTAATGGAATGTAGTAAGGGCAAAAGCCCATAATATTCTTATGGTTGTCAGAATCATAGCCTCCCATCTTTTAAAAATTACCATTGTTTGGGTTTGTTAGGGAGTTGCCTACAGATTTAAGTCATAAGACACCGGAGAGGGAAACTCAGTTCAATTTTGGTAAATGCAGCTTACTTGTAACCTTCTGTGCCTTCTCTTTTGTGACCATGAACTTGACCATTTTAGACCTGTAAAATAAAAATGGTTCTTATGTCATTATATTCTGATTCATGGTATGATATTGGTGCTATCAAGATTTTCATGACTCCTGGAATGATGGCTTGATTTTGCCACATATTTGACTACTCGACCATTGAATTTTACTTGCACCTCTTAAGTTTAAATTTTCTGCAGCTAGCCTTATACACCATCCGCACCTGGTCAATGATGGTGTTGGAAAATGTGAACTCCCTTGTTGGAAAAGCAGCTACTCCAGATTATCTGAAAAAACTTACCTACCTATGTTGGAACCACCATAAGGCCGTTAGACACATCGACACAGTCCGAGCTTACACCTTTGGGTCTCATTACTTCGTTGAGGTTGACATTGTCTTGCCAGCAGATATGCCCCTGCAAGAGGCTCACGACATTGGGGAATCATTGCAGGAGAAGCTTGAGTTCTTGCCGGATATTGAGCGTGCCTTTGTTCATCTTGATTATGAGTACAGCCACAAACCCGAGCATGCACAAGCACACTCATAGTAGCGCAAGGGAATCTGATTATATTTTGTTGGTTGTTCGGTTTTTACCCCACACAACACGTTCAACAATTTATCAATGCATGAAGCTTAAGCCCTATTCAATACATTATGTAACTATTGAAAAATGTATGCAGTTGCTTAGTTGGGTCTGAACTGCGCTACTTGGGCTTCTTATGCAACTTGATGAGCATGGCATTCCATTTTTCAGTGTCCAAACAGTAATGGAATGCTGTTGTACATGTTATCAAGGGTTTAGTAGAATGGTGTAGTTGTACTTGTTATGATCTTTGCAAAAGTAACCGTCTTTCATATATGGACCTTGGTTGCCATAAAAATAGATACATTCTTAAGTAGACTCAGACCATTGTGCCATCCGTAGATTTGTGATCCGTAGATTAAACATATCGATGCACGACATGTAGACAAATGAAATGAAATCTTATTGCAACATGTTACTTGATCATCAATTTAATCATAGTTAAAATAATAGCCGTTGCATTATAATTTGACACTTGTTTACATGTGCATTGATGAAGTCTTGGGTTGACTTGGGTTGGGTTTGGAGATCCAATTTTAAGTAAGGTTGGTTTAGTCTACCCAAAATTTCTCAAATAACATTAGCATGTGATTGCTCGTGTGACAAGTCCAATGTATATTTAAACCAATATTACTTAAAGTTGGGTCTCCAAACATGGCTTTGGTAGTCTAAGTTTACCCAAAATTTCTCAAGTAGCATTAGCATGTTATTGCCCTTGTGCTTCTCTTTTAATAAAAATGATCATTTAAAGTTGGGTCTTCAAACATGGTTTTGGTAGTCTAAGTTTACCCAAAATTTCTCAAATAGCATTAGCATGTTATTGCCCTTGTGCTTCTCTTTTAATGAACATGATCAACTACAATTTGTGTAAATTGAGATGCATCTAGTGTAAGATTTCAAATAAATATCTTTAATCCCATTTAATCATCATAGAAGAGTAGAGAATACCTAATATTAAATAGATAAAAAGAACATATATTTTGCTTAGAATCCATGGCTGATGATGCAACAAAATCTTTGATAAAGACAAAGAATCAATCTTTAGTTAAGCAATAGGTACTTCCCTTCTTTGTTTCTCCTTTAGTACACTTGCTCTCAAAGAAGTAATCTTTTTTCAATGTGCAAAGAATGATATAATCTCTTAGGGTTAAGAAGAGGATGAAGACCTAGCTTAATACTTTATATACTAATCCAATGATCTGCCCATCAAAAGTCCAAAGGCTAGCTAGCTCATATTTAACAAATTAAAGTATTAGACCACTGTAAATAGATTGTTTTATCGGGTTCTCTTTATGTCTTACTTGAATGACCAACACTTAGCCCATTTTATGACAAAACCCAATAAGCCCCACTTAATGTAAGCTCATATTAAAAAATAATTTTAATATTCTCTCACTTGGGCGACACTAATTGTGGATAATTTTGAAAAATATTTTATATTTTAAAAATGACTCTCAGACCAAGATAACTTTAAATTTTATGTGCAAATTTTAAAACATTGGTATAGAGATTACTCCAAGGTCAATTTGGTCTAACATAGTCATCAACATCGGATCATAGCGGTAACTGCATCTTTTGAGCGACACAGAACTTTCCATGGTCACGAGAATCAACAAACTCCACATACATAGATCCAATATGGTAGTGTAGTAAGGAAACAACATCCACAAAGTGGTCCTCATATGTTGCTTTACCCTTGCCGATCACTTTTAATTTTCTCCACTTTAAGCAACATAAGCACGCTAGAGAAAATCTTTTATGGTTTTCAACAAAACATGTATGCCTTATCTTTAACTTTAATATCTCAAAATATACTTTATGTGCCACAAGACATACACTTTAGACTACAAACTGAATGCTCTAGCCTTTGTTTAAGATTTAGACACATCTTAAAACTTTTAATAGATATATGCATAAGACAATACAAACATAGAAAACAACCATATGATAAATACAATAATAATATCTACATACAATGATAAACTAAATGTGCATGCAATAATCATTGTCAACATAATATCCAATACATCACCAAAAGATGCATAAACAGATGAAACTTTAATTACTCAAATAGAGCACAATCATGCCTCCCACTAACCAAGTACATCAAAAAGTACTCCTAAGCCCATACTATCAACATGCTTTTTAAAAGCACAAAGGTGAAGGCCTTTAGTTAATAGATCAACAATCATATCATCTGTGCCAATATGCTCTATTGTGACGTCACCTTTCTTTATCAACTCTTTAACTGTCAAGTACTTTTCCTCTATATGCTTGGACTTTGTGATGCCTTTGTTGTTCTTGGAAAACAACACGGCCAAAACATTATCATAGTATACCTGTATGGGCCTAACAATAGAGTCAATAACTAATAACTCTGTAATGAGGTTCTTTAGCCAAATTGCTTGAGTAGCTAGTCCATAGCATGCTACAAACTTTTCTTGCATGTAGAACTAATGATCGTCTGCTTGACATTTTTCCAAGACACAACACTATCTGCTAACATGAAAATATAACTATATGTAGACTTCTTGTCATCCTCATAACTGGCAAAGTCTGAATCTGTATGACCCACCAGTTCAAGGTTTTGAAGCCTTCTATAAATTAGTATATAGTCTCTTGTCCCTTTTAAGTACCTTAATACCTTCTTAGCAGCTATCCAATGATCATTACCAGAGTTTGAAAGAAATATGCCTAGAATTCCAACTGCAAAATCAATATCCGATCTAGTATAGACTCGTGCATACATACTTCATACTACACTAGCATAAAGTATTGTCTTCATAGTTTTTCTCTTAGATTCACTTTTATGACATTGTGTCATGCTCAATTTATCATTTTTGGAAACAAGAGTTTTCTTAGGTTTACAATCTGCATATTGAACCTATCTAGAACACGATCAATGTATACCCTCTGAGATAATCCCAACATGTAACGAGATTGATCCCTATGGATCTTAATCCCTAGGACAAAGGGTGTCTCACCAAGATCATTCATGTCAAACTCCCTAGATTACAATTGTTTTATTTCATGCAACAGTCCTAGATCACTGCTTGCTAACAAGATATCATCCAAATATAATATGAGCAAAATAAACTTGTTCCCATTGATCTTGTCATATGTACATTGATTTACAATATTCTCGACAAAACCAAATTAAGTCCCTACATCACTGAATTTCAAGTACCATCACCTAGAAGCTTGCTTGAGACCATATATAGACTTCTTGAGTCTATAACATGATGGTTTTTACCATATTACTTGAAACCCTCAACCTATAACATATAGACCTTTTCTTCAAGGTTTCCATTCAGAAAATCCGTTTTCACATCCATCTGGTGTAGTGGTAGGTAATAATGAGTCACTAATGTTATAATCACCCTGAAAGAGTCTACAGAAGAGACTAGTGAGAATGTCTCATTATAGTCAATTCATTCTCTCTGAGTGAAACATTTGTCAACCATTGTTGCTTTGAACCTCTCTATCTTTCCTTTGGAATCCCTTTTAGTCTTGTAAACCTACTTGTAACCAACGAGTTTGCAATATTCAAGTAACTTAATAAGCTCCTAAACACCATTATGGCTCATCGATTGCATCTCATCTCTTATTACATCCTACCATAAATCAGACTAAAGACTAAAAACAACTTTCTGAAAAGTTAGTGGATCCACCACATAATCGATATCATAGTCATTCTCTCTTAAATAGACCAAATAGTCAAGCAGAATGGTTGATCTTCTCTCCCTGGTTGATCTTCTAACTAGAACCTGCACAACATCAAGTTCTTGAGATACCATAATAGGAATTGATTCAATTACTAACTCTTGCTCCTCTACAGGTACTACTATAGGTGTATGGATCAGAGTATCCATCTGAATAGGTAAAGTGTAGAGTTCGTTCTTTAAATTAAAAGAATATTTTAGTGTTAACTGTCGATAAATTAAATTGTTAGTGGACACATGTATGTATAGGATTGTTGGTTAATAATTATTGTAGTATAAATTAATGAGCAATTTTATTAGAGACTTTCTTGTAGTGAAAAAGATTGAGGAGAGTTTTGGGTTAAAAATGAGAGAAATGTAGGAAATGAGGGAAGAACTTGCAAAGTCTTAAAATAATTTGAGGAAGGGTGTTTAGGAAATTTTTTAAGAGTAAGAAGGAGTATAAAAGGGTAAAGAAAACCCTAGAAACTCATTTTCCCCCGTCAATCTCGTGCAACAAAAGAGAAAAGGAGAGTTTTAGGATATTTTCAAAACAGAGTAGTTGTGATCAAGTGGATGATCGGAGTCGATCTATGGTCTGATTATGTTGAAATTTTTAAAAGAGGTTCTTAATCTCTTACTCTTCATTCTGGATGGTTGGATTGGGTGTTGGAGATATTTTCAGACCACTATTTTGGTAAAATCTCTAAAATTTTAACTCCTTTTAATTTTCTGGGATGTATTTCTAGGGCATTTTTATCAGTATTTTGAGGTATTTTTGAAAAGGGATCAACTAAAAAGTTAAACTAGACTTGTTGATGTTGATTTTTGGATTTTTTTTGAGGTTATTTGGAATTGATTTGAGGGATTTATGAGTTGTTGAAATTGGAAGAATTGTGCAAAAATTCTGGGAAAATTATGTTTTTTGGGCAGTTCTGTGAGCTATTTTTTCAGCACGAATTTAAGGTAGTTTTGGGTTCTAACTATTTTTAAGTTAAAGTATACTTCCTAAAGTTGATCTAGAACTTTGTTTGAGATGATTTGGAGGTAAATTGATTTAGTTTGAAATATTTGAAGTTGAGAGAAAATTTGAAAGAAATCTGAAAATTTTTAATATGGACCTTTGATGTTAAGGTTAGATTTATTGTTGTGGGTACTGTAAAATTTGAAATTTATTGGTGGAAGTTTGATTAAATCTTAAACTTTGGAATGAAGTAATAAGAGTTTGTGATGGGTATTGTTAAGAGTATAAGTTTAATTTATGAAAGTATAAAGTTTGATGGATTTATGATTTATTGAAGTTGGGTTGTGAATTTATGGTGGAACTTTGAATAAATCTTGAGCTATAGCATGAAATAGCTTAAATTTATAATATGAAATGGTTTTAAATATGTAAGTTTTGGGGTTTGAAGTATGAAATTCTTTTTGAAATTAAATGAATCTCTCTGATTAAGAGACTTTCTTGATGAAATTAAATATTTAAAAAGAAAACTTTTGCCAATTTGGAATTTTGGGTAACTACTCTAAGTTAAAGTTTGGAAAATGAAGAGTACGTGAATTTGAGAGTTTGATAATATAAGGATTTGTGGACTTATGGATTTATATGACTTATGAATTTGCTTAAAGTTTAACACTGGCTAGAGCAAAAAGGAAAGTTTTTAATTTGGAGGAATTTAGTGATAAAACAAGTTTGAAAGGAATTTTATAGATAGATAATTGTAACTTTGTGAATTAAGTTAGTGTATGCAAAGTCTTAAATATATGAGTTTAAAATCTTGATTGTATAAAGATTATGGGATTGGTATGGTTTCCTTGAATTGGAAGAGTTATTGAGGAAATTACATTTCATTGTCATGAGATATGAATCTCAAATTTGATAAGGAAAGGAAAAAAAGAATAAGAAATGAAAGAAAGAATGAGGAAAAGATAGAAAAAGAAAAAAAAACCTTATGATATTGTCTTGTTTTAATTATTTCTTATAGTTACTTGGTAAAGATAAATACTAATACATACTTCTTGGATTGTTATACTAAATGGTATATTTTATAGGTGTAGTGGAAGAACATAGTAAAGGCAAGGAAAAAGTCGAAGAATAGCACTTGGTGCTATCAAGGTGAGTGTCACCTTACTCTAAGTAATCGTAATAAAATTATATGATAAAGACGGAATGTGCTAATCATATAAGTGTGTGAATATATGTGTACTTGATTTAAACTTGTGATGCATATTATTTATAATGGAATGAATTAATGGATATATATTTGTAAATTGTTGTGTTTGAATGCATTTCATGCGACATGCATTTCTTGATAATAATATGGAACGAGTGAAAAGAGAAATGAAACCAAGAGAGATAAGACCCCATCTAGTGTAGGTTGTGACCTAGGTGAAAGGTGTACGATGATGATATGGAAATGATAGGATCCCACCTAGTGTAGGTTGTGACCTAGGTGAAGAGAATCCGAGAATGATATTGAAAAGATAAAACCCTACTTAGTGTAAATTGTGACATAGGTGAAGGGGATCCAAGAATAGTATTAGATTGGTAGGACCCTGCCTAGTGTAGATTGTGGAAACATGAGAAAGGTATCAGTATATAGGGAGACGTCGCCATTGTGTTATAATTAACCCAAAGAACGGAAAGAAATATTAAAATGGGAAATGGATAATCATTTTTGACATTTGCGTTGCATGGAATTTTATTTAAAATACTTATGAAAATTTATGGAATGTAAATGATTGGAAATATATATATATATATATATATATAATTGTGATTTATGAATTATGAGTATAATTGGAATGGAATTGAATTGAATTCACTTGAAAAGTGGTGAAATTCTTGAAAGACGAATACTTCGAGTAATGTGATTACTCGCTGAGCTTTTTAGCTCACCTCCCTTTTTAATATTTCAGGGAAGTTGATGATTAATATTGGAACAAGTCAGTAAAGGAATTGAAGGAGAAAATGTATCTTTATGTGGGTTCTTACGCGAGGCATCCTTAGCTTGATTATTTGAGAATGTATAAAATGATGTTTATGTGTCCATTATTTTGGAAAATGTTTATGTGGTTTAATTGTCTTGGAGGAAAATTTTATTGTAAGCTTGTATCTTGTATAAATTCTTGGTCTTAACTAAGATGTTTTTTTCACATGGAATAAAAGAATGTGGAAGCATGCATATAGTAGGAATGTATTATATGATGGAAAGAGTAAGATTTGCATGTTGTAATACAAATTCAATTGATCATGGTTGAAAAGTAACGATATCAAGATGAGTCGTTATAATTTTGGTATCAGAGCTTTAGGTTTAAGGTTATGCAGACTTTGATTGCATGATGCGTGATGTATGGGAAGTTGGTAGATGAATAAATAAGATGATGAAAGTATGTGTTTGGTGATAGGAGTAATTGAATTTATGATTAGGATTTGAAGGAAAAATAATTGAAGTGATAATATAACATGGGTTAAATATTTTTGTGGTATGATATAAATTACCATCAAGAATTGAAGGAAGTCTAAGAAATTGATGATGGGGTATTGAAATTTTGCAAGAGTGATAAGATTCTTGAGAATGAAGTTGAAATAACTTGTATTGGGATGTTGTATGAATTGGTGTAGCATGGAATGATTTTATTTTATTTTGTGAAATGTTATTGGTGATGTTCCTAAGGAGAATTGTAGATATAAATATCTTGATGATCGAAGTGTGTTTGTTATGAAGTTTGGTTATTAAAAAAAGGGATGTAGAAAGGTGAAAAAAGTAAGAGAAGATTTTCCCATTATTATTGATCTTGTGATCATTAGTTAATTCCTAGTTAAAGAACCTAGAGTTCTTGTTAATGTAATAATAAACTATATTATGTTGAAATTAAGAAATGGTTATTGTAGAGGTTGTAAACTTTATTTGGATGAAGTCTTGAGTAGTGAGTTTGCATATATGCTTTAGTGATAAGTATGAGAAAAAAGGTTGAATAGCAAACTTAGAGTATTTTGAAAGTTCAAGTTTGTAATAAAAAAATTATGGAGAACATCGAGAATTGGGAAGTTATATCGATTCATAGAAATTGTAAGCGTCCATTATGAAATGGAATTTGAGAAAGATGATTAATATCTTGGTAGAGGCTTAAATAGATTAATGAGTATAAAAAGGAATAAGAGCAATTGTTGGGAAAGTAGTAAGGTAAGGAATAAAGTATAGTGGGAAGTAATTGAGGTACAATGAGAAAAAAATGATTTAAGTAAAGTAATAATGGTTTTTCGTAAACCAAAATTTTGTGGGAATTTTTAAGGAAAGAGGAAGATGGATTTATCCTAAAACTTAGAACTTCTTATTAATAAAGTAAGGAACAAATGATGTAATAGTGGATGTAAATTGTGTGAATGTAAAGGTTTTGTTTTATTTGGAGATATAAAGAAATTAAGGAAATGTTAATTGGAACCTAGTAAACGATATGTGCCGATGATATAAATTATGCAACGTTTGGAATTTGAGGTTTTATGGATAGCTTGTTTTTAGATGAGATTAGTGTAATAGAAAGGATTAGAGATGACATCATTAAGAAAATCAAAGTTGAGTTTTGGAATGGGATATGGTATGAGTTTTGAAGTATTAAATGATTTTGTGCTATGTGAAGTGATTTGTTATGCTTGTGAAAATTATTTTTTTTGTTAATGCTTTTGAGGAAAGAATGGTGATTACAAATATGCTAACTTGATATTGCTTGACATATATACATAAAGATATGTGGATAGTGTTGTGATGTAGTTAATTATATAGTGAAAGCATATTGAAGGTGTTGGAAACGTGATGAAAATGAGTAACTCAAATTAATTGGAAAGTATATATTGATGATATACATGTATTTTGTTGAAAATGTAATAGTTAAATACTAGTCAATTAAGTTGAAAAAGTTGATAAGGGTAAATCCCTAAAAGAATTGATTATTGTTTGAGCTTGCAAGGATGGTAATTTGTAAAAAAGAATAAGATGTAAAACCAAGAGATTTTGAACAAGGAAATTGTGGTGTGAAATGATAGTATGAAGTTGAGATTTGAGGCACACAATTATGAAGAATCAATATCTTCATATGTTCTTAGACTCAAATTAGTCAAATCTCGAGGACACAATTTTTTTAGGGGGAAGAATTGTAGAGTCCGTTCTTTAAATTTAAAAAATATTTTAGTGTTAACTGTCGATAAATTAATTTGTTAGTGGACACGTGCATGTCTAGGATTTTTGGTTAATAATTATTGTAATATAAATTAATGAGAAATTTTATTAGAGACTTTCTTGTAGTGAAAAGATTGAAGAGAGTTTTGGGTTAAAAATAAGAGAAGTGTAGGAAATAAGGGAAGGACTTGCAAAGTCTTAAAATAATTTAGGAAGGGCATTTGGAAAATTTCTCAAGAGTAAGAAGGAGTATAAAAGGGCAAAGAAAACCCTAGAAATCATTTTCCCCTTCAATCTCGTGCAGTAAGAGAGAGAAATGAGAGTTTCAAGATTTTTCCAGAACACGGTAGCTGTGATCAAGTAAACGATCGGAGTCGATCTATGGTCCGATCGTGTTGAGATTTTTAAGGAGGTTCCTGACTTCTTACTCTTCATTCTGGACGGTTAGATTCGGTGTTGGAGATGTCTACCTAAGGATTTTGTGGGTTCTTTTTAGACTATTGTTTTGGTAAAATCTCCAAAATTTCAGCTCCTTTTAATTTTCTAGGCTATTTTTCTAGAACATTTTTTATCAGTATTTGAGGTATTTTCTAAAAGTGATCAACTGCAAAGTTAAACTAGACTTCTTGATGTTAAATTTTTTTTATTTTGTTTGAGGTCATTTGGAATTGATTTGAGGGATTTATGAGTTGTTAAAGTTGGAAGAATTGTGCAGAAATTCTGAAAAAATTATGTTTTCTGGGCAATTTTGTGAGCTGTTTTTGGGCAAGAATTTAAGGTAGTTTTGTTTTTACGTTAAAGTATACTTCCTAAAGTTGATCTAGAATTTTGTTTGAGATGATTTGGATTTAAACTGATTTAGTTTGAAATATTTGAAGTTGAAAAAAAATTTGAAACAAATCTGGAAATTTTTATTATAGACCTTTGATGTTAAGGTTTGATTTTTTGTTGTGGGAATTGTAAAATCTGAAATTTATTGTTGGAAGTTTGATTAAATCCTAAACTTTGGAATGAAGTAATAAGAGTTTGTGAGGGGAATTGTTAACAGTATAAGTTTAATTTATGAAAGTATAAAGTTTGATGGATTTATGATTTATTAAAGTTGGGTTGTGAATTTAAGGTGGAACTTTGAATACATCTTGAGCTATAGCATGAAATAACTTAAATTTAAAATATGAAGTGGTTTTAAATATGTAAGTTTTGGGGTTTGAAGTATGAAATTCTTGTTGGAATTAAACGAATCTCTTTGATTAAGAGACTTTCTTGATGAAATTAAATATTTAGAAAAAAGACTTGCAAATTTGGAATTTTGGGTAACTACTCTGAGTTAGAGTTTGGAAAATGAAGAGTATGTGAATTTGGAAGTTTGATAATATAAGGATTTGTGGACTTATGAGTTTATGTGACTTATGAATTGCTTAAAGTTTAACACTTGCTAGAGCAAAAGGGAAAGTTTATAATTTGGAGGAATTTGGTGATAAACCAAGTTTGAAAGGAATTTTATAGATGGATAATTGTAACTTTGTGAATTAAGTTAGTGTATGGAAAGTGTTAAATATATGAGTTTAAAATCTTGATTTTATAATAATTATTGGATTGGTATGGTTTCCTTGAATTGGAAGAGTTATTGAGGAAATTACATTTCATTGTCATGAGATATGAATCTCAATTTTGATAAGAAAGGGAAAAAAAGGAATAAGAAATGAAAGAAAAAATGAGGAAAAGATAGACAAAGAAAAGGAATCTTATGATATTGTCTTGTTTTGATTATTTATTGTAGTTACTTGATAAAGATAACTACTAATACATACTTCTTGGATTATTATACTAAATGGTATATTCTTTAGGTGTGGTGGAAGAACATAGTAAAAGTAAGGAGAAAGTCCAAGAATAGTACTTGGTGCTATCAAGGTGAGTGTCACCGTACTCTTAGTAAGTGTAATAAAATTATATGTTGAAGACGAAATATGCTAATCATATAAGTGTGTGAATATATATGTGCTTGATTTAAACATGTGATGCATATTATTTATGATGAAATGAATTAATGGATATATATTTGTAAATTGTTGTGTTTGAATGCATTTCATGTGACATGCATTTCTTGATAATATTATGGAACCGAGTGAAAATAGAAATGAAACCAAGAGAATGATAGGATCCCACCTTGTGTAGGTTGTGACCTAGGTGAAATGGATTCGATGATGATATGAAAATGATAGGATACCACTGTAACGACCCATCCCGGATTGGCCACCCCCGAGATGGTGTTGTCACATTTTAAAAATCTCAGCACGACACATATATGCAACAATAAAAGTAACACCAACATAAATTTTTACATCAATGCTCAACCCTCAATAAGGGAGATACATCATTCTGATATTGACTTAAACATTATATACAACGTAAAATGCATGAATATTTACAAATAAAATTTTAATTTATTTTCTCATTAGTCTGAGAATGTGAACACGTACGTAGCTTACAGATAATAATTTCATCCGAACCTCAACTCACCAAACTATTTGTCCTGCCTGCTACCTGAAATCATTGTACATTGAGGGGTGAGCTTCACAAGCTCAATGAATTAAATTTACTAGAAGTATTCAATTTGTATAAGAGGTCTTTCAATATTTAATCATTTATATCTCATACAACTTGATACTTGCATTCTACTATCACTACACATATTATAAGTCCCATTCTCTATCAACCTCTTATTCTTATTTATTGGTTCATCCTAAAACCATCAATTATCTCATAATTACCTCGTAATGAGGTTCGCAGCATAAAGTCTACCATTTAGATGGTTCTTATCATATCATACTTCTATGTTTCTTTCTCACAATAACTGTCTCTCTGTGAGACTCATTCATCTATATAAAAAGATTGACATTAACAAATAACACTTCAACATTTCGGTAATGCAATCAATATTTAAAACAGATGCAAGGCATGAATTATTATTAGGGAACGTCTTCCCACATGTCAACATGTTTTTATCTTAGACCAGCCTCATCTCAGTTCTTTTATTTCCAGCATATACCAACTATCATGGTTTTCATTTATTTCCAGCATATACCGGCTGTCACAGTTTTTCGATTAGATCGGCCCTTCCTGGTTCTTTTATTTCATGCATATGCTTATGAATAATGATATGAAATCTGCGTATGAACAATAACATAAAAACAAACATGAATTCAAATATTTAAATTGGCTATCCTGATTATTCTCAAATTATTATTGAAAGAAATTCCACTAAATTCCTCTCCTCATAAATCACATTAAATCATCCATCATAGCTTGTCAAGATCCACTAAATTTTATCTTTTCATAATTCGTATCAAAACATTAACCATAGCTCATCAAGAATTTCACTTATCGCTTTTATTATTAAATCAACTTATTATTCCAAAAATATTATTTCTCACATAATAATTTTCTACATGTCCAATCAAGTTTTGATCCACTACCAAAGCATAAGCTAATAATTTATTTTAATATTATCACTAGATATTTTATTTTTATCTAGATTACTTAAAGTAAATCTAACTCACCACGTAGCACTTAGAGCTATCCATAGATCACTTCCTTGCCTTTCTCATTCCTCTTAGCAATTGCCCTCGGTTGCTGATCATCAACCCCTGACATAATATTTATATTAAATTTCTAATTTATTCTTCAATTCTTCATAATTTACACCCTTTGAAAATTCACACTTTGAATTCCGAGAACTTTTATGTATGCTAAAATTAAAAAATAAACTTCATGTTATTACCTTTTGTTTTTCTTAGCGCTTCTCGTGATTCTCTATAAAATTCTCTCGTAAATCCCTCCAAAATTTTGCTTTTCCAATCTTTTCTTTCAGTCCCCAAGTGTTTAAAGAAATATAATAGTTTGTATTGAAGAAGTAAAAAAACCAAAGATTTGTTAAGAAAAATTAAAGTAAAGTAAAAAGTATATATATATAAGAAAAACCATCTGTTGCAAGAGATAGTTGTTCAACATGCATATTGCATGCAATTTTTGTGACAACACCTGGAATCCAGGTGTTGTCCACGTTTTCCATTTTTTTCCTTTCCTTTATACTGTTTACGATTTTTTTTAAAGAATTGTTTTATTCAAATAATAAACCTTTCATATATATTTTATTTTAATTTCACATTATATTTATTAAATTACTTCTTTTCTCTTACTTTATGATTACGGGTATTACCAATCTACCCACATTATAAAAATTTCGTCCATGAAATTTCCTTACTTTACTCCAGAAACAAATTTGAATAATATTTCTTCATAATTGTGTCACAGTTTCACATAATCTCTTCAATATCCTTATTCCGCCACAGAACTTGAACTAATGAAATTATTTTATTATATAAGATTTGTTCTTTTTGTCCAAAATTCTCATTGGTACTTGTATTCAAGTTGAATCTTTCTGAATTTCTACATCTTGGCTCAAAATATTATAATATTTATCATGTAAACACTTTCTTAAAAGTGAAACATGCAATACATTATATAAATGCTTTAATTTTGGAGGCAAATCCAGGCTATTCATAACTAGCCCAATTTTCTCAACAATCTTATAGGGTCCCACATACTTCGGATTCAGCTTTCTCTTCCTGTTTAAATCTCAATATACCTTTTCATTGAGATATTTTTCAATACACCCAATCATCTACTTGAAACTCAAGAGGTCTTCTTTTATTATTAGCATAGCTATTCGGTCTACTCTGTGCTGCTTTACGGTTCTCTCTAACCAATTTGATCATCCAAGTTGTTAACTCAATAATTGATGGACCAGATATATTTATTTCTCCCATTTATTTCCAACATATTGGAGTTCTATACCTCATACTATACAATGTATCAATCAGTGCCATCCCAATACTAGTTTGATACTGATTATTATAAGCAATTTCAATCAATGGCATGTAAGCATCCCAACTTATTGAAAAACTCATCACTTTTGTCATTAACATATCTTTTAATACTCTAATAATCGTTTCTGTCTGAGCATAAAAAATTATATTAAATTACAACTGTGTACCTGTGGCTTTCTGAAAGCCTCTCCAAAACCAAGATGTCAATCCAGCATCTCTATTTGACACTATGTTTCATAGTGCTCCATACAACTTCACAATCTCAGCTACATCATTCTTCAATCCTGACCACCATAAATTCTGTCTCAATCCTCTATACATCTTATTGTTACTTGATTGCATCAAATCTGTTTCATCATGTGCCTCTCTCATTATCTCATTTCTTAACTTCGCATTATTGGGAACATAATTTCCATGTTCCAATACCAAAATACCCTCATTTCAAATTTTTGAACTCATATTGCTTTCTAGTAAGCATTCAATGCTTAATCTTTTCTATCTTTCATCTTTACCTTGCATCTCTAAAAAATTTACTATGGATGATTGTACAACCATATTCATTAACCGTGATCCTCTATCACTGATATTCAACTTTATTCTTATCTTTCTTAAATCTATCATCAATTTCACATCAGGAGTCCCAATAGCAGTTAACCTTATTGTAGACTTTCTACTCAATGCATCAGCTATCACCTTTGCATTTTTTAGATGATAATGAATTGTACAATCATAGTTACTAATCAACTCCATCCACCATCTTTGCCTCAAATTCAACTCTCTCTGGGCAGGTAAGTATGTCAAACTCTTATAACCTATGAATATCTCACAAGTGAGTCCATACAGATGATGTCTCCAATCTTTAAAGTAAACACTATAGCAGCCAACTCCAAGTCATGAGTATGGTAATTTCTATCATGAATCTTCAATTACCTGGAAGTATGGGCCACAGACTATACACCACAAATCCTTCATCACCAGAAAGAAACACCAATATTGGAGTTGTAGTCAATTTCTCCTTTAGTAATTGAATTTTTTTTTCACATTTCCTTTACCATACAAATCTCACCTCTTTCCTGGTCAGTCTATTCAATAGTATTACAATAATAGAAAAATTCTAAAAGAATCTTCTATAATAACTAGCTAATCCCAAGAAGATTCTAATCTCAGTCACATTAGTTGGTCTCTCCCAACTTAACATTGCCTTTACCTTTTGTGGATCAACTGTTATGCCATTTTCTGATATTACATGTTCCAAGAAGGTCATTTCTTTCAGTCAAAATTCACATTTAGGAAAATTATAGCATGCAATCTCTCTCTCCTCAAAATCTCTAACAAAATTTCTAAATGTTTTGCATGTTCTTCCTTAGTCTTAGAATACACCAAGATGTTATTAATGAAATGATAAGTGCTTAAATATTCGTATTTAAGCCACTTAATTTACACTTGTTAAGTTCCTAGTTGTGTTATTTCATGCTATTTTATTATTTTTCTGTGTTTTCTGTGTTTTTCTAGGATATTGAAGAAAATGGAGCATTATTTGGATTGGAAACCAAGAACTGGAAGAACTGGCAGATGTATAGTGCGATCGAGCACAGAAGGGTGCGATCGAGCGCATTAGTACTCGTGCGCACAAGAAGAAGGCTCGAGCGCAACCTTGCGCTCGAGTGCACCAGTATGAGATCAAACACACACATGCAGTAAAACGGTAAAACCTATTTTGGAAAGTAGGGTTAGGGTTCTGTTTCACGAGTTAGGGTTTCCAGATGTCCACAAACCTTATAAATAGGCCTGTAAAACACAGAAACTATATTTTCTTTTTAGTTTTGAGTTTTAGAGAAGGAGATTGTGGAGACGAATTGATGACTCTTCTCTGTAGTACTTTCGGGTTCATTCTTTTCTCTTTATTTTACATTATGAAGATGTTTATCATCAAAACTATGTGTAACTAACTTATTAGTAGGGCTCGATTGAAGCCTTAATTATGTTTTTCCATATATGAATATTGTTACCTTTGCGATAGCTGTGTTATAATTCTTAACTTTATTAATACTTGTTTTATTGAATTCGTAATATGTGTTTGCCTGATCAACATATGCATGTTGATGAGTGCTAAATATTACATGTTTTAGCCCCCTTAGTTTACATTTGTTGAGTCCTTAGTTATGTTATTTCGTGCTATTTTATCTATTTTCTGTGTTTTTATAGGTTTTGGAATAAAATGAAGCAATGGGGAAACTACAGGGGTTAAAGAGAAAAAGCTGAAGATGCCTGGTGCGATCGAGCGCACATGACATGCAATCGATCGCACCTGCAATCGTGCACACAAGGCTTGAGATCGATCGCACCTGCGCTCGAGCGCACCAGACTTGCGATCGATCGCAAGTGACTCGCACATCCCACATTGGAGAGGAAACATTTGCTGTATCATATATATTGCAGCGCATTGTGATGCGCTCAAGTGCACCAGACTTGCGATCGATCGCAAGTGACTCGCACATCCCATATCGGATAGGAAGCACTTACAACGCGCTAGACACATTGCATCACACCATGCTGCGATCGATCGCACCAGACTTGCGATCGATCGCAAAGGAGCAGCATCCCACATCGAATTTACAGCTCGTTGTACTCCGGGAATTTCCCTTATATAAACACTACCTCACTTCATTATTCAGTGTGCAGTCTGGTGGATTTCTACTAGCATTATAGTAGATCTCCTAAGGGCTTTTGCCACCACCGGGGGAAGTGCTGCCCAATAGCACGTGGAATTTCTCCCAATGTACAGTCAGTTTTAAATCTTTTCAAGTTTTTAAATGCTTAGCACTTTTTATTGTGAAATTTAGTTTCATGATCATGAGTGTCTAAAATCTTCAGCTGAGGTTGAAGATGAAGCATCGCCATTATTTAACATTATATTTTCAGATATGTTCATACAATTCTGATATGTTTAGTTTAAATGTTCTATTTCAATTGTTTGAGTAAATTCTTATGATTGATAGTTTTTAATTGTTCTGTTGGATATTCTGTGTGTTTCATCCGATGGATACATCGAATCCTTTTCGATTAAATTGGATTTCCTTTGTGATTTGTTAAAAGCGGATACATTGGATGATTTTGGTTTAATTGGGATATTCGTTGTTTTTTGTTTAAGTTGGAGTCATGGAATGTTTTGATAGATTATTTTTATATAGAACATAAAGATATATGCTTTACTTTGGTTGGGTGGATTCAGAAACCTTAGTGTTTTCATCATTAGTTATTAAATCAATTTAGTTTAGTTTATATTTGTTTTGCAAAATATAATTCACAATTCGGAACTAGGTTAAAATAAGGTTAGTTTAGATAAAAAGCTATTTTCACAACGCATTCCCTGTGGATTCGACCTCGCACTTGCACACACTATATTGCAAACGACTCGTGCGCTTGCGAGTAATTTAGAACTCATAACAAGTTTTTGGCGCCGTTACCGGGGAATTGTTTTTGTTTGTGAAATTTATGTCTAAATTGATTTTATTTTTCTACTAGTTTATTAGCATTTTTGTTTTATTTTGTTTTGCTGCTTCTACTAGTTAGTTTGTTTTACTGTTTTCTGTTTGGTGTATGCTTGGTCGGAGATTCCTGAATTTAGAATTGACACCTTTAGATCCCGATTTAGAAAGAACTCTTAGGAGACAGAAGAAGTCACTTGCTGAACAAGAGACAATTGAGATGGGAGAAAACTTGAGGAACCAAGAGCAACCTGGAGCGTGGAACGTGGACTCCACCACGTCCCTGAGAGATTTGTTCGCACCAGTTGTGACTAACTCATCTTCCTGCATCGTGTTGCCACCCACCAATGCTACCCATTTTGATTTAAAGCCACATGTCATCCAACTCCTACCCTCATTTAATGGCTTAGATCTTGAAAATCCTTACAGCCATGTAAAGAAGTTCAAAGATATTTGTGCCACATTTAAGTTCCAGAACTTCTCTGAGGAGTCAGTCCATCTTAGACTTTTCCCTTTTTCTCTTCATGATAGAGCTAGGGCATGGTTGGATTCCAATACGTCCAGGTCTATTACATCTTGGGAAAATCTGCTGAGTAAATTCTATAATAAATTTTTCCCAATGTCTAGAGTGAATGAGTACCGAAAGAAGATTAGTTCTTTCACTCAGGAGGAGGATGAGAAGTTTTCTGAGAGTTGGGAGAGTTTTAAAGAGTTACTGATTAGATGCCCTCCACATGGATATGTGAAGTGGAGACTTGTTCAGTTCTTCTACCAAAGGTTGACTCAACCCAACCATAGCATGATCGAGTCTATGAATGGGGGGGCATTCTTAAGTCTGACAGGGGATGAAGCATACAAGGCATTGGACAAACTGTCTGATAACTCGCAGCAGTGGGATTTTTCAAGCTGTCGGGATAAGTCCATTCGTGCTCATAGGAAAAGAGGCATCTATGAGATTAAGGAGGAGACTGACTTGAAGATAAAGATAGATGTTCTCACCAAGAAAATTGACGCTCTCACTATGGGCAAGTCCATCAATGCTGCCAATACAATTAATGACGATTGTTGTTCCATCTATGCTAGTCCTATGCATTTAGCACAGAATTGTCCATCTATGATAGCTTTTGTCGAGTGTCCCACGGAACATGTAAATGCTTTCAATGACTATCGGAGGTAATCAAGTGGATCCTACTCTGAGACTTACAATCCAGGGTGGTGGAACCACCCTAATTTTTTTATGGAAGTAGAACCAATCACTGAATCAGGGAGAAGCCCCTCATCATGCTCACAATCAATACCCTCCTGGATTACCTCCACCAATTCCAAGTCATGGTCGCTTAGTCTATCCAGCACCAGCATCTGCTTACCATACTCCCACTCAAGCGCCAACACCGGTTTCACAGTCATTGGAGGACACCTTCAAAGAGTTCATGAAGATGACCGGCCAATCCATCAGCGAAGTGAGGAGTGCGACAATAGTAAACACCCAAGTGATTGCCAATCTAGAGAGTCAAATGGGGCAAATCGCAAGTCACTTGGGTGAAAGAGAAAAGGGAAAGTTCCCTAGTCAGCCCGTGCCCAACCCGAAGAGACAATTTATGGTTGGAAATTCATCAACTTCTACGCACGGGGAGGAATAAGTGCAATCGATTGTCACATTAAGGTCTGGGAGACAAATGGAAAATCGAGTGGAAGAAAGCCCTGCTATGCAGCAAGGGCAAGAAAGTGGCAACAAGGAGAAGAGAGATGCTGAGCCATCTACAGCCACTCCTACTGTGAATGACCCTCTTAGGTCGAATGTACCTAAAGCACCTTACCTTGAGAGATTACAAGCGCCCAAGAAAGGAGGGAAGTTTGAAGAAATTCTGGAGGTGTTCAAGCGAGTCCAAATCAATATTCCACTTTTGGACGCCATCGAGAAAGTGCCATCATATGCCAAGTTCTTAAAGGACTTGATCACAATCAAGAGAAGGACGAATGTCCCGAAGAAGGCATTTTTGACTGAGTAGTTTAGCTCAATCCTTCAGTGCAAGCTGCCGATCAAGTATAAGGACCCAGGGTGTCCTACCATCTCTTGCATGATAGGAGTCAACCAGATTGAGAGGGTTTTATTGGATTTAGGAGCCAGCGTGAATCTTCTACCTTATTCAGTCTAATTGCAGTTAGGGTTAAGAGAATTGAAGCCCACATCCACAACACTTCAATTGGCTGACAGGTCAGTGAAAATACCACGGGGAGTAGTTGAGGACGTTTTGATAAAGGTAGATCAGTTTTATTTCCCCATGGATTTTATTGTGCTAGATACAGAGCCGGTCCAGAATATAGGGATTCAGATACTGGTGATTCTAGGGCGACCATTCTTAGCTATGGCTAACACCCTAATCAATTATAGGACAGGGGTGATGAAGATTTCCTTCGGAAATATGACAGTGGAGTTGAATATTTTTGATATCACTAAGCAACCACTGGAATTTACTGAAGTGAGAAATATATGCTTAATAGAGGAGATTATTGAAGAGATTGTGGATGAATCAAGCATGGAGGACCCCCTGAAGGCATGCTTTGCTCAGTTTGGAGAGGATCTGGATTTGGATAAGTTACTTGAGCAAGCAAATGCCATTTTAGAGTCTGTTCCTACGGAGAATAGTGAGAAGGAAGAGACTGAAGAATTTGAGCCTCCTAAGAAGGAACTTAAACCTTTACCGGACAATCTTCAGTATAAATTCCTAGGTCCAGCAGAGTCTTTGCTTGTGATTATAGCTTCAGATTTGGTTGAGGCTCAAGAGGAGAAATTATTAGATGTTTTGAGAGAGCACAAGGAAGCTATAGGCTGGACTATTGAGGATATCAAGGGAATCAGCCCCTCGTTGGTAATGCACAAGATACATTTGGAGGAGAATGCCAAGCTATCGAGGGAGCCACAAAGAAGGCTCAACCCAGCTATGTAAGAGGTTATGAGGGCAGAAGTAATTAAGCTGTTAGATGCAGGGATCATTTATCCCATCTCTGATAGCAAGTGGGTGAGCCCGATTCATGTCATGCCCAAACGAGCTAGATTAACGGTAGTGAAGAATAAGGACGACGAGTTGGTGCCAACTCGTGTTCAGTCAGGGTGGAGAGTGTGTATAGACTACCATAACTTGAACGCTGTGACAAGGAAGGATCATTTTTCACTCCCATTTATTGATCAGATGGTGGAGCATTTGGCTGGGCACGAGTATTATTGTTTTTTGTATGGTTATTTTGGATATAACCAGGTCCCTATGGACCCCGAAGATCAGGAGAAGACAACATTTACCTATTCTTTTGGGACATTCGCCTATCGTCGCATGCTCTTTGGGTTATGCAATGCACCTGCTACTTTTCAGCGGTGCATGGTCAGCATCTTCTCTGACATGGTGGAGCGTTCTTCAGAGATTTTCATGGATGACTTCTCCATCTTCGGTTCATCATTTGAGGAGTGTCTGCACCATCACACTTTGGTTTTAGTGTGGTGCATGGAGAAGAACCTGGTGCTTAATTGGGCGAAGTGCCATTTTATGGTCAAGCAAGGTATTGTACTGGAGCACGTCATATCCCATCGGGGGATTGAGGTCGACAAAGCGAAGGTGGACCTGATTTTTAACCTTCCACCCCCACGTACAGTGAAGGAGGTTCGTTCTTTTCTGGGCCATGCAGGATTCTACAGGTGATTTATCCAGAATTTCAGTAAGATCACCCGGCCCTTGTGCAAGTTATTAATGAAGGATGCCCCATTTGTATTTGATGAAGATTATAAGAAAGCATTTGGGGATCTGAAGAAGATTCTAACGTCCACACCTATTATTCAGCCACCCAACTAAGGTGTGCCTTTTGAAATTATGTGTGACGCATCAGACTATGCTGTTGGAGTTGTTTTGGGGCAGCGTGTTGATAAACTTCCCCATGTTATCTATTATGCAAGTCAAACTCTAAACGACGCACAACTCAATTACTCTACCACTAAGAAGGAGTTGCCAGCAGTCGTTTTTACATTAGAAAAGTTCAGACCCCTACTTGTTAGGATCTAAAGTCATTATCTACTCAGACCATGCAGCATTGAAGTATATTTTTTTCTAAAAAAGATGCTAAATCTCGTCTTATCCGATGGATCTTGCTACTTCAAGAGTTCAACATAGAGATTCGGGATAAGAAAGGTTCCGAAAATGTGGTGGCGGACCATTTGTCTAGGTTGATAGTGGATTTCACTGAGGCCGCCACTCCCATTTCTGAGACATTTCCTGATGAGCAATTGATGCACATTACTCACAATCCCGCGCCATGGTTTTTTGATATAGTGAACTATTTTGTCGCCGGTCAAATGCCTTTATATTGGGGGCGACAAGATAAATCAAAGTTTTTGGCCATGGTAAAACATTTTTTCTGGGATAATCCTTACCTGTTCAAGTATTATCCCGATCAGATCATCAGAAAGTGTATTCCTAAGCATGACCAATCTAATATCATCACTTTTTGTCATGATCGTGTTTGTAGAGGCCATTTTAGTGCTAAAAAGACCGCTGCGAAGATTTGGCAGTGCGGATTCTATTGGCCTACCCTATTCCGAGACTCTCACACTTACTGTGTATCTTGTGAGCGTTGCCAAAAGCTAGGGAGTATTTCTAGAAGGAATATGATGCTCCACAACCCCATTCTGATTGTTGAGATTTTTGACGTGTGGGGCATTGATTTTATGGGACCTTTCCCAAACTTCTTTAGCTATCTGTACATTCTAGTTGCTGTGGACTATCTGTCCAAATGGGTGGAAGCAGTAGCATGCAAGACCAATGACCATAGAGTTGTGGTCCAGTTTTTGAAGAACAATATCTTTGCTCGTTTTGGTACGCCTCGAGCAATTATAAGTAATGGAGGTAAGCACTTTTGCAACAGGATTTTTGAGCAGTTGATGAAGAATTGTTTCATCACACACAAAATTGCCACCCCATATCACCCACAGACGAGTTGACAAATGGAAATTTCCAATCGCGAGATTAAGCACATTTTGGAGAAAACTATGAACCCTAATAGAAAGGACTGGTCTCTGTGATTGACTGATGCACTGTGGGCATATAGAACAATATTCAAGACACCAATTGGCATGTCTCCATATCGTTTTGTGTACGGAAAAGCCTGTCACTTTCCAGTCGAATTAGAGCATAGAGCCTATTGGGTTATCAAACAGCTGAACTTTAATATTTTAAAGGCTGGCTCCCCCAGGAAGCTCCAACTCAATGAATTAGAGGAGCTGCGAAATGATGCATATGAGTGTGCACGGTCATACAAAGCACAAATGAAGAAGACTCATGACCAAAACATTTTGAGACGAGCTTTTGAGCCGGGTGAAAAAGTTATTCTTTACAACTCACGCCTGCATCTTTTCCCAGGCAAGCTCAAGTCTCGATGGACTGGCCCCTTTATTATTCGGTCAGTTTTTCCTTATGGGGCCATCGAGATTGAGGATCCAAAGAATGGTAGCACTTTTAAGGTAAATGGACAGAGGCTAAAACCATTCTTGGAGTTGAGGAGTCCAGATATTAAGAAGATATTGTTGATGGATCCTATTTACTCTGATTGAGGGTTATCTACTAAGGAGAGTCTGGCTGAAGACATAAAACTTAGCGCTCATGGGAGACACCCCACAGCTTATCCTTTTTGTTTGTTTATTATTTTACATATTTATGATTAATGTTTGTTTCAAGTATTTTTTGTTTTCCAGTCTTTATTTTTTAGGGACAACGCGTACTTCATATCAAGTTTGGGGGTATACTATGAGCCATACCAGTCCAGATAGTTCTCCATATCCCAGGTCAACTCTTTCCATATTATTCACACATTGGAGTCAATGTGTAATTTAAGTTTGGGGGTATGAGTGACACATTACACACACTTTGTCCTAATTTGTTGTTGTTTTTTTTAATACATGCTCATGTTATTTTGAAATTTTGGTTGATCTAAACAATTTCTGTGATGTGATTCATTGGTGAGCTTAAATTTTGGAACACATGATTTGTTGATAAAGTTTTAAAATTTAGTTACTTACTTGAGGCATTTGAGAATTCACATGTTTGATCTCTAATCTAACATGAGCACATTAGTACGCATTATGTGAGGTATGACATGTGATTTTAATGTGTACGTTTCTGTCTTAATTGAAACTGGATGACTTGTTGGATTAATGGTTTGGCATATATATAAAAAAAATGAATGAAAATGATGATCATAAATAAACTTTCCACTGAGTAACTGGACCTCTTGCCTCAGTAAGCAGTGAGTGTTCACGTCAAAAGGTTGGAATTTTGTTTAATAGTATTAAGACCAGTTTAATTTTGTAGCCTTTTTGCCTCAAATTAGTAAGTCATAAGGGGTATCTGTACACCTAATGCCCTAAAACCATCTGGTTTGGGAGTCATTGACTCAACACTCGCTACATGGGTCAATTAGAAAGCTTAAGAAAACTAAACATAGCAGAGCCTTACAATAAAAAATAAAATAAAATAAAATAAAAACTATGCCATTTTCGTTCATTCTGATGGGAAATGCGGTGAATCTTGAGATATAGAGGCCTTACACATTGGACTCATTTGGAAGCTTCATTTTTATTTGCTAATTCACTTTACACTGAGTAAGACTTATGATGCATTAACCTGCCTTTTGTAAGTAATTAGATTTTAACATTTCTATTTATTGCGAAGATGGGTTTATCTTTTTAAGCTTGCTCATGAATCATTTTCATGGTGGTGTGTGCTTTTAAAATCTTTGTATACCATGAGTTATGAACTTATCTTTATATTCTTTGTTTTTCATTTAGTTTTTAGTTTCGTATTGCTATGGGACTAGCAATATGTAAGTTTGGGGGTTTTTGATGAGTGCTAAATATTACATGTTTTAGCTCCTTAGTTTACATTTGTTGAGTCCTTAGTTATGTTATTTCGTGCTATTTTATCTATTTTCTGTGTTTTTTTGTGTTTCTATAGGTTTTGGAATAAAATAAAGCAATGTGGAAACTACAGGGGTTAAAGAGAAAAAGTTGAGGATGCCTAGTGCGATCGAGCGTAAAGAACATGTGATCGATCGCACCTGCGATCGTGCGCACAAGGCTTGAGATCGATCGCACCTGCGCTCGAGCGAACCAGACTTGCGATCGATCGCAAGTGACTCGCACATCCCACATTGGAGAGGAAACATTTGCAGTATCATATATATTGCAGTGCACTGTGATGCGCTCGAGCGCACCAGACTTGCAATCGATCGCAAGTGACTCTCACATCCCACATTGGATAGGAAGCACTTACAGCACGCCAGACACATTGCATCGCACCATGCTGCGATCGATCGCACCAGACTTGCGATCAATCGCAAAAGGGCAGTATCCCACATCGAATTTGCAGCTTATTGTACTCCGGGAATTCCCTTATATAAACACTACCTCACTTCATTATTCAGTGTGCAGTCTGGTGGATTTCTACTAGCATTCTAGTAGATCTCCTAAGGGCTTTTGCCACCACCGAGGGAAGTGCTGCCCAACAGCGCATGAAATTTCTCCCAATGTACAGTCAGTTTTAAATCTTTTCAAGTTTTTAAATGCTTAGCACTTTTTATTGTGAAATTTAGTTTCATGATCATGAGTGACTAAAATCTTCAGCTGAGGTTGAAGATGAAGCCTCGCCATTGTTTAGCATTATATTTTCAAATATGTTCATACAATTCTGATATGTTTAGTTTAAATGTTCTATTTCAATTGTTTGAGTAAATTCTTACAATTGATAGTTTTTAATTGTTCTGTTGGATATTCTGTGTGTTTCATCCGATGGATACATCGAATCCTTTTCGATTAAATTGGATTTCCTCTGTGATTTGTTAAAAGCGGATACGTTGGATGCTTTTGGTTTAATTAGGATATTCGTTGTTTTTTGTTTAAGTTGGAGTCATTGAATGTTTTGATAGATTATTTTTATATAGAACATAAAGATATAAGCTTTACTTTGGTTGGGTGGATTCAGAAACCTTAGTGTTTTCATCATTAGTTATTAAATCAATTTAGTTTAGTTTATATTTGTTTTGCAAAATATAATTCACAATTAGGAACTAGGTTAAAATAAGGTTAGTTTAGATAAAGAGCTATTTTCACAACGCATTCCTTGTGGATTCAACCTCGCACTTGCACACACTATATTGCAAACGACTCGTGCACTTGGAAGTAATTTAAAACTCACAACACATGTGGTATGAATTAGTTAGTTAGATCAATTTGGATGACCGAGTCCTGGGTCTGACAATAGTAACAAAAGAAATCCACACCGGATTCTTGGGTTAATCAACATGAAAAACTAGGAGTATATAACATGCCCTAGGTCTTGTGTGTTTGTCGATTTTCACAGATAATATGCTCTCTTAAGGAACAACTTAGCATACACCATGCTAAATCCCTTAAAAGATAAAAGAGTTAGAGTATACACTATGCCCTTAGGTTGACGACATTAGGTATTCATAATATGACTAAAGCATTGGCACATTGTTTTATTGGGGAGATATGATCAGTGGTGGATATCAAAGCCCTATGCTTTTATCATTATCAATTCAAACTCAATACTTATTTCTATCATTTTATACTACGAATTTAGTTTTAAATCGAACTCTACCAATCCCTGTGGAGATGATCTCGCATTTTGCACTCTATACTACTAAGTTGACCTTGTGCACTTGCAAGTAAAACTGCTTAATTATTTGCTTATTAACTTAGGTAGATTTTTGCACAACAAGTTTTTGGCGCCGTTACCGGGTATCGCGCTAAATTTCTACTTAGAATTATTTTTCGTTAAGTTTTATTTTTCTGTTCTATTTTATTTTGTTTCATCAAAATATCTAATTTAATTCTTCTTTTTTGTTTTTTGTTTTTCTGTCCTAGGTGTGCAGCAGAGTAATCCCTAGCACTACAATCGAGCGCAGTGCTTAGTACGATCGAGCGTACTCGAGGCAGGGACTACCCGAGCAGCAGTACTGAAACTGCTGCACTGAAGCGTTTAAGCTAATTCATGAAAGGGATTCGATCCAGGAATCTAACCTTTTTTTCACTCGATACAAAGTTTGAGCAGACCATTCGACAAAGGCTTAGAGACAATGTTGAAGAGGTAGAAGAAGAATTCGAGGGAGAAGTACCAATGGCGGAATAACTTGACAACCAACCGCCACCAAAGCGAAGATCTATGAAGCAATCCTTCATTCCATGGAACCTCGACCAGCCCGCATACATTGCTTATTAACCTGAGGTGGAAGGTAATTATTACATATCTCCCTAGATACTCAGTGCTTTGACTCATTTCAGGGGTACACTTGCTGAGGATCCACACTTACACCTTCAGAAATTCTTTGATATCTGCAAGTTCCAGTATATCCGAGGCCTAGATCAAGAGGGAATCAGGTTAATTCCTTTCCCTTTTTCATTAAAAGATAATACTAAGTTGTGGTATAATTCATTGCCTGCAGTGTTCTTCCATACTTAGGAAGAGCTATTTAGGAGGTTCCTAAAAAAGTTTTTCCCAGCACAAAAGACAAGACAAATGAGGAAGGAGATTCAATCCTTCCAACAAAAGGATGGTGACCTATTCTTTGAAGCATGGGGACACTTTAATGAGCTGTTACTTAAATGCCCACATCACAATCTACCTCAAGATGAACTGGTACGAGCTTTCTATGAAGGTCTGAGTGACCTAAATAAAGGTATAGTGGATTTAAGTTGTGGAGGTGTGCTGATGGAAAAGAGTAGTGAAGAAGCCATGGAGCTGTTTGAGACACTAAGTGAGCATACTCAACAATTCTCATCTAGAGGTAGACAAGGAGTTAAGAGCAAAGGTATGTATGAGGTAACCTTAAATGGTGGATCTTCTAATCAGATGGCTGCTATAGAGAGAAAGCTAGATATGCTTGTTAAAGCCATGACTGCTCAGAATAACTGACCTAGTCCACAAGCCACACCACTCTAGGTATGTGCTATATGTCCTCATTTTGATCACACTACTGAAACTTGCCCTTTATATTCATCTGCAGATCCAGATCAAGCAAACTATATGGGACCAAACAACTATCCGCCAAAGAACAATCCATATACAAATATCTATAATCCTGGATGGCGAAACCACCCCAACTTCTCATGGACTAACAATCAGAATGCCCTAAACCTTCAAGGGCAGCAAAGGAACTCCCAACCAGCAGCCCACTCAGTTCATGAATCAAAGAAAAGTGACTTAGAGAGTATTGTGAGGCAACTGGTGTAACGACCGATCCCGAGTTGGCCACCCCCGAAATGGTGTTATCACATTTTGAGAATCCCAGCAAGACACATATATGCAATAAAAAAAATACTAACAGAACTTTCTTTTATAACATTCTGATATTAATATACAACACAAAATGCATGAATATTTACAAATAAATTTTTATATTTCATTTTGTTTCCTCATTGGTCTGAGGATATTGACAAGTACGTGGTTTACAGAAAATGTTTTCGTCTATCTTTCAAGCCACCAGACTACTTTTCCTGACTGCTACCTGAAATAATTGTAAAATGAGGGGTGAGCTTCACAAGCTCAGTGAATTAAATTTACTAAAAGTATTCCAATTTCATGAATATGCCGTTAATATATAATCATTTATTTTTCACATAACTTGATGATAACTTTCTACTATCATTACACATGTCATAAGATTCATTCTCTATCAATTTCTTCTTCTCAATCATTGGTCCACCTTAAGACCATCAATTATCTCATAATTACCTCGTAATGAGGTTCACATCATAAAGTCCATCATTTAGATGGTTCTTATCATTCTCTGTTTCTTTCTTACTATAATTGTCTCTCTTTATGAGACCACTCAGCTATAAACAATTTCATAATAACATACAACACATCAACATTTTAATAATGCAGCAATAATTAAAACAGATGCAAATACATGAATGATTATGATGGGAACGTCTTCCCACCTGTCGATAGGTTGTTATTATCTTAGACCGGCTGCCTTCCCGGTTCTTTCATTCTCATTTAGACCGGCTGCCTTCCCAGTTATTTCATTTTCATTAGACCGACTACCTTCTTGGTTTTTTCATTTTCTTTAGACCGGTTGCCTTCCCAGTTCTTTTCTTTCTCATTTAATGCATATGCGTATGAACAACAATAAAAATATACATCTGAACAGTAATATAAAAACAACATAAATTCAAAACACTTATAGTAACTATCCTGATTATTCTCAAATTTATATAATAAAAATTTTCACTGAATTCCTCTCATCGCAAATCATCTCAAATCATCCATCAACATTTGTCCAGATCCACTAAATTTCATCCCTAATCACATCAAATCATCCACCAAAGCTTGTCAATATCCACTAAAATTCATCTCCTCATAATTCGTATTAAAACATCAACATAACTCATCGAGACTTTCATTTATCGATTTTATTATTAAATCAACTTATTATTCCCAAAAATATTATTTCCATCCTAATAATTTTCTACATGTCCAAAATTCATATCATAATTATCAACAAAATCTTTATCTATCACCATATCATAAGCTAATAATTTATTTTGATATTATTTCCCGATATATGATTTTTATTTGGACTATTTAAAGTAAATCAAACTCACCACATAACACTTAAAGCTACCCGTGGATCACTTCCTTGCCTTTCTCGTTCTTCTCCGAAACTTCCCCCGATTGTTGGCTACCAACACCTGACAAAATATTTGTATTCAATTTCTAATTATTTCTTCATTTCTTCATAGACCACACTTTTTGAAAATTCTCACTTTGAATTTGGGGAAATTTCATGAATGCTAAAAATTTATAAATAAACACTATACTATTACCTTCTGCTTTTCTGATAGCTATTCTTGATTTTCTATAAAATTCCGCAGTAAACCCTTTCAAAATCTTGCTCTTTTAACTTTACTTTAGGTTCCCAAGTATTTAAGAAAATTAGAGAAATTTGAAATAAAAACTAAAGAAATCTGTTAAGTAAAATTTTTACTCTCGTGTATATATATATATATGAAGTTTGGGCTGAAACTTCAGCAACCCCCCTCTCCAAAGGTCTTCCACAATCTCCACGTTGTGGAGACGTGTGAGGCATTTCCAAATGCCTTAAGAAATTGGTAGCAGGAGCAGTTATTACACCTACTGCTCATGCTTTTGATTTAAAAAACTTTTGAGAATTGGGAGCAGGTATTAAACCTGCTGCCCATCCTTTTTGACTTGTTTATAGTAATTTTTTAATATATTTTCTTTTTTTTTTCCTTTTTCTCTTCTGCTGATCCCTGGGACATTCTGGACGTTTTTTTTTTACTTAAGAATTTAACTTTTGTATTTAAAATACATGAAGTATTTGAACTGTATGTTTTATTTATTAAAGTACTTCTTTACTCTTATTTTATAAATACGGTTATTACAATTGTACCCACTTTACAAAAATTTCATCCCCGAAATTTCCTTACTAAAATCAAGAAAAGAGTGGGGGTAATCTTTCCTCATTCTTCCTTCATGTTCCCACGTGACTTCTTCAACATCTTTATTTTTCCGTAATACTTGAATCAAATAAATGACTTTATCGCGCAAGACTTGATCCTTTCTGTCTAGTATTCTGACTGGTATTAGCATAATAGTCAAATCTTTCTGAATTTTTATCGCCTTATTCGAGATATTATGAGACTCATCGTGCAAGTACTTCCTCAGTAGAGACACATGAAAAATATTATGTATTTTCTTTAATTCTAGAGGCAAATCCAAACGATATGCTACGGACCTGATTCTTTCAATCACCTCATAGGGCCCCATAAATCTCGGGCTTAACTTTCCCTTCTTTTTAAACCTTAACACTCCCTTCCACGGAGATATCTTCAAAAATATCCAATCACCGACTTGGAACTCGAGAGGTCGTATTCTTTTATCAACATATCCTTTCTATCTGTTCTGAGCTGCTCTGAGGTTCTCCCTAACCAATTTGATCCTCTCAGTAGTCAAGTCTATTATTTCTGGGCCATATATCTTTCTCTCTCTAACTTCTTCCCAGCATACTGGAGTTGTACACCTTCTACCATATAAAGCCTCGAAGGGTGTCATCCCAAGACTAGTTTGATACTGATTATTGTATGCAAACTCAATCAAAGGCAAATAAGTATCCCAGCTTACTGAGAAGCTCAGTACACTTGCTCTCAGCATATTTTCTAGTATTCTGATGATTCTCTCCGTCTGCCCATCAGTTTGTGGGTGAAAAGCTGTGCTAAGCTGTAACTGCGTACCCATAGCTTCTTGAAAACCCCTCCAAAATTTAGAGGTAAATCTAGAATCTCTATCTGATACAATACTTAAGGGTACTCCATGTAAGTTCATTATCTCTGCCACATACAACTCAGCTAACTTTTCTGGATTCCAGATAGTTTTAATAGGAAAAAAATGTGAAGATTTAGAAAGTCTATCCACTATGACCCACACAGTATCATGTCCTTTCTGGGTACAGGTAAAACCAGAGACAAAATCCATACTAACATTTTCCCATGGCCACTCAAGTATTGGAAGAGGTTGTAATAAATCTGCTGGATGCTTATTCTCAGACTTTACCTGCTGATAAGTCAAACATCTAGCAATGTATTCTGCTACATCCCTCTTCATCCCCGACTACCAATAATTCTGTTTCAACCCCCTGTACATCTTATTATTTCCTGGGTGCATGGAATATACTGAATCATGGGCCTTCCTTAGTATCTCTTTTCTCATCTCCACATCATTGGGAACACAAACTCTTTGGCCCAATACTACCATACCATTTTCTCTAATTCTAAACTCGGTCGGCTTCCCACTCAACACTTCCTGCCTGATTTTCTCTATCCCCTCATCTTTACCTTGTAGCTGTAATAAACGATCAATAATAGGAGATTGTGTCATCATATTTGCCACTAGTACTCCTCTATTATTGACACTCAACTGCATCCTCATTCTTCTTAATTCTATCATCAGGCTAGTGTTATGACTCCCAATAACAGCTAATCTCCCGGTAGTCTTTCTACTCAATGCGTCAACTACTACATTAGCCTTTCCGGGATGATAATGAATTGTACAGTCATAATCACAAATTAATTCCATTCACCTCATTTGCCTCAAATTCAACTTTTCTGGGTTGGTAAATGCGTGAAGCTTTTATTATCAGTAAAAATTTCACACTTGGCTCCATATATATGGTGTCTCCAAATCTTTAAAGCAAAAACTATGGAAGCCAATTCTAAATCATAGGTTGGGTAATTCCTTTCATGGTTCTTCAGTTGCTTAGATGCATAAGCTATAACTCTCCCATGTTGCATCAACACACATCCCAACCCCTGATGTGACGCATCACTATAAACCACAAATCCTTCATCACCAGAAGGAAGCACTAATACTGGGGTAATAATCAGTTTTTCTTTCAACAGCTGAAAACTTCTCTCATATTCCTCTGACCACCAAAACTTCATATATTTCCTAGTCAATTTAGTTAAAGGTCCAGCAATCATAGAAAAATTTTGGATAAATCTTCTATAATAACCAGCCAACCCCAAAAAGCTTTTAATTTCAGTTACACTCGTGGGTATTTCCCAATTCAACACTGCTTCTACTTTTTATGGGTTAACTGCTATTCCCTCTCCCGACACAATATGCCCCATGAAAGATATCTCGGTCAACCAAAACTCACATTTAGAGAACTTCTCATATAATTTCTCTCTCATCAGAATCTCCAACACTATCTCCAAATGTCGCATATGCTCATCTTCATTATTGGAATATACCAAAATATCATCAATAAACACAGTTACAAATCTGTCCAAGAATGGTTTAAATACCCGATTCATAAGGTCCATAAATGCTGTAGGAGCAATGGTTAATCCTAAAGGCATCACTAAGAACTCATAATGGCCATATCGTGTCCTAAAAGCAGTTTTAGACACACCCGCCTCTTTTATCCTCAATTGATGATAACCTAACCTCAGGTCTACCTTAGAAAACACTCTAGCTCCCTGTAACTGTTCGAATAAATCATCTATCCTAGGCAAATGATATTTATTCTTGATGATGATCTTATTCAGCTGTCGATAATCAACACACAACCTCAATGTCCCATCTTTCTTCTTGACAAATAACACAGGGGCTCCCCAGAGTGACGTACTAGGTCGGATAAACTGTTTATCTAGTAACTCCTGAAGCTAAACTTTTGACTTTCTCAATTCAGCTGGGGCCATTCTATAGGGTGCTATGGATATAGGTGTTGATCCTGGAATCACCTCAATAGAAAACTCAAGCTCCTTATTAGGGGGTAATCCAGTCAACTTTTCAGGAAAAACATCAGGAAAATCTTTTACTACCAATATATCTTCTAACTTTCCACTCTCCTTGCTAGAATCCACTACATATGCCAAATACCCCTCACAACCCTTCCTCAACCATTTACTAGCAGTTAAAGCAGAAATAAGGCAATTAGCAAGTATTTTCCGTTCTTCTTGAAAATTAAACTCCTTTTTCCTGGGTATTTTAAACACCACATTTTTCCTAAAACAATCTACCCAAGCATGATATGCAGATAACCAATTCATCTCCAGAATTAAATCAAAATCTACCATATCTAAAGGCAATAAATCAACTTTGAATTCTCTATCAGCCATATTAATTACACAACCTCGATAGATTGTCCTGATAATAACTCTATCTCCAGTAGGAACCTCAACCACAATAGTATGCATCAAAGGACTAGCACTAGCATCAATAGATTTCATATAACTACTAGATGCAAAAGAATGGGTTGCACCCAGATCAATCAATAAACTACCAGGCCTACCAAGGATAGATATCATACCAATAACAACATCAGGAGTGGCTTGTGCATCCTGCTGGGTCAATGCATAGACTCTGCCATCTCTGAACTGAAACTGGCTGCCACTTCCTCGCTCCGCTACTGATCCTCGACCTCTTCTTCGCATACTTCCTGATCCACCCCCTCTCTCAATTATTCTTCTCCCAACACTTCCAACAACTACATCAGCAGATCTCCCCGCTAGATAATTTACAGCAATATGTCCTCCCTCACCACATACAAAACATATCTACGTAGGGCAATTCCGAGACAGATGCCCCATTTGATTACACCTATAGCAAACCCTTGACTCCCGATTATCCATTAGATTACCACTTCCCCTATGTGGCCTATTCACTCCTCTACCATAACTCCCAGTTTCCATCGTTTGTCTGCCAAATCGAGGGGTCCCACTGGTATTACTCTGGGCTACAAAAGCAACATATCCTGCTTGCCTCTGACTCTGCCCTACAGTTCCTTGTAACAAGGAACATCTCCTCTGGGGTGGTCTACCGCCCTGTACACCTATACTATTACCACTTCTAGGTCCCTCAAATATAGACCTCTTCAGCCAATCCCTCCTACCTTTAAACTCCAGCAAATTCTTCTCAATTTGTAATGCTTTATCCACCAGTACAAAATAATTTCCTATGCCCATGTAAGAGAGTTTAGATAGAATTTCGTAGTGTATCTCGTCTAAAAATCTCTTACATTTTCTTTCCTCCATTTTCACTAACTCAGGTAAAAATCATAACAGAGCTATAAATCTGCTATCATACTCCGCCACATATAAGGTATTCTGCCTTAAGTGAATAAAATCTCTCTCTTACTGGGTGCGAAATATATCTGTAAAGTATTTCGCAAAGAACTCATCCTTAAACTTACTCCAAGTCAAAGGTTGTTCCACCTGTGTACTCACCCTAGGCATAATGTCTTCCCACCATTGTGAAGCCTCACATTCTAGTATAAATGAAGCAAAAGCAACCTTTTTGTCTATCTATCACTGGTAAGACTTCAAAATATTTTTCCATATGTTTAATCCATTGCTCAGCTTCCACAGGGTTTACAAATCCTCTAAAAGACTGAGGTTTAAACTTAAGAAATTTCACAAAACAATCCCCTTGCATATCACATGCAAATACCCCTTCTTCCTCATATACCTCTCGTCTCACCACATCAGGTTCTACTCCACCCTTTTCCTCTAATCTCTTCTGCAGATTATTAGCCATCTGATAAGTGCTTAAATATTCATATTTAAGCCCTTTAATTTACATTTGTTAAGTCCTATTTTATGTTAATTTAGTTCATTTTACTTCATTTCTGTGTTTTACATGCTTTTATAGGGTTTTGGAGAAGAAATAAGCATTTTGAAGCTTAAAAGGAAGAAAACTGGAAATCCTGGAGCAGCTGCTGCCTGGAGTGCGATCGAGCGCACCAGGCATGCGATTGAGCGCAACAGCACATGCGCGCATGGGCGATCGAGCGCAGTAGCAATCAAGCACACAGGCCAAATCGAGCGCATAATTGTGATCAAGCGCACCGAGTGTGTGATCGAGTGCACCTGTACAGGCGTGAACAGTAAAGTGGCAGAACCAGTTTTGGAAATAAAAAAGTTTTGTGTTTTAGGAAATTTTAGGAATTCATGAGCCTTCTAGGATTATTCAACCCCTATAAATACACTTGTAACACACACAAAGAAGACATCCTTTCTTTTACATTTTGTTTAGTCTGGAGTTGTAAGCTTTGGGAGAGAATTGACGCCTCTTCCCTCGGGTTTACTCTTTCCCTTTTATTTTATGAATATGTTTACTTCATTTAGCATGTGTAACTAAACACCTATAGGGCTCGATTGAAGCCCTAGTTATGCTTTTCCACATATATATTCATTGATTATCTTTGCTAAAGCCTTGTTAGAATGTTTATCTTGATTAATGCCTGTTTATATTTACATTCCTCATATGTATGTTCTTGATCAATGTATGCATGTGGCATGGATAGGTTAGTTGAATCAATTTGGATGACCGAGTCCTGGGTTCGACATTAGTAATAAGGGATATCTTATCCGGATGCACGGGTTAATCAACATGGGAAACCGGGAGCGGACTAAGCCCTAGGTCCCGTGTGGTTGCCGATCTCCACAGCCCTCATGCTCTCGTAAGGAACAACTCAGTATACACCCATGCTGAATCCCTTAAGAGAGAAAAGAGTTAGAGTATACACCATGCCTAACTTGTTGCATAGAGAGATCAATAGCCTAAGGTGTGGACCAAACCCTTAGGTTGGCAACCATTAGATATTCATGATAAGGCTAGAGCATTGAAACCTTAGTTAGTGGGAAAGTATAATTAGTGGTGGATATCGTAGCCCTATGTTCTCATTATTGTTATTTACTCACACTCAAACTGTTATTTCTCTTTTAAACTTGAAGAAACTAATTCTAGATAGAAATTCACCAATCCCTGTTGAAATGATCTCGCATTTGCACACTATGATACCACAGACCTTGTGCACTTGAAAGTAAAACAAGAACGATTATTTGCATATTTATTTAGGTAAATAATCGCTCAACAAGATTTTGGCGCCGTTGCCGGGGATTGCGCTAAATTTCATTTTAGGATTACTTTCATTTAGTTTAATCATCGTTATTATTTTATTTACCATATTTATTTTTACTTTTCATCAAACCCTAATCGATTTCTCTTTTGTTTCAGGTACATCAAGCCCCAATCAGTGGTTCTGTAATACTTGCGATCGATCGCAACCTTCTGTGCGATCGAGTGCAAATAGGACAGAGAGTTACCCGAGCAGCTAAGTTGAACTGCTGCACTGAAGTTGTTTTACCTGATTCATGCACAGACTTTGATCCCGACATCCAACAGTCTTTCCCCTTGATCCCAAGCTTGAGCGGACCATCCGTCAAAATCTTAGAGACAATTTTGAGGAGGAAGAAGATGAATTCACGGAAGAAGCACTAATGGCGGAACAGCTAGAAATCCAGCAACCACCTGCACGAAGACCGATGAAGCAATCCTTCATCCCACAGAACCTCAACCATCCTTCATGCATTGCATATCAACCTAAAGCAGAGGGCAACTATTACATATCCCCGCAGATACTCAATGCTTTGACTCACTTTAGGGGTACAACGGCAGAGGATCCACACTTGTACTTTCGGGAATTCTTTGATCTCTGCAAATTCTAGCACATCCAGGGCCTAGACCAAGAAGGAATAAGGTTAATTCTATTTCTCTTTTCCTTAAAAGATAATGCTAAGCTATGGTACAATTCTTTGCCTGCAGTTTCAATCCACACTTGGGAGGAGTTGGCTGGCAAATTCCTAAGGAAGTTCTTCCCAGCCCAAAAGATGAGACAAATGAGGAAGGAGATCCAATCCTTCCAACAAAAGGATGGAGATCTGTTCTTTGAGGCATGCAGACACTTCAATAAGCTACTACTCAAATGCTCACACCACAACCTACCTCAAGATGAGCTGGAACTAGCCTTTTATGAAGATCTAAATGATATGAATAAAGGTATTGCTAATTCTGGTTGTGGAGGTGTGCTGATGGAGAAGAGCAGTGAAGAAGCCATGGAGCTGTTTAAGGCATTGAGTGAGCATACCCAACAATTCTCCTCTAGAGGTAGACAATGAGTTAAGAGCAAAGGTATATATGAGGTTACTCTGAATGGTGGACCCTCTACTCAAATAGCTACTTTGGAGAGGAAGCTAGATATGAGGCTAGATATGGTTGTAAAAGCCATGTCTACTCAAAACATCTCTCCTCGACCACAAGCTACACAAAGCCAGGTATGTGCTTTATGTTCTCAATTTGATCACACTATTGAGACCTGCCATTTGTATTCATCTACAGATCCTAAGAAAGCAAACTATGTGGGACCGAACAATGCATATGCAAATACATACAACCCTGGATGGCGAGACCACCCCAACCGCTCTTGGAGCAACAATCAAAACACCTTGAACCTTCAAGGGCAAGAAAGGAACTTCCATAAAGCAACCCAACCAGTTCCAGAACTCAAGAAGGATGGTCTAGAAAGTCTTGTAAAACAATTAGCCACTCAACAACAGCAACTAATGACAACATTGATGACTTCATTAGATCACCAAAAACAAACCACTCAAAGGCTAGAAGAACAAATGGGGCAATTGGCTAAGGAGCTAAGTGAAAGAAGGCAAGGTGAACTTCCTGCACAAACACTACCAAATCAAAGAGGACATCAGCAGCTGAAAGCTGTCATAACTCTCCGAAATAGTAAGATCATAGGAGTTAATAAGCCAGCTCAAGCATCTCAAGCTAAACCATCCACATCTAAGGTAAGTGAAGTAGAGAAGTGGAATGCACCACCCTTCCCTCAAAGGTTAGTAACGCTAAAGAAAGATAAATTGCTTGATATTTTTGAAACTTTGAGAAAAGTAGAAATTAACATTCCCTTATTATATGTAATTAAAAAAATTCCTGCTTATGCTAAATTTTTAAAGATTGTTGCACTAATAAAAGAAAGTTTCAAGAACATGAAACAGTGGCTCTAACTGAAGAGGTAAGTGCGGTATTGTTAAGAAAACTACCACCAAAACTAAAAGATCCGGGTAGTTTTACTATTCCCTGTAGGATAGGTGATCAGTTGTTTGAGCGAGCATTACTAGATTTAGGAGCAAGTGTCAATTTGCTACCATACACAGTAGTTGAAAAGCTAGGTTTGGGGGAGCTTCAACCAACCTGCATCACTTTGCATTTGGCAGATAGAAGCATCAAAAGACCTAGAGGTATACTTCAAGATGTCCTGGTCAAGGTAGGTGAGTTTATTTTGCCTGTTGACTTCATTGTATTAGATATGGAAGAATGCCCTATGCCATTACCTCTGTCCATTATCTTAGGAAGACCCTTTATGAGAACTACTGATACAATAATTAATGTGAAAAAAGGTATTGTAAGTATGACGGTAAATGGAGAGACAATAGAATTTAAGATATTTGATGCAATGAAATTACCTCAAGATGATAATGATGATGAATGTTTTAATGAATGTATGATGCAAAGTGTTGTCAAGCAAGTTTTTCAGGTCCATCACACTGATCCATTGGAGGCTGACCTCACCCATAACTTCAAAAGATCGGACATTGAGCTTACATCAGAAACTGTCCCTGATGACATCTTGGAAGCTATGCACCTCCCTGGTGATAAGAAGAAATCACATTTGAATACATTGAAAGGATTGAGTCATGATGAATGTGCAACACCACCAAGAGCACTTGAGCCACATGAAGGGAACTTTAAAAGACTAAAGTTCAGAGAATACCCCGTCTGGCTGAAGACATTAAACTTAGCGCTCATGGGAGGTACCCCAGACATATCCTTTTCATTTTAGTACTTTTCTTTTAGTTATAGTTATATTTACATGTCTATTGTTTATATTTTGTTTTCCGGCACAACATTTATTTTTTCTTTTTCAGGTACTCAGTGCGTGCATCCAATTCAAGTTTGGGGGCGTAGACAAGCAAGGGAACAACCGAATTCTCCATCTCCCAGGTCAGATCTTTCCATGCCACACACGCATTGGGGACAATGTGTATTTTAAGTTTGGGAGCAGTGGGAGATACTAGATACTATCACGCACACTTGAAATACATGCACACACTAAGTCCCAGATTTTTTTTAGGAAGATAAAAGCATGTTCTTTTGGTAAACAAAAATTTTGGTTGATTAAAAATTTGATAACACTTCATTAGTAAGCTTACAAACTAGAACATATAGTCTTGTTTTAGGAATTTTACAAAGTTGAGGTAACTACTGTTGTGAGTTTTAAATTACTCGCAAGCGCACGAATCGTTTGCAGTATAGCGTTGTGCAAGTGCGAGGTCGAATCCACAGGGAATTGCGTTGTGAAAGTATATTTTTAATCTAAACTAACTCTATCTTAACCTAGTTCCAAATTTCAGAATGATATTGTAAAATAAATTAAAACTAAACTAAGTTGATTTTAAAACTAATAATAAAAAGCACTAAGGTTTCCGAATCCACCCCACCGAAGTTAAGCATACATGTTCTAAAAATATAGCCTATCAAAACATTCAATGAATCCAACTATAAGACAAAAAACAAAGAATATCCCAACTAAACCAAAAGCACCCGATGTATCCGCTCTTAACAAATCACAAAGGGAATCCAATTTAATCGAAAAGCATTCAATGTATCCATCAGATGAAACACAAAGAAAATCCAACAGACAATTTAAACTCAATCAATTATAAGATTAACTCAAATAATTGACAGAACATTTATACTAAAAATTGTCAGATTTGTACAAGCAAATCTGAACTACTACGCCAAACAACGGCGGGGCTTCATCTTCAACCTTAGCTGAAGAGTCTAGCCACTCATAACTATAAAACTATAATAACAAGTGCTAAACATTTAAACTAAAACAACTGAATATAAAGAAATAAATAAACAACTTTACATGGGAGAAATTCCACTCGCTGACGGGCGGCGCTTCCCCTCGTGGTAGCAGTGCCTTCGGGATCCACCAGAATGCTGACGGACGTCCACCGGTAAACACCAAAGTGGCTCAGGAATTGTACCTTGGATTATGAAGCCAAATGGTGCTTATATAGGGGGAGACCCGGAGTAAAGCAGGTTGCAGAAACGATGTGGGATACAGGCCCGTGTGCACTCGATCGCAGTGTGGTGCGATCGATCGCAGGTACGATCGATCGCATGTCTTGTGCACACGATCTCATGTGCGCTCGATCGCATGTCTGCTGCGATCGATCGCAAATGTACTGAACTTCAAATATTTCGATGTGGGATGTTGACTCGCAAATGTACTGAACTTCAAATATTTCGATGTGGGATGTTGACCTTGCGCTCGTTCAAAGGCAGGTGCGCTCGAGCGCTGGTGCGCTCGATCGCATATATGTTGCGATCGAGCGCAATGTCTCCAGAAGCTTCAAATCAACCTGAAATGCTGCACTTTCTCCACAAAGCTGTAAAAACACACAAAACACAAGAAAAACGTAAAATAAAGTAAAATAATACTAACTAAGAGCATAACAAATACAAGTTAAGGGTCTAAAATATGCAATATTTTAGACTCATCAACTACCTCAAGGCACCTAAGAATTCACAAGTTTGCTTTAAAATTGCACGAGCACATTTAACACGCATTTGTGTGAGGTATGACATATAATTCTTTTGTATATGTTTCTATTACCTAAACTGTAGTCGGATAACTTGTTGAAAAGAACCCTTTGGCATAAGAAAAATAAAAAAAATAAAAAAAATATGTCCATCATGCAAAAAGAAAATAAAAAAGCTTCCAAAAATCAACTTTCCACTGAGTAACTGGGCCTCTTGCCTCAGTAAGCATTGAGTGTTCACGTCAAAAGGTGGGAGTTTCATTAAGAAGCATTAAAAACCTGTTAAGTTCTGTAGCCTTTTTGACTCAGGCTAGTAAGTCTTTAGGGGTGTCTTTACACCTAATGCCCTAAAACCATCTTGTTTAGGAGTCATTGGCCAAACGCTCGTTACAAGGGTCAAGTAGAAAGCTAGATGGAACTCAACATGGCAAAGATCACATGATAAAAGGAAAAGAAAAAGAAGCAAGTATTATGCCATTTTGTTTTCTTTGATAAGAAATTTGATAAAAGTTTGGGCACCGAAACACCATCCACTAAAATTATGCGAAAACCCCATCTTATATGTGCTAATTCATCACACACAAATCAAACTTACGATGCCTTAAGCCAACCTTAGGTAAGTAATATAAAGCTTTTGAAAGTCCTTTTGCAATAAAAAAATATGTTTTTATTATAAGCTTACTCATGAACGGTTATCATGGTTTTATGCACAACCCAAATTTCTGAGTATCATGGAAATGAATTTATCTTTGATTTTGTTTTTCATTTAGTTTTCAGTTTTGTATTACTAAAGGACTAGCAATATGTAAGTTTGGGGGTGTGATAAGTGCTTAAATATTCATATTTAAGCCCTTTCATTTACATTTGTTAAGTCCTATTTTATGTTAATTTAGTTCATTTTACTTCATTTCTGTGTTTTACATGCTTTTATTGGGTTTTGGAGAAGAAAGAAGCATTTTGAAGCTTAAAATGAAGAAAACTGGAAATCTTGGAGCAGTTGCTACCTGGAGTGCGATCGAGCACACTAGGCATGCGATCGAGCGCAACAGCACATGCGTGCACGGGCGATCGAGCGCAGCAGCAATCACGCACACAGGCCAGATCGAGCGCATAGTTACGATCGAGCACATAGTTGCGATCGAGCGCACCGCGTGTGCGATCGAGCGCACCTGTACGTGCGTGAACAATAAAGTGGCAGAACCAATTTTGGAAATAAAAGAGTTTTATGTTTTAGGAAAGTTTAGGAATTCATGAGCCTTCTAGGATTATTCAGCCCTTATAAATACACTTGTAAAATACATAAAGAATACATCCTTTCTTTTACCTTTTGTTTAGTTTGGAGTTGTAAGCTTTGGGAGAGAATTGACACCTCTTCTCTCAGGTTTACTCTTTCCCTTTTATTTTATGAATATGTTTACTTCACTTAGCATGTGTAAATAAACACCTATAGGGCTCGATTGAAGCCCTAGTTATGCTTTTCCACATATATATTCATTGATTATCTTTGCTAAAGCTTTGTTAGAATGTTTAACGTGATTAATGCCTGTTTATATTTATATTCCTTATATGCATGTGCTTGATCAACCTATGCATGTGGCATGGATAGGTTAGTCAAATCAATTTGGATGATCGAGTCCTGGGTTTAACATTAGTAATAAGGGATATCTTATCCAGATACCCGGGTTAATCAACATGGGAAACCGGGAGTGGACCAAGCTCTAGGTCCCGTGTGGTTGCCGATCTCCACAGCCTTCATGCTCTCGTAAGGAACAACTCAATATACATCCATGCTGAATTCCTTAAGAGAGAAAAGAGTTAGAGTATACACCATGCCTAACTCATTGCATAGGGAGATCAATAGCCTAAGGTGTGGACCAAGCCCTTAGGTTGGCAACCATTAGATATTCATGATAAGGCTAGAACATTGAAACCTTAGTTAGTGGGAAAGTATAATTAGTGGTGGATATCGTAGCCCTATGTTCTCATTATTGTTATTTACTCACACTCAAGCTGTTATTTCTCTTTTAAACTTAAAAAAACTAATTCTAGATAGAAATTCACCAATCCCTGTGGAAATGATCTCGCATTTGCACACTATGCTACCACAGACCTTGTGCACTTGCAAGTAAAACAAGAACGATTATTTGCATATTTATTTAGGTAAATAATCGCTCAACACCCTATCATCAGCTGCATTCATTCTTTCTTGAGCATGATTTAGAGCTTCTCTCAATTCCTCTTTGCTAACCTCAGATTCTCTTCCGGCTCTATTAGTGCCAGCTGCACTATTAACATGTTCCCTCGCAGGAACCACAGACTCTACTTCCACCTCTGCTTCAGCTCTCCTAAAAATTGGGGGTCTACCACGTCCCATCTGATTCAGAGCTCTACTCCTAGCTCTAGCACGACCATGTGTCATTCTCAGACTCTGAATTTAAAATATAGTCTTGTGAGGCAACTGATGTAACGACCCATCCCGAGTTGGCCACCCCCGAAACGGTGTCATCACATTTTAAGAATCCCAGCAAGACACATATATGCAATAAAAAAAATACTAATAGAACTTTCTTTTATAACATTATGATATTAATATACAACACAAAAGGCATGAATATTTACAAATAAATTTTTATATTTCATTTTTTTTCTCATTTGTCTGAGGATATTGACACGTACGTGGCTTACAGAAAATTTTTTCGTCTGTCTTTCAACCCACCAGACTACTTGTCCTGACTGCTACCTGAAATCATTGTACAATGAGGGGTGAGCTTCACAAGTTCAGTGAATTAAATTTACTAAAAGTATTCCAATTTCATGAATATGCCGTTAATATATAATCATTTATTTTTCACATAACTTGATGATAACTTTCTACTATCATTACACATGTCATAAGATTCATTCTCTATCAATCTCTTCTTCTCAATCATTGGTCCACCTTAAGACCATCATTTATCTCATAATTACCTTGTAATGAGGTTCACATCATAAAGTCCATTATTTAAATGGTTCTTATCATTCTCTGTTTCTTTCTTACCATAATTGTCTCTTTCTATGAGACTACTCAGCTATAAACAATTTCATAATAACATACCACACATAAACATTTCAATAATGCAGGATGCAAATACATAAATGACTATGATGGGAATGTCTTCCCACCTGTCGACAGGTTGTTATTATCTTAGACCGGCTGTCTTCCCGGTTCTTTCATTCTCATTTAGACCGGCTGCCTTCCCGGTTCTTTCATTTTCATTAGACCGACTGCATTCCTGGTTTTTTTCTTTCTCATTTAATGCATATGCGTATGAACAACAATAAAAATATACATCTGAACAGTAATATAAAAACAACATAAATTCAAAACACTTATAGTAACTATCCTGATTATTCTCAAATTTATATAATAAAAATTTCCACTGAATTCCTCTCATCGCAAATCATTTCAAATCATTCATCAATATTTGTCCAGATTCACTAAATTTCATCCCTAATCACATCAAATCATCCACCAAAGCTTGTCAATATCCACTAAAATTCATCTCCTCATAATTCGTATTAAAACATCAACATAACTCATCGAGACTTTCACTTATTGCTTTTATTATTAAATCAACTTATTATTCAAAAAAATATTATTTCTATCATAATAATTTTCTACATGTCCAAAATTCATGTCATAATTATCAACCAAATCTTTATCTATCACAATATCATAAGCTAATAATTTTATTTTGATATTATTTCTCGATATTTGATTTTTATTTGGACTACTTAAAGTAAATCCAACTCACTATGTAGCACTTAAAGCTACCTATGGATCACCTCCTTGCTTTTCTCGTTCTTCTCCGAAACTTCCCTCGATTGTTGACTACCAACATCTGACAAAATATTTATATTCAATTTCTAATTATTTCTTCATTTCTTCATAAACCACACCTTTTGAAAATTCTCACTTTGAATTTGGAGAAATTTCATGATTGCTAAAAATTCATAAATAAACACTATACTATTACCTTATGCTTTTCTGATAGCTATTCTTGATTCTCTATAAAATTCCACAGTAAATCCTTTCAAAATCTTGCTCTTTTAACTTTACTTTGGGTTCTCAAGTATTTAAGGAAAATAGAGAAATTTGAAAGAAAAACTAACGAAATCTGTTGAGTAAAATTTTTACTCTCGCATCTGATATATATATACGAAGTTTGGGCTGAAACTTCAGCAGCCCCCCTCTCCAAAGGTCTCCACAAGCTCCACGTTGTGGAGACGTGTGAGGCATTCCCAAATGCCTTAAGAAATTGGGAGCAGGAGTAGTTATTACACCTGAAACCCATGCTTTTGATTTCAAAAGCTTCTGAGAATTGGCAACAGCAGGTATTAAACTTGCTGCTCACCTTTTTTGACTTTTTTTTAGTAATTTTTTTAATATATTTTTTTTCCTTTTTCTCTTCTGCTGATCCCTGGGACATTATGGATGTTTTTTTTTACTTAAGAATTTAACTTTTGTATTTAAAATACATGAAGTATTTGAACTGTATGTCTTATTTATTAAAGTACTTCTTTATTCTTATTTTATAAATACAGTTATTACAACTAGCAACTCAGCAACAACAGTTGATGACTTCACAAGATCAGTTCATGGCAGATGAAAGGCAATTTCGGACCGAGCTAAGACAAACCACTGCAAAACATGAACAAGCCATTCAAAGACTAGAGGTACAGGTGGGGCAATTGGCTAAAGAGCTGAGTGAAAGAAAGCAAGGTGAACTGCCAGCCCAAACACTATGTAATCCAGGAGGACACCAGTAACTAAAGGTTGTTACAACTCTCAGAAATGGTAAGATCATAGGAACTGATGAGCCTGCACAAGCATCTCCAGAGAAACCATCAGCATCAAAGGTAAGTGAAAAAGAGAAGGTGAATGCACCACCCTTCCCTCAAAGGTTAGTAAAGCCAAAGAAAGAAAGTAAACTGCTTGATATTTTTGAAACTTTGCGGAAAGTAGAAATAAACATTCCTTTATTAGATGCAATTCAACAAATACCTGCCTATGCTAAATTTTTGAAAGATTGTTGCACTTATAAGAGGAAGTTTCAGGAACATGAGACAGTAGCATTAACTGAAGAGGTAAGTGCGGTGTTGTTAAGAAAACTGCCACCAAAGCTAAAAGATCCAGGTAGTTTTACCATTCCTTGCAGGATAGGTGACCAGCTGTTTGAGCGTGCATTACTGGATTTAGGAGCGGGTGTCAGTTTGCTGCCATACACGGTATTTGAGACACTAGGTTTGGGGGAGCTTCAACTGACTTCCATCACCTTGTAATTGGCAGACAGAAGCATCAAAAGACCAAGAGGTATTCTTGAGGATGTCTTGGTAAAGGTAGGTGAGTTTATTTTACCTGCTGATTTTATTGTGTTAGATATTGAAGAATGCTCTATGCCATTACCCCTGCCTATCATTTTCGGAAGACCCTTTATGAGAAATACTGATACAAAAATTTGTGTAAAAAAAGGTATTGTAAGTATGAAGGTAAATAGTGAGAAAATAGAATTCAAAATACTCGATGCATTAAAATTACCTCAAGATGATATGGAATGTTTTAATGTATGTATGATGCAAAGTATTGTTGAGCAAGCTTTTCAGGTCCAACACATTGATCCGTTGGAGACCACCCTTACCCATGGCTTCACAAGATTGGATATTGAGCAAGAATCTGAAGATGTTACTGATGACATCATTAAAATTGTGCACCTCCTTAAGGCCTCTCCAACATATCCAAGTAAGTATACCCCTCAATTAGAACTTCTTGTACCTACTAATGCTACTCTTCTCCCTTCTATTGTCCAGGCACCAAACTTGGAATTGAAGCAGTTGCCAGAGCATTTAACTTATGCTTATTTGGGAGAGAATATGATGTTACCAGTGATAGTTGCTGCCAATCTAAGTGTTGGAGAAGAAGTTAAAACTGTTGAGAGTTCTTAGAGAGCATAGATCTGCTATCGGATGGACCATTGTTGACATCAAGAGGATAAGTCCAGCCAAGTGCATGCATTGTTGGAAAATCACCTTCTTACGGAATCCCAGGTTATTATTTTTCCAAACACCCCAAATCCACAATGATTTGGACAGAACAAAAATTAAATAATCAAAGAAAGAACACAAGCAATTGTTATCGAGGTTCGGCAATGTGCTTATATCCCCGTAAGCTCCTCTTAGTTCTCTGCACTAAATCAATGGAGTTCTTGCAATTATAGCAATATCTCTTCAAGAACCCTCTTGTTCTTCAAGAACGAAAGAAGAGACAAAGAAAGTGATAAGAACTAAGTGTTTCCCTAGAATTTTCTATAAGAAAATTCCAATTACAAAGCCTTTGAATCCCCAATCTAGACTACTCTCTCTCTAGACAACTAGCCTCTCTTGAATGAGTCTCTCTTGTGTGTTCTGTATCTTTGCACTCTCGCACATGTATGTCATTCACATCATATGTCTTGGTGTTCCTCCTTGACCCTTTATATAGGGCAATGACTTCCTCAACCAATCTTTGAGATCAATCTCAAGAACCAAAGTCTCATGGCTCTCTAAAAGTCTAAGTAATCCTGTGCGTTTTAACCAAGTCCTACGTACCATCTCAAAGAGGCTTGCACACATGTACCATGTGTGTCTGGCGCCGCGGCTCAGAACAGGGCAGATCGCGGTGCACAACAGGGCAGCATTTCACCATCTGTTGGAGGCAATGGCGCCCAAGGCTGAGCTGTGGTGCGACCTAGAGGAGATGAGTCTTGGACTTGCTGGAGGCCCCGGCGCACACCCGGACCTGATGCTGAACTTCCATCCGTTTAATTCTTTGACAAATCCCAACAATCTTTACCTTTATCAAAGTAATTAAACCCGAACCCATTGTGCAGAGAACTCAGGATCCAAACTCAACTTGAATCATTATATCAACCGACTCCAATCCTAAGAAGTCCAAGGCAATGATTGAACTTACTTAAAGGTAGAACTTTAGTACCTAAATCTGCAGGATTTTCTTTCGTTGCGACTTTGTCCACATGAATGCATCATTTCGTAACATTTTCTTGAATGAAATGATACTGAACATCCATATGCTTGGTCCTCTCATGGAACACTGGATTCCTACACAAGTACAATGCACTTTGGCTATCCGAATACACCACCACCAACACTTTTAGGACTTTCAACTCTTCCAACAACCCTTTGCACCACGTATCCTTCTTTATAGCTTCCGTAGCTGCTATGTACTCTACCTCAGTTGTTGAGAGTGCTACCACTGGCTGCAACTGAGCCTTCAAGTACCTCAGTAACCACTTCATCCCAAGCCAAAGTGCCTTTCTGGGATTACACACTGATAGGTGCTTAAATATTGATATTTAAACCCCCTTATTTACATTTATTAGGCCCTTAGTTATGTTATTTTAGTCTATTTTACTTCATTTGTGTGTTTTACATGTGTTTATAGGGTCTTGGAAGAAAAGAAGCAGTTTTGGCACTTAAAGGAAGAAGCCTGGAAATCTTGGAGCAGTCTCTGGTCAAGCTGCGATCGATCGCGTTATGCAATGCGATCGAGCGCACACAAGAAAGATCAAGTGCACACTGCGATCGAGCGCAAGATTTGTGCGATCGAGCGCACATGTACGGGTGTGAACAGTAAACTGCAGAACTCTATTTTGGAAATAATAGAGTTTTTACGGTTTAGGAAGTTTAGGGTTTCCTGCACCTTCTAGGACTACTAAAGCCCTATAAATACATCTGTAAAGCACACACGACTAACACAACTTAGAGAACACTTCTCTTAGCTTTTACTTGGAGTTGTAAGCTTTGGGAGAGAACTGATGCCTCTTCTCTCGTGTTTATTCTTTCCTTTATGTTTAGTTTATATATGATGTTTTTAGACAGCATGTGTAACTAACTTTCTTATAGGGCTCGATTGAAGCCCTAGTTATGCTTTCTCATATATTTATTCATTGATAAATCTTTGCCAATAGCCTTTATTATGTTGCTTAAAGTTTAGGGTTTCCTGCACCTTCTAGGACTACTAAAGCCCTATAAATACACCTGTAAAGCACACACAACTAACACAACTTAAAGAACACTTCTCTTAGCTTTTACTTGGAGTTGTAAGCTTGGGAGAGAATTGAGGCCTCTTCTCTCGGGTTTATTCTTCTCTTTATGTTTAGGTTATATATGATGTTTTTAGACAACATGTACTAACATTCTTATAAGGCTCGATTAAAGCCCTAGTTATGCTTTCTCATATATTTATTCATTGATAAATTTTTGCCAATAGCCTTTATTATGTTGCTTAACATGATTAATGCCTGTGCTTATTTAAATTCCTCATATGTATGTGTATGGCCAACGTATGTATGTGGTATGGATTGGTTAGTTAGATCAATTTGGATGACCGAGTCATGGGTCTAACATTAGTAACAAGGGATATCTTATCCGGATACCCGGGTTAATCAACATGAGAAACCGGGAGTAGATACCATGCCCTAGGTCTCATGTGGTTGTCGATTTCCATAGTACTTATGCTTTCTTAAGGAACAACTCAAGCATATACCATGCTGAATCCCTTAAGGAAGAAAAGAGTTAGAGTAGATACCATGCCTAACTCGTTGCTTAGGGAGATCAATAGCTTAAGGAGTAGATACCATGCCCTTAGGCTGGCAACCAGTAGGTATATATGATAAAGCTAGTGCACTAATACATTATACAATTGGGAAAGTATGACTAGTGGTGGATATCAAAGCCCTATGTCTTTATTATTATCACTTACATTCAACAGTTATTTATTTCTTTTTACTTTAAAGAAACTAATTCTAAAACCGAACTTTACCATTCCCTGTGGAGATGACCTTGCTTTCGCACACTATACTACACTGTTGACTTTGTGCACTTGCAAGTAAAACGAATTTGGTTATTTGCTTATTTATTTAGGTAGATAATCGTTCAACAAGTTTTTGGCGCCGTTGCCGGGGATTGCACTAAATTTCATTTTAGGATTACTTTCGTTTAGTTTAATCATCGTTTTTATTTTATTTACCATATTTATTTCTACTTTTCATCAAATCCTAATCGATTTTTTTTTTTTCAGGTGCATCAAACCCTAATCAGTGGTTCTGTAATACTTACGATCAATTGCAACCTTCTGTGTGATCGAGCGCAAATAGGACAGAGAGTTACCCGAGCAGCTAAGTTGAACTGCTGCACTGAAGTTGTTTTACCTGATTCATGCACGGACTCTGATCCCGACATCCAACAGTCTTTCCCCTTGATCCCGAGCTCGAGCGGACCATCCGACAAAATCTTAGAGACAACTTTGAGGAAGAAGGGGAATTCACGGAAGAAGCACCAATGGCGGAACAGTTAGAAATCTAGCAACCACCTGCACGAAGATCGATAAAGCAATCCCTCATCCTACAGAGCCTCAACCATCCTTCATGCATTGCATATCAACCTGAAGCAGAGGGCAACTATTACATATCCCCGCAGATACTCAATGCTTTGACTCACTTTAGGGGTACACCGGCAGAGGATCCACACTTGCACCTTCGGGAATTCTTTGATCTCTGCAAATTCCAGCACATCCAGGGCCTAGACCAAGAAGGAATAAGGTTAATTCTATTTCTTTTTTACTTAAAAGATAATGCTAAGCTATGATACAATTCTTTGCCTGCAGTTTCAATCCACACTTGGGAGGAGTTGGCTGGCAAATTCCTAAGGAAGTTTTTCCCAGCCTAAAAGACGAGGCAAATGAAGAAAGAGATCCAATCCTTCCAACAAAGGGATGGAGATCTGTTCTTTGAGGCATGGGGACACTTCAACGAGCTACTACTCAAATGCCCACACCACAACCTACCTCAAGATGAGCTGGTACTAGCCTTTTATGAAGGTCTAAATGACTTGAATAAAGGTATTGCTGATTCTGGTTGTGGAGGTGTGTTGATGGAGAAGAGCAGTGAAGAAGCCATGGAGCTGTTTGAGACATTGAGTGAGCATACCCAACAATTCTCCTCTAGAGGTAGACCAGGAGTCAAGAGCAAAGGTATATATGAGGTTACTCTGAATGGTGGACCCTCTGTCCAAATAGATGCTTTGGAGAGGAAGCTAGATATGAGGCTAGATATGATTGTAAAAGCCATGTCTACTCAAAACATCTCTCCTCGACCATAAGCTACACAAAGCCAGGTATGTGCTTTATGTTCTCAATTTGATCACACTACTGAGACCTGCCATTTGTATTCATCTACAGATCCTGAGCAAGCAAACTATGTGGAACCGAACAGTGCATATGCAAATACATACAACCCTAGATGGCGAGACCACCCCAACCTCTAATGGAGCAACAATCAAAACACCTTGAATCTTTAAGGGCAACAAAGGAACTTCCATAAAGCAGCCCAACCAGTTCCAGAACCTAAGAAAGATGGTCTAGAAAGTCTTGTAAAACAATTAGCCACTCAACAACAGCAACTAATGACAACATTGATGACTTCATTAGATCACCAAAAATAAACCACTTAAAGGCTAAAAAAACAAATGGGGCAATTGGCTAAGGAGCTAAGTGAAAGAAAGCAAGGTGAACTTCCTGCACAAACACTACCAAATCCAAGAGGACATCAGTAGCTGAAAGCCGTTACAACTCTCCGAAATGGTAAGATCATAGGAGTTAATGAGCCAGCTCAAGCATCTCAAGCTAAGCCATCCACATCCAAAGTAAGTGAAGTAGAGAAGTGGAATGCACCACCCTTCCCTCAAAGGTTAGTAACGCCAAAGAAAGATAAATTGCTTGATATTTTTGAAACTTTGAGAAAAGTAGAAATTAACATTCCCTTATTAGATGCAACTAAACAAATTCCTGCTTATGCTAAATTTTTAAAAGATTGTTGTACTAATAAAAGAAAGTTTCAAGAACATGAAACAGTGGCTCTAATTGAAGAGATAAGTGCGGTATTATTAAGAAAACTACCACCAAAATTAAAAGATCCGGGTAGTTTTACTATTCCCTATAGGATAGGTGATCAGTTGTTTGAACGAGCATTACTAGATTTAGGAGTAAGTGTCAATTTGCTACCATACACAGTAGTTGAAAAACTAGGTTTGGGGCAGTTTCAACCAACCTCCATCACTTTGTAATTGGCAGATAGAAGCATCAAAAGACCTAGAGGTATACTTGAAGATGTCATGGTCAAAGTAGGTGAGCTTATTTTGCCTGCTGACTTCATTGTATTAGATATGGAAGAATGCCCTATGCCATTACCCCTGCTCATCATCTTAGGAAGACCTTTTATGAGAACTGCTGATACAATAATTAATGTGAAAAAGGGTATTGTAAGTATGACGGTAAATGGAGAGACAACAGAATTTAAGATATTTGATGCAATGAAATTACCCCAAGATGATAATGATGATGAATGTTTTAATGAATGTATGATGAAAAGTGCTGTCAAGCAAGTTTTTGAGGTCCATCACCCTGATCCATTGGAGGCCGCCCTCACCTATAGCTTCAAAAGATCAGATATTGAGCCTGCATCAGAAACTGTCCCTGATGACATCTTGGAAGCTATGCACCTCCCTAAAGTCTATCTTATGCATCCAAGACCGGGTGATAAGAAGAAATCACATTTGAATACACTGAAAGGATTGAGTCATGATGAATGTGCAACACCACCAAGAGCACTTGAGCCACATGAAGTGAACTTTAAGTACTCCCTGCCAAAAGACTAAAGTTGAGAGAATACCCCGTCCGGCTGAAGACGTTAAACTCAGCGCTCATGGGAGGCACCCCAAAGCATATCATTTTTCTTAGTTTATTTCATTTTATTATTCGTATTTCCTAGTTTATTTTTCTATCTGTTTATTATTACTTGTTTTCCATTTTATGTTTGTTTTTCTTTCTTTTTTAAGGAGAGTGCATCCAATTGAAGTTTGGGGGCGTGTTACGAGCCATGCCAGCCATCAGTTCTCCATCTCCCAGGTCAGCTCCTTCCATGCTATTCACACATTGAGGACAATATGCAATTTAAGTTTGGGGGTATAAAGACACAGTCACAGACTCACTATGTCCCACATTTTTCTGTTTTGTTGTTATTTTCATAGATAAATGCATGTTCATTCTGTCCAATAAACTTTTTTTTGTGATCTAAACAAAACTTTATGATTTGACTTCATTAGCGAGCTTAACACTTTGAAAATATAGGCCAAATAATCAAGTTTTGAACCTATATCACTACCTTTTAGACATTTAAGGATTCACAAGTTTGACCTAAACTATCACAAGCACACTAGCACATAACTGTGTGGGGTATGACATGTTATTTGGATATGTATGTTTCTTTTGCTTAACTATAAACTAGATGACTTATTAGATTGACATTTTGGCATATAAAAATAGAAAAGATTGATTAGTTCTCAAAAGAAGATATAAATGCTCCTAATGATCAATAAAACTTGTTTTCTGCTGAGTAACTGGCCCTCTTGCCTCAGTAAGCATTGAGTGTCACGTCAAAAGGTATAAAATCTTAAATGATCATTAAAAAGAACTTTTTGCTGAGCAACTGGCCCTCTTGCCTCAGTAAGCATTGAGTGTCACGTCAAAAGGTGGAAAATTCTGATTGGTAGCATTAAGACCAGTTAGTTTCGTAGCCTTTTTTACTCGAGCTAGTAAGTCCTTAGGGGTGTCTTTACACCTAATGCCCTAAAACTATCTGGTTTGGGAGTCATTGGCTAAACGCTCGTTACACGAGTCAAAAAGAAAGCTTAAGGGAACTAACTTGGCAAAAATCTTACAAATAAAATAAAAGAAGAAAATCTGTGCCATCTTTGTTGACTCTAATAGGAAGTTTGGTGAATCTTGAGTCATTGAAACACTACACATTTGAATTACTTGAAAACCCAATCTTTTATGTGCGAGTTCATCACACACCAAAGTTAAACTTGTAATGTCTTAAATTGCCTTACGAAAGTGATTTGCGTTCAAAACTCTTATTCATTGCAAAAATATGTTTATATCTGTTAAGCTTGCTCATGAATGCAAATCATAGTTCTATGTTAAGACTTAAACTTTTGTGGACATTATGAACATTTGATCTATCTGTGTGTTGTTATTTTTTATTTTAGTTTTGTTTAATATTGCTAAGGGACTAGCAATATGTAAGTTTGGGGGTGTGATAGGTGCTTAAATATTCATATTTAAGCCCCCTTATTTACATTTATTAGGTCATTAGTTATGTTATTTTAGTTCATTTTACTTCATTTGTGTGTTTTACATGTGTTTATAGGGTCTTGGAAGAAAATAAGCAGTTTTGGCACTTAAAGGAAGAGCCTGGAAATCCTGGAGCAGTCTCTGGTCAAGCTGCGATCGATCGCGCCATGCAATGCGATCGTGTGCACACAAAAAAGATCGAGCGCACACTGCGATCGAGCGCAAGATGTGTGCGATCGAGTGCACATGTATGGGCGTGAATAGTAATTTTGGAAATAAGAGAGTTTTTACGGTTTAGGAAGTTTAGGGTTTATTGCACCTTCTAGGACTACTAAAGCCCTATAAATACACCTGTAAAGCACACACAACTAACATAACTTAGAGAACACTTCTCTTAGCTTTTACTTGGAGTTGTAAGCTTGGGAGAGAATTGACACCTCTTCTCTCGAGTTTATTCTTCTCTTTATGTTTAGTTTATATATGATGTTTTTAGACAGCATGTGTAACTAACTTTCTTATAGGGCTCGATTGAAGCCCTAGTTATGCTTTCTCATATATTTATTCATTGATAAATCTTTGCCAATAGCCTTTATTATGTTGCTTAACTTAATTAATGTCTGTGCTTATTTAAATTCCTCATATGTATGTGTATGGCTAACGTATGCATGTGGTATGGATTGGTTAGTTAGATCAATTTGGATGACCAAGTCCTGGGTCTAACATTAGTAACAAGGGATATCTTATCCGGATACCCGGGTTAATCAACATGGGAAACCGGGAGTAGATACCATGCCCTAGGTCTCATGTGATTGTCGATTTTCATAGTACTTATGCTTTCTTAAGGAACAACTCAAGCAGATACCATGCTGAATCCCTTAAGGAAGAAAAGAGTTAGAGTAGATACCATGCCTAACTCGTTGCTTAGGGAGATCAATAGCTTAAGGAGTAGATACTATGCCCTTAGGTTGGCAACCAGTAGGTATACATGATAAGGCTAGTGCACTGATACATTATACAATTGGGAAAGTATGACTATTGGTGGATATCAAAGCCCTATGTTTTTATTATTATCACTCACATTCAATAGTTATTTATTTCTTTTTTACTTTAAAGAAACTAATTCTAAAACCGAACTTTACCATTCCCTGTGGAGATGACCTTGCTTTTGCACACTATACTACACTGTTGACCTTGTGCACTTGCAAGTAAAAAGAGTTCGGTTATTTGCTTATTTATTTAGGTAGATAATCGCTCAACACTCACAAATCTGCTGAGAACACTAATTGCCTGAGAAATGCCAGGTCTAGTGCTTACCATCATGAACATGACTGATCCAACCGTACTAGAGTAAGAGACCTTTTCCATTTCCTTCTTCTCCTTATTCGTTCCAGGATATTGCTCGCTGAAGAACTTGAAATGACCAGCAAGGGGAATCTTTACTGGTTTACTATCTTCCATAAACACCATCTTTTCTATGTAGAAAGACCGAGAAACCTTCAAATTATTTCTCTCCCTTTCTCGAATTATTCTCATCCCAAGGATCTGTTATGCATGACCAAGATCCTTCATCTCAAACTCTTCACTGAGTTGAGATTTCAACCTTTCTATCTTCTCCCTGCTGTTATCAACCAACAGCATATCATCAGCATAGATGAGGATACTCACCATTTCCTCCACCTTGTGAACCGGTGAGAAAATTTCTGTGAAATCTATGCCTTCTCTTTGTATGAACCCCTTCGCCACCAGCTTAGCCTTATACCGGACTTTATCTCCTAGAGTGTTCCCTTTTTTGATCTTGTAAGTGCACTTACAATCCACAAATCTCTGTTTTCTTGGTTATAGCACTAATTCCCAAGAGTTGTTCTTCCTCAAAGAATGCATTTCCTCCTCCAAAGCTAGCTTCCATCTTGACGAATCCTTACATCCCATGGCATCCGTGTAAGTTTTTGGTTCATTCCTTCCTTCTGAATAAGGAGCTGTTATGCTAGCATCCACAAAACCATATCTCAAAGGTGGTCTGACCAGTCTTCTTTCCCGATCCCTTGTGAGCTGATAATCATTCCGATTCCTTACATCATCCCCTTCTAGTTCAACCTCCTCTTAAGTGTCCTGAACTTGGCCTTTATTAATGGGCTCTACCTGATCCGAACCCTCTTACCTTCCTTGCTCTACCTGAACTGAATTTTTCTTGATGCTATACTCTACAAATACCGGGCTAGTTTGCCCACTATCCCCTGTAGGGTTAGTTTTCTCCAAATAGGGAAATAAATGCTCATTAAAAATGACATCTCTACTTATTATGAGTTTAGTTCCTTTTTGTTCTAAGGACCACAACCTGTACCCCTTAACTCTTTCCCCATATCCTAGAAACACACATTTTCTAGACCTTGGGCTAAGTTTATCATCATTTTGATGTGCAAACGCAGCACATCCAAAAGTCCTAAGGTTGTTCAACTCAGAGGGTTTTCCACTCCACATCTCCTAGGGAGTCTTAAGGTCCACAGCCCTAGAGGACTATCTATTAACCAAATATGCAACAATAGACACCGCTTCCCCCAAAAACATTTGGGTAATCCGGATCCTATAATTATGCGCCTAACCTTTTCCATATGGGTCTTATTCATCCTCTCAGCAACTCCATTTTGCTGAGGGGTTTTCAAAACCGTTCTATATCTTAGAATCCCATTCAACTTACATAATTGATAAAGTTCCTTGTTAAAAAATTCTAAGCCATTATCGGTTCTTAAAACCTTAATTATCCTGCCCGTTTGAGTTTCTTCCAGCTTTTTCGATACCACAAATTTATTCAAAGCATCTGATTTATTTTTAAGCAAATAAACCCAAACTTTTCTAGAATAATCATCAATTAAAGACAGAAAGTAAAGATTACCTCCCTGTATTGGTGTTCTTGCTGGCCCCCAAAGATCGGCATGAATGTAGTCAAGAATGCTCTTAGACTTGTGCACTTCGGTGTTGAAGCTGACCCGATGTTATTTCCCAAGAACACAACATTCGCAGAAATCAAGTTTCTCAACCTTGTCACCATCAAGTAGACCATTCTTGCTGAGAACTTGTAGCCCCTTTTCACTCATATGTCCTAAGCGATTGTGCCAAAGAACCGCCTTATCCATCTTAGCCATCAAGCTTGCTGCTTGATCTTTGATGTCCGTGTCTCCAATCATCTCATAGAGACCATCCTTCATTGCTACTTTGATCACTATCAAAGATCCCTTTGTTACCTTAATCTTTCTTCCCTCTGCCTTATATGTGTACCCCATGGAATCTAGTTGCCCCAATGAGATCAAATTTCTTCTCAAATCTGGAAGATATCTCACATTCCGCAGTAGCCTTGTACCTCCATCAAACATCCTCAACTGGATATCTCCTGTGCCCCTCACTTGGTAAGAAGTATCATTCCCCAAGAAAACCTTTCCCCCATTGGTTTCCTTGAAATTCTTGAACCAATCCCGGTGAGGGTACATGTGATAAGTGCACCCGTAATCCAAGATCCATTTCCCACTGTTCTGCCACTTGCTCACATTTGAGCACACAATAAGAACATTATCTTACTGTTCTCCCTTGGCAACCAAAGCCTCTCCATCATTGGTATGGCTTCTTCCTCTCTCATCGCTCATCATATTCTTGCAATCTTTCTTAAAATGGCCCTCCTTATGGCAGTAGTAGCATCTCTTTCCTCCAAATCTCGGTTTAGAGTGCGCTCTCCCATAGCTTTGTCCTCTACCTTATGGTTTGTCCCGGTAGTAGCCATGTATGTTACTACCATACCGAGTTGCTGGCATTCCTCTAATGAATAGCCCTTCTCCACTTGATGTTTCCCTCATCTTGGCTTTGAAATCATGAGCCCTTATAGCATTAATCACAATTTCTTTGGTTAGTGTATCTCTTCCATATTCAAAAGCATTAATCAAACTTTCAAAATAATCAGGAAGAGAATTCAACAACATAATAGCCAATTGTTCATCCGGGAATGTTATACTACAACTAGCTAAATCATGAACTAGTTTATTAAACACATCAAGATTATCTTACAACTCTTTATCAGGATCCGTTTTAAAAGCAAAGATTCATTTTAAAAGATAAATCTTATTAGGGAGTGTCTTGGTAAGAAACAACTCATCTAGTTTCTTCCAAATGACAACTGGATCTTCTGAGTCTCCACACTCCCTGGTCACACTATCCGACATGTACAGAAAGATGGTGTTGTACGCCATCTTCTTTATCTCATTCCGTTGGACCTCCGTGATACTTGCTGGAAAAGTGTCATCTTCTCCAATCGTCAAGTCCACCTTGAACCGCTTTGATTTTTTGCTTCCAAAGGACAAAGTCTCCATTTCCATCAAACTTCTCAACAATGAAGTTTGAACCCATCTTGCAGAGAAAATCCCAAGATTTATGCAGCACCCACGATTGCTTTCCAACCGTCTTCTTTGCAACTTCTAAATCTCAAGAACACGATCAAATCTTGATCACAACACTGTTCTTGAACCTCAAGAACCCGATTAGATCTTGAACTCGGCACCGTCTTTGAATCACCCAAGAAATTTCCTTTGATTCTTAGAGTCTTGCTCCGATACCCCCTGTTCAACTCTGATACCCGCTGTTGCTAGCTCTGATACCACTATTGGAAAATCACCTTCTTGCGAAATCCCAGGTTGTGATTTTTCCAAACACCCCAAATCCACAATGATTTGGACAGAACAGAAATCAAACAATCAAATAAAGAACACAAGCAATTGTTATCAAGGTTTGGCAATGTGCCTTCATCCCCGTAAGCTCCTCCGAGCTCTCTGCACTAAATCAATTGAGTTCTTACAATTACAGCAACATCTTCAAGAACTCTCTTGTTCTTGAAGAACAAAAGAAGAGAAAAAGAAAGTGATAAGAACTAAATGTTTCCTTAGAATTTTCCCCAAGATAATTCCAATTACAAAGCCCTTGAATGCTCAATCTAGACTACTCTTTCTCTAAACAACCAGCCTCTCTTGAATGAGTCTCTCTTGTGTGTTCTGTGTCTTTGCACTCTCACACTTGTATGTCATTCACATCACATGTCTTGTTGTTCCTTCTAGATGACCATTTATATAGGGCAATGACTTCCTCAACCAATCTTTGAGATCAATCTCAACCCTTAGATCTTAAGAACCAAAGTCTCATGGCTCTCTAAGAGTTTAAGTAATCTTGTATGTTTTAACCAAGTCCCACGCACCATCTCAAAGAGGCTTAAAACTATGTACCATGTGTGCCTAGCGCTGCGGCTCAGAACAAGGTAGGCTGCGGCGCACAACAGGGCAACACTTCACCATCTGCTGGAGGCCGTGGTGTCCAAGGCTGAGCCGCGACGCGACCTGGAGGAGAAGAGTCTTGGACTTGCTGGAGGCCACAGCGCCTAAGGCTGGGCCGCGACGCATACTAGGACCTGATGCTGAACTTCCATCCGTTTAATTCTTTGACAAATCCCAACATGCGTCATATCTACCTTGAGGATAAAGCAAAACCCACCCAGGATGCTTAAAGAAGACTCAACTCACACATGAAAGAGGTATTCAAGGAAGAGGTATTAAAACTATTAGATGTTGGCATTATCTACCCCATCTCAGACAGTAAATGGGTAAGTCTGGTCCAAGTTGTTCCGAAAAAGAGTGGTATTATAGTAGTAAAAATGAAGATGAGGAGCTAATACCTATAAGAATAACCACTGGTTGGAGGGTATGCATTGATTACAGAAGACTAAACAAGGTGACCAAAAAAGAACACTTCCCCTTACCCTTCATTGATAAGATGTTAGAGAGATTAACTGGCCATAGCTACTACTGCTTCTTGAATGGGTATAATAGTTACAACCAGATTGCCATAGCACCAGAAGACCAAGAAAAAACCACTTTCACATGCCCTTTCAGCACATTTACTTACAGAAGGATGTCATTCGGTTTATACAATGCACCAACCACCTTTCAAAGATGTATGATGAGCATTTTTTCTGACATAGTGGAGAAATTTATTGAGGTATTTATGGATGATTTTAGTGTATTTGGTTCTAATTTTGATGAATGCCTCAATCATCTGAAGAGCGTCTTCAAGAGATGTGAAGAATGCAACTTAGTGCTAAATTGGGAAAAATGTCACTTTATGGTTCAACAAGGCATTGTGTTAGGTCATTCCATTTCAAACAAAGGTATTGAGGTAGACAAGGTTAAGACCGACATCGTTTCAAAGTTTTCGCCTCCTCTAACAGTCAAGGGTGTCAAAAGTTTCCTTAGATATGTTGGATTCTACAGATGATTCATCAAGGACTTTTCTAAGACCTCTAGACCTCTTTGTGCACTGTTAGCTAAAGATACCAAGTTTGAATGGACTGACGACTGTATGAAAGCTTTCAACACATTGAAGAACGTGCTCACCTTCACACCAGTAATGATGGCATCTGATTAGAGTCTTTCATTTGAGCTGATGTATGATGCCAGTGACTTCGCCTTGGGAGCTATCTTGGGCCAGAGAGTCAATAAGGTACCTCATGCTACTTATTATGCTTCTAGAACTTTAAATGATACTCAGCTAAATTATTCTACTACTGAAAAATAATTGTTAGCTGTTATTTTTGCTTTGGAGAAGTTTAGATCATACCTGATTAGCTCTAAGGTTATTGTTTTTACTGATCATGCTGCTTTAAGATATTTGTTTCCTAAGAAAGATGCAAAGCCTAGGTTAATCAGATGGGTACTCTTATTGCAAGAGTTTGACTTGGAGATTAAAGACAAGAAGGGCAGTGAGAATGTGGTTGCAGATCACCTATCTAGGCTACCTCATGAGGACGACAAAAATGAGCTACTTTTGAATGAGAACTTCCCCGATGAACAATTGTTCGCATTAGAGGTAACACTTCCATGGTATGCAAATATTATCAATTATATAACTGCTAAGGTTTTTCTTTCAGGTATGTCCAGTCAAGAAAAGAAAAGATTGATATCTATGTCTCGACACTACTATTGGGATGACCCCTATTTATTCAAATTCTGTCCTGATCAAATCATCAGAAGGTGTGTCTTCGAGGACGAGTGTTTGAGCTTACTGCAACATTTCCATCAGTTTGCTTGTGGATGACATTTTGGGGCTAAGAGAACAGCTCTTAAGCTATTACAATCTAGTTTTTATTGGCCTAATTTGTTTAAAGATACATTTTCATTTTGCAGCTCATGTGATAAATGCCAGAGGACAGGTAACATCTCATCCCGGAATCAGATGCCATTACAAAATATTCATGTAGTCGAGCTTTTTGATGTATGGGGTATTGATTTCATAGGTCCATTTCCTAACTCGTATGGGTATTGATACATTCTTGTGGGTGTGGATTATGTGTCCAAATGGTCGAGGCTATCCTCTCAAAGACAAATGATCACAAAGCGGTTCTGAAGTTTTTACAAGATAACATCTTTACTCAGTTTGGGACCCCAAGAGCAATAATCAATGATGGAGGCAGCCACTTCCATAATCAGTCTTTTGCTGCCCTGATCAGGAAGTATGGGATCACCTATAAAATTGGCACTCCATATCACCCTCAAACCAGTGGCCAAGTGGAGATAAGTAACTGAGAGATCAAAAGCATCTTGGAGAGAACTGTGAATCCTAGTAGGAAGGATTGGTCTTTGCGCCTGAATGATGCTCTATGGGCATATAGGACAGCTTACAAAATACCAATTGGCATGTCTCTATACCGATTAGTCTTTGAGAAAGCATGCCATCTATTGGGGGAGTTAGAGCATCGAGCATATTGGTCATAAACCAGTTCAATTTTGACATGAAACAAGCGGGTGAGAAGAGAAAGCTGCACTTAAACAAGCTGGAAGAATTAAGGTATGATGCATATGAGAATGCCAATCTCTACAAAGAAAGGACCAAAGCCTATCACGATAAACAGCTGGTTAGGAAAGAGTTTCATATGGGACAAAAGGTGTTGCTCTATAATTCACGATTAAGATTGTTCCCAGGCAAACTCAAGTCTCGATAGTCTGGTCCTTATGTGGTCACCAAGGTCTTTCCTCATGGTGCTTTGGAAATCTATGGTTCCGACAGCACTCGGACATTCACAGTAAATGGACATAGAGTCAAGCTATACCTTGAAATCCAATTGCTACCAATAGATGAAGATTTAGCACTCTAGTCTGTCCAGTATACAGCAGCACCAAGAGCACTTGAGCCACATGAGGTGGACCTTAAGTGTTCCCTTCTAAGAGAGTAGCACTGAAGCTACTATAGAGAGTGTTTGAGCAGTTTCGACTTTGATAAACATGTAGCTCAAATGCCTCTATTGAGATCAGTGGTACTGAGGCCACTGAATACGGTACATTTTTATTTATGTTTATTGTCTTTATTATTTTTAAATTTTTCGTCATTACTTTAGTTAGTCTAGTGGTACTGTACAGTCTGACTCACTGCGATCGAGCGCATATCACAGTGTGCTCGAGTGCACTCTTGCATTGCGCCCAATGGTGCGCGAACACAATCACTTGCACACACCTGCGCACAAGTGCGATTGATCGCACTTCACAGTGCGATAGAGCGCACTTGAGGCAGAGAATCACGTGCATATTTTAAGTCATTTTGTTTTCCCCTCACTCTCACTCTCACTTTTGGTACACTCTCACTCTCTTACACTCACCACCGCACTTACAACCTCTGCACTCATCGCACCACCGCACATACACAACCGGTCATCCCACACCATCGTCTCCATCCCATCTCCACCAGCAAGTAATTCCCATTTTGCCCTTCATTCACACACACGGTCACTTCCCATATCCTCTTATTTACGGTTGTTTTTATTGAATAAATTATTATTTTTAAGAAATCAATTCATATATATTGTTTTTCTTGTGCTCTTGAGTTATTTCTGGTGGTTTTGCAGGAGGGTGAGAACTTTTTGGAAGTATTAGCCACAACTAGGTTTACAGGTCACACACCACCTATTTGAGAAAAATCCTAACTTAGTGCGCTCGAGCGCAAGAGGGCTGTGATCGAGCACAGAGGCAGAGTGCGATCAAGTGAATTATACTGAGATAAAGCGCAGAGGCAGATTCTATCCAACATGCCTAAACATGCTGCCTCCACATCCCACACCTCGAGAAGCTGCACACAGTCTTCCCAACCCAGCTTTGAAAAACAGGAGATCTTATTCGAGACCACATTCAACATTGACGATGATTTCAAAAAGTTTGAAGCCAGTCAATGGACTGTCCAGGAATTCAAGCGCTGTGGTTTTGAAGAGGCTATTCAAGCCTATCAGCGCTACTGCCTATACCCGGTTCGTGGTTCAGTTTTATGAGAACCTATCTTTTGATTGCAGCAGGCCGGGTGTCTTGTCCTCATCTATTCAGGGCAAGTACATTGACGTGACATCTTCAAATATAGGTGTTGCCCTCTATTGTCATGATGAGTATTCGCCTGAGGGTTCCCAGTTGGACGAGTAGCCGAAGTCCTTTTCCCTTGCCACCATCATAGAGGACATGTGTGCTGGGCAGTATACAAACAAGCACAACAATGCCAGGAGCTGGTCCAAGTTGCCTCTACAACTCTGGCTTATGGATTCCATTCTACAGTGTAATATGTGTCCACTGGGACACAAGACACAGAGGCGTGACCAGTTCCTCTAGACACTGTATACCTTTCATCGAGGCCACTGGTACTTTATCCCGGCTATCATCTGGGGCCAGCTTCATAAGTTCTGGGACCATTTCCATGTATGCCTGGGGGCTCCCATTCTCGTTCCTCATCTCATACATTTTCAAGAAGAAAGGAATTAAGGGGACCTCCATAGATGGGCCAATGAGGGAGCACCCCTTCTTCGGCAAGACTCAGTGGACCCAGAGCTAGTCACACATGCCTAGAGGACTCTGGGGACCTACACCAGCCGCTGAGAGGGTAGAGGACGATCTTATGGAGACAAAGGACCCCGCAATTAGCCAGACTTGGGAGGAGAACCATACGGACATGAGACCCACTGAGTACCAGCACATCACTGAGGAGATGTCCTCCTTCCGATGTGAGCTAGCTGATATTCGACGAGAGGATCGAGAGGCTACATGCCTTGTTCATCAGCGCATCAACGGGTTAAAGGCACACTTTGTGAGGCAAGAAACGATGCTCCAGGCCATTCTAGATCGACTACCTCCCGCCCCTGGTGCCTTATCTTCCGCACCACCTGGAGACCATCAGTAAGAGTGGTGCACCGTCTGGCTGAAGACGTAAAACTTAGCGCTCATGGGAGGCACCCCACAATATATCCTTTTATTTTTATTATTTTTCACATTTCTTGTTAGTATTTATTTTTATGTTGACCTTTTGTTTTTCTCGTAACTGTTTAATTTTAGTATCTTTTGTTTTCCAGTATTACTTTCGTTTTTCTTTTTCACGGACAATGTGTGTGCATCTGTTCAAGTTTGGAGGTGTGATGCCAGCCAGCTAGTTCTCCATCTCCCAGGTTAGATCTTTCCATGTTATTCACACATTGGGGACAATGTGTAATTTAAGTTTGGGGGTATGAGAGACACATTCACACACTCTGTCCCAGTTTTTTTAATAGTATTAAAAAGATAAATGCATGTTCATGTTATTTCAAAATTTTCATTGATCTAAACAAATATTGTGATACAATTTCATTAGTGAGCTTAAAATTCTGAACAAATGATCTGATAAATAGAGTTTTAAAAATTTAGTTACTCACTTTAGGCATTTGAGAACTCACAAGTTTGATCTAAACCTGACACAAGCACATTAGCAAATAATTGTGTGGGGTATGACATACAATTTTAATATGTATGTGTCCATGGCTTAACTATAACCGGATGACTTGTTAAATGAACACTTTGGCATAGGAAAGTAGAAATTTTTTTTATTACACAAAAAGAGAAAAAAATGCTCATAATGATCATTAAATAAACTTTTCACTGAGTAACTGGACCTCTTACCTCAGTAAGTAGTGAATGTTCACGTCAAAAGGTGAGAATTTTGCTCATGACGATCATTAAATAAAATTTTCACTAAGTAAGTGGACCTCTTATCTCAGTAAGCAGTGAGTGTTCACGTCAAAAGGTGGGAATTTTGCTTAGCAGCATTAAGTCCAGTTAGTTTCGTAGCCTTTTTTACTCGAGTTAGTAAGTCCTTAGGGGTGTCTTTACACCTAATGCCCTAAAACCATCTGGTTTGGGAGTCATTGAAGAAGTGGAATCCACCTCCCTTACCTCAAAGGTTAGTAAAGCCAAAGAAAGATAAATTGCTTGATATTTTTGAAACTTTGAGAAAAGTAGAAATTAACATTCCCTTATTAGATGCAATTAAACAAATTCCTGCTTATGTTAAATTTTTAAAAGATTGTTGCACTAATAAAAGAAAGTTTCAGGAACATGAAATAGTGGCTTTAATTGAAGAGGTAAGTGCGGTATTGTTAAGAAAACAACCACCAAAGCTAAAAGATCCAGATAGTTTTACCATTCCTTGCAAGATAGGTGACCAGTTTTTTGAGTGTGCACTATTGGATTTAGGAGCAAGTGTCAATTTGCTGCCATACACGGTAGTTGAAAAGCTAGGTTTGGGGGTGCTTCAACCAACCTCCATCACTTTGCAATTGGCAGACAGAAGCATCAAAAGACTAAGAGGTATTCTTGAGAATGTCCTGGTAAAGGTAGGTGAATTTATTTTACCTGTTGATAGAATGCACTCTCCCATGGCTTTGTCCTCTACCTTGTGGTTTATCCCGATAGTAGCCATGTATGTTGCTGCCATATCGAGTTGCTGGCCTTCCTCTAATGAACAACCCTTCTCCACTTAATGTTTCCTTTATCTTGGCTTTGAAATAATGAGCCCTTATAGCATTAATCACAATTTCTTTGGTTAGTGTATCTCTTCCATATTCAATAGCATTAATCAAACTTTCAAAATAATCAGGAAGAGAATTCAACAACATAACAGCCAATTGTTCATCCAGGAATGTTATACTACAACTAGCCAAATCCTGAACTAGTTTATTAAACACATCAAGATTATCTTGCAACTCTTTATCAGGATCTATTTTAAAAATAAAGATTCATTTTAGAAGATAAATCTTATTAGGGAGAGTCTTGGTAAGAAACAACTTATCTAGTTTCTGCCAAATGACAGCTGGATCTTCTGAGTCTCCACACTCCCTGGTCACACTATTCGACATGTGCAGAAAGATGGTGTTGTACGCCATCTTCTTCATCTCATTCTACTTGACCTCCGTGATACTTGCTAGAAAAGTGTCATCTTCTCCAATCGCCAAGTCCACCTTTTGTTGCATAAGAACCGCTTTGATTTTCCGCTTCCAAATAGCAAAGTCTCCATTTCCATCAAACTTATCAACAATGAAGTTTGAACCCATCTTGTGGAGAAAATCCCAATATTTATGCAGCACCCACAATTGCTTTCCAACCGTCTTCTCTGCAACTTCTAAATCTCAAGAACACGATCAAATCTTGATCACAACACCATTCTTGAACCTCAAAAACCCGATCAAATCTTGATCCCAGCACCGTTCTTGAATCACCCAAGAAGTTTCCTTTGATTCTTGGAGTCTTGCTCCGATACCCCCTGTTCAACTCTGATACCCGCTGTTGCTAGCTTTGATACCACTATTGAAAAATGACCTTCTTGCAGAATCCCAAGTTGTGATCTTTCCAAACACCCCAAATCCATAATGATTTGGACAGAATATAAATCAAACAATCAAAGAAAGAACACAAGCAATTGTTATCAAGGTTCGACAATGTGCCTACGTCCCCGTGAGCTCCTCCAAGCTCTCTGCACTAAATCAATAGAGTTATTATAATTACAGCAACACCTCTTCAAGAACCCTCTCATTCTTGAAGAACGAAAGAAGAGAAAAAGAAAGTGATAAGAACTAAATGTTTTCCTGGAATTTTCCCCAAGAAAATTCCAATTATAAAGCCCTTGAATCCTCAATCTAGACTACTCTCTCTCTAAACAACCAGCCTCTCTTGAATGAGTCTCTCTTGTGTGTTCTGTGTCTTTGTACTCTCACACTTTCATGTTATTCGCATCACATGTCTTGTTGTTTCTCCTAGATGACCCTTTATATAGGGCAATGACTTCCTCAACTAATCTTTGAGATCAATCTCAACCCTTAGATCTCAAGAACCAAAGTCTCATGGCTCTCTAAGAGTCTAAGTAATCCTGTGCGTTTTAACCAAGTCCCATAGACCATCTCAAAGAGGCTTAAAACCATATACCATGTGTGCCTGGCGCCGCGGCTTAGAATAGGGCAGGCCACGGCGCACAATAGGGCAACATTTCACCATCTGCTGGAGGCTGCGGTGCCCAAGGCTGAGCCGCGGTGCAACCTAGAGGGGAGGAGTCCTAGACTTGCTAAAGGTCACGGCGCCCAAGGCTGGGTAGAGGCGCACACCAGGACCTGATGCTGAACTTCCATCCGTTTAATTCTTTGACAAATCCCAACAGAGTTAATCATGGATTTAACCTTTATAGCTAGAATCATAAACCTTATCATGCTTTCTATCATTCTTTATTCAATCAAAGATTGAAACTTTAATTAGAGTTCTAAACCCAATCTATGGTGGCTATGATACCATATATAAGATCTCAAATAAATATCCTTAATCCCATTGAATCACCATATAAGAGTAAAAAAATGTAATATAAAATAGATAGAAAGAGCACATACATTGCTTAGGATCCATGGTTGATGACGTACCAGAATCTTTGATCAAGCCAAGGAATCAATCCTTAGGTAAACAATATGTACTTCCCCTCCTTGGTTCTCCTTTAGTACACTAGCTCTCAATGGGTCAAGCTTTTCTCAATGTGGACATTTCTTATATTTTATATAGTAATCTAATTATCCGCCCATCAAAAGTCTAAAGGTCTACTATGACCTACTCCAGCTAGCCCATATTAGACACATTAGAGTATTAGGCCAACTGTAAATAGATTGTTTTATTGGGCTCTCTTTACGTCTCACTTGATAGACTAATATTTAGCTCGTTTTATGACAAAACTCAATAAGCCTCAATTAATGTAAGCACATATTATAAAATAATTCTAACATTTAGATGCTGATAAATAATAATTAAAGGAAAAAAATATAATTGATTAATTTTGGTGACTTGAAATTATACTGAGAAATAACTGGACAAGTGAAGCAAAGATAAGGTAGATGATGCCACTGGCATTTCCAAATGCCAATAGTGATTGTTCAGTTTGGGTCGATTAAAACCAATCTTTCCATTAATTGGACAACATCAAAAACATTATATGAGTGATGGGATTGGCTTGGATATGCTTTTCAGCTTTGACTATGGTACACATAATTTAGATTAAACCAATTGCTTATTGATCATCACTCATTAATCAATGTCACATTAATGTTGATGTGGAGCAGCAGCAGTTAATGGGCGAGGAAAAGTCCAATGGTGAAGATATATGTTGCCAATGAAGATTTGCTTTGGAGGTCAAAGTTAAGGTCCTGGGATTACAAGGTGTAAGGTTTCATTTTCACATTATGAGAGTTATTTATCCGATTTATATATTGGTTATTTATCTGAATTGTTCTAATATTGTGAGTTTTTGTATCAATAAAGTGATGACATAAATTTATATTATAATCAAATTATTTATTGTAATACTTAAATGTAACATCACATCAATAAAAAAAGGTATTAGTATTTTTCACTTAAAAATTAATGCAAACATATTATGTAACAAAAAATATTTTACTACAATCATTCATCATTCATTAGATCTAAAATCAAACCCGTACAAGAATTTATTAAATCTTACAAACCATCGTTTACAAATTAATTACGTTAAATCATTTCACACAAAGGTGAAACAACTTTAGTTTAATACAAACAATACAAAAATAAATAAAAATTAGATTTTAAAGGCGTTTGATCAATCTAATTCTTTAAAACTTCAACACTAATATATATTTGGTCTTAAAATCTTTATAACATGAACATAGGATAAGTAAATCAATTTAATAAGATTTTGGAAAGCATATTGAAAGTCTGAAATAAATATTTTCACATGTACAAACGATTTCTTTAACTAAAAAGTATTAAAAAGAAAAATACTCTTCACATATTTAAATTCTTATTGACCTTTTTTCTTTTTATGGAAGCTAAGATTTATTGTTAGAGAATTTCTAAAAGGAAAAAAAGAAACAAAATGAGAATATACATATAAACACAAGAAATATATATCACAATCCAAACTAATTTATCAAAATAAAGATGTAGTCCATTAATCTTTAAAATAATTATATTTTAAATATATATATAATATAATGATATAATAATCAAATTATTAATTTAAATTAAATTAAAATATTTTAACCGTAACTCAACCTAACCAAATCTATCAAATTCAAAGTATTTTCATGTACAAGCCACCCAAGCCAAATCAACTTTTGAAAACCACACCCAATCCAATTAAAATTTCTTAACTACTTGTACTATTTTTTTTTGGTCATCTTGGCAACAAGCAGAGACACCCATGAATTAAAATAAGGGGCACAATTCACAAACTTACCGCAGGCCACAAAATTTTAAGACCCTTCGCCGCGTCAATGCCGTCCGCCACCGCCACAACCCGATCCATCAAAATCATCCATTTGCAGCACTCGGACACGACGTCGTATTACTCCTCCACCTATTCATCTTCTTCCTTCTTTAACGGTCTCTATTCCAGGCGGATGTCGAAAATCCAGCACACGACGCTTGTCCAGTGGATCGAGCTCTTTCTGCCTTGCTCTCGTTCGATTAGGACCTACAAATGGCAGGATTACTTCCAGACAGATCTCATGGCCGGGACCACTGTTGGCATCATGCTAGTGCCTCAAGTGATTATTTTCCTCTCCTTTTCTTTTTTTTGGGGAAATGTTTTTCTCCTTTGTTATATGAACAGGAGTACTTATTTCTTTTGGTTTTTAGCTTGAAAAAATGTTTTGTAATTCGGTTGTTATATTTTGTTGTTTTTATTAGTTTCGGTTTTTGAAAAGATGAACTAGTCAACTCAGCTTTATTTTTTCTTTTTTTTTGTTGGTTTAGTTTAGTGGATTTTTTGGGCTTTAAATTGCTGTTTTCTCATTTATTTCGGTTTCTAAAAGCTGCAAAGGCTACATTTATGGTTTTTGTTTTGTTCTCTTGATTTCCTTTTTTTAATACCAGCAATAAATTACTGTTTGTTTGGTGAGAAAACAGGGAAAAGAAAAGAAATATACATGTGTTCTCTTTGTTTAATGAGGCTTAAGACAGCTCAAGTTCGTCTGGAGGTTTTGTGCTAAACGATGATGTAATTTTTGAGCTTCAATTTTCTTTTGTTTTCCTATACTTTCTCGGTAACCAAACAGACTTTTTTTCTACTATATAATTACGCTTTTTCAACAATCTCCATATTCGTATGCGCTTGTTGATGGTAACCATTTTCACGTCTAATTCACCAAATTTGTGTTTGTTATCTGTTGAGTAGTCGTGTTTAATAGGTGTTTCACTTAACTATTCATGATTCGATAGATTTTTTTCCCCTCTTTTCCCCCCCAATTCTGGTGACCATTTTCACGTCTAATTCACCAAATTTGTGTTTTGAGGTATCCGTTGATTAGCGGTTGTTAACAGGTGTTTCACTTAACTATTGATGATCGGATATATTTTTCCGGTCTCCCCCCCTCCCAAATCTAGCGAGCCTCTTATTTTAGTTTTACTGGTTCAATACCCATCATTTTTTGTTTTTAATATAATTTTACTTATCAAACAAAAAATAAAGAGAATCTGATTTTGCTTTGTGCGGATAGGCTATGGTTTACTCAAGCACTAAACTGTTGATGATTAGATAGATTTTTTCTTTAGTTCCGATTATTCAACCTGCAAATGGTTGAGATTACTAGAAAGTTGACTTCAATTATAGTAGAGGGATCGATGCTTTGTCTTGATTTGTTCTGCATAGAATCAGGCACTTAAATGATTGATCATAAAATTTACATGTTTTGAAAATGTATGCTTGCTTATTGCAAATCATTTGCTTTCTTACTACCACTATTATTTTAATGAGATTCTGCTGTTGCTTTTTTTATACATGAATCGATTAGATTGTTGAATATTGTTTGTCGTATATGACCAGGCCATGTCATATGCGAAATTAGCTAGGCTTTAACCAATATTTGGGATATGTAAGTTCACAGTAAGATTTTCAATTATATTTACACTGCATAAAAAATTTATGGAACGTTTTTATAACTTTATCCTCATCCAAAATTGCAAACCCAAATTTTTTGGATTGAGGGGATTATTCCCCAACCGCCCACCCCCCCCCCCCCCCCCAAAAAAAAAGGAAGAGAAAAGGATTCTTTTCCAACTGAATGTAGGATGAAGAATTTGACACTTGCCCTTTCAAAATTTATGGATGCACACACTAAGAGAATTTTGCCTTGTGGAAATATGATTGAAATCTTGAAAGTGGAACTTAAACATTATAATTTCACAATAATTTTTTTTAAACCATTTTTCACTGTTCTTGGTACCATCACAGTACTGATGGATAGTAATTTAAATATTATTGAATTGCTGCTTCCGCACTCACATGCTGCATCCACAGTTCTATTGAATAATCTTCTTTGATATTGGTACTTAATCACAATTTATTATTTTTCCCACTTTTTACGTCTATATTGCATCTTCCTTGTTACTTGAATTCTTATTTTGATTTTGTGAGGCAGACTCTGTTTTTGTGCCAGTATTTATCTATGCCATATTTGGGTCATCTCACCAGCTTGCCATAGGTCCAGTAGCATTGGTTTCTCTCCTGGTTTCTAATGTTCTCAGCGGAATTGTTGATTCATCTGGTGAATTATATACAAAACTAGCCATTTTATTGGCACTTATGGTTGGAATGCATAATGGGGGCCCCTGAGGTACTATTTCTCATTTATTTTTTTTGTCTTCATGCAATTAGCTGCAGCATGCAGAATGTGTCATTTGCGTGAGCAACTGATTTTGTGTGTCTTTGCGCGCACACCTTGTTTGTGGTTTGAACCCAAGTACTCAACTCAACTCAACTTTAATCTCAAATTAGTTAAGAGTCACTTATCAAAAAAAAAAAAAAAAAAATTCCCAAACTAGTTCGAGTCAGCCACATGAATCATTTTCCTCCATTTTGTACTATTTGTGTTGGTTTCAAGATATCTAAAATAGTTCTATACCAAATGAATATCCAAATTTACCATTTCTTTTTGTTGGAAAAGTAGTGTTGAGAATCTTATAGGATTCTTAATGTGTGTCATAGTAGGCTTAGATTATATCTATCTTATCTAATTGTTGTGTCCTAGTTTTATTAGACTTAGTATTCATAAGTCTATATATTAGGCTATTTGTGTTCTATTCAATCAGTCAATAAGACAGAGAGTTTCTTTCAGTGATTGTTTTCAACATGTTATTAGCCTTTTACAACTTTCATGGCTGCGTCTGACATTATTCATCAGTCATCTTGCTCTCATACATTCCAACAAAATGGGATTGCAGAGTGAAAAAATCATCATCTTATGGATACTACTCGTACTTTCTTATTTCATATGCTTGTCGCCAAATTGTTTTGGAGTGTGACCGTTCTTACTACATGTTACTTAATTAACCATATGCCATTCTCTATTTTTGATGGACAATCTCCGACTCCGTGCTCTTTCCTAGGGATGTTACCTTCCACTTACATTCTCGTATTTTTGGGTCTGTTTGTTTTGTTTATCAGTCTAGGAGTTGACAAACTTGACCCACGCTCTATCAAATATATTTTCTTAGGCTATTCTCGTACACATAAAGGTTATCAGTGTTATAGTCAATCACTACAAAGGTACTTTGTTTGTGCTTATGTTACATTCTTTGAGTCTTCCCCATATTACTTTGAGTCTCATTCTATCTCTGATTTGGTTGATTCATTTTCTTGTCTCTATCTGTTCCAATACCCCGCTTACATAGTCATAGTTAGATCCTCCTCCTTCTTTGTCCGATCCTCCGTTGCAAGTTTAATACCATCATCCGTGTCCTTCCACCTCTGCTGCTCCACCAATTGCTCCCTTGTTGACAAATCCTGATTCTTCTTTCACTTCATCTTCTGAGGATGATCGCCCTATTGCTCTTCGTAAAGGTAAATGCTTATGTACTACTTATTCAATTGCTAATTTCGTGTTTTTTGATCATTTATCTCCTTCATATGCTTTGTTTGTTGCATTGGTCTCTTCTATCTTTATTCCTAAATCCATTGCAAAAGCTTTGTTTCATCCTGGGTGGAAATGAGCTATGGATAAAGAGATACATGCCTTGAATACTAATGATACGTGGGACTTGGTTCCTCTTCCATCGGGAAAATCTGTTATTGGGTGTCACTGCGTCTATACAGTAAAGGTTCATCCTGATGGTACTATTGACAGATTAAAAGCTCGCCTTATAGCAAGGGTATATACATGTATATGGTATTGACTATGTTGAGACATTCTCTCCCGTAGCTAAGATTACGTCTGTTCGTGTGTTTATCTCTCCAGCAGCTACTTTTCATTAGCCTCTACATCAGTTGGATGTGAAAAATGTGTTTCTAAATGTTGATTTTCAAAAATAAGTATACATGGAGCAGCCACCCGGATTTGTTGCTAAGGGGAGTTTAGGTAAGTATATCGATTAAAGAAATCCCTATATGGATTGAAACATTCTCCTCGAGAATGGTTTGGTCAGTTTAGTGAAGTAGTGATTGATTTTGGCCTCACCAGATGTGGCGTAGATCATTCTGTATTTTATAAACACAGTGAGGCAGGTAGAATATTGCTAATTGTATATGTTGATGATAATGTTAATACAAGAGATGACAAAGAAGGAATTCTTGCACTAAAACAGTTCTTGAGTACTAAGTTTTGACAAAAGATTTGCGACAATTGAGTTATTTTTTTGGTATCGAGGTTTCTAGATCTCGTCATTGTGTTTTTCTATCTCAGCGTAAATATGTTCTTGATTTGTTGACTGATATCAGAATGTTAGGGTGTAAGCCTATAGATAGTCTTATGGATCCCAACACAAAACTTGTAGTTGATCAAGGTGACTTTCTGATACAGGGCAAATAGGTGTTTGGTTGGAAAATTGATTTATTTGATCGTTACTAGGCTTGATATTTCATTTGTAACAAGTGTGGCTAGTCAATTTCTCGATGCTCCACAAACTAGTCATTGGGATGCTGTTATTCAAATTTTGAGATATCTTAAAAATGCTTTTGGTTGTGGTTTACTTTATCAAAATCATGGTCATGCTCAAATTGAATGTTATATTGTTGCAGATTGGGCCGACTCTCCATCTGATAGAATCCACTACTGGATATTATGTATTTGTTGGAGGTAATTTAGTATCATGGAAAAGTAAGAAACAAATCATGGTTGCTAGGTCGACTGTTAAATTCGAATATAGAGCAATGACACATACTACTTGTGAGATAGTTTGACTAAAGCAGTTGTTAGCAGAACTTGGGTTTAACCAGTCAAGTCCTATGAGCTTGGTGTGTGACAATCAAGCAACTATTCATATTGTAAATAATCTAGTGTTTCATGAGAGAACTAAACATATTGAAGTTGATTGTCATGTTGTTCGAGAAAAGTTTCTACAAAATGTGATTAGTACCAAACATGTGAAGTCGACAGATCAGTTAGCAGATTTATTTACTAAACCATTGGATGCTTCTCGAGTTCGATTTATTTTTAACAAACTGGTTGCATATGATATCTATGCTCCAACTTGAGGGGGAGTATTGAGAATCCTAATAGGATTTTTAATGAGTGTCCTAGTAGGCTTGGACGATATTTATCTTATCTAATTGTTGTATCCTAGTCCTATTAGACTTAGTATTCATAAGCCTATATATTGGGTAATTGTATTATTTTAATTCAATTAATAAGGCAGAAAATTTCTTTCATTCTTATTTTCAACAACCTTATCCAGATGTGCCTGGCCTCGGAGAGTCTTGCAGATGTATCTAGATCTCTGTTCTGCTGAAAGGTTTCTCATGGTTATGATGCACTTGTCCATGTTATTAAAAATCAAATATTGTGACCAACGCTTTCTGGGCTTACTAAATTGACAGTTGTCACTGTGTTGGGGAATTGTAAATAGAGACTAGTGGCACAATAATTCTGCATCTTCTTTCAATGACTGTATTTGGCCTAATATTTCAATGGTTTAGAATATGCTTATCCCTGAATATGTGGTTTATTTGCTAGTTTGTTGTATCCTGCAGCTGTCTTGGGGCATCTTCCTGGCACTACAGTTTACAGAAATGTTAAGCAGTATCCGGAAGCATATACTTACCATGGAATTGTGATTGTTCGGAGTGATGCACCTATCTATTTTGCAAATACAAGTTACATTAAAGACTGGTGAAGAGTTGTGCTTTCATAAGTTTGAAATAATCTGAGACACTTTCTTGCCTTGCATCCAAGAATGTTTCTTAGTTGAGTTTTACTTCCAAATTCCCATATTAAGAAGAAAGAAAATTTAAGTCATCCAGATTTTCTCTGACTGGTTGCGGGAATATGAAGTTGCTGTTGACAAATCTATAAGACGTGGGCTGGAGGTAGAAAGAATTTATTTCGTGATTTTAGAGATGTCTCGTAAGTCTTACCCTTCCTGTGCTTTATGTTTACATTGTGAAGAACCACATGTTATATACGCTTCTCCAGTCGAGCTCAAATGTGAGGTGCTTGCTTTTTGAAAGCTTGCTAAAATCAGTGATTTTATTCCACGTGTCAAGAATTTTGCATGTAATACTGTTACCATGATTTTTCCTTTATCCGCCCTTTTTACATCTCTTTTACTCTTGCAAATATGTTAGTGATTGCAAGTGGGCTGTTTGTAGGATGTAACTTTTGGTGTACCTATTTACAAAAGCATTTGTTAAATCCTGCCAGATAGGAGCCTGCCAGAATTAGTGGTTTAACTTTTACTTAAACTTAGTGGCTAATTAAAATTGCTAAGTCACTTGGGTGACTTTTGTTGCTCTCTTTGGTATGTTCACGCATGTCTTTTTTCTAATTGGTTTTATGGATTCAAGTATTTATTCGCAAACAGATAAAAAGCTAAAATCCACAATGTTTTATTTGATCCAACTTATTATTTTGGTCCAATGGCTGAGCTGCACAATGGAGGTTAGCCCTATCCCATATGTTGAACCTCATAATTCCTGATGAAGGCAGGATTGCATCCTAGGTCCTTTTCACAATGACAGGAGGATGTTAGCAGCTCTGCTAGCGGGCGTCTTTTTGAGTGCGACTCCTCTGCTGTAAACATTGTGAAGTAAATCCTGCGATACACATAGATTTAGATTATAAAGTGGTCCGCACTAAATCCCAAATTTTAGGAGTCCAAATCCATGTGCAAAAACAGTATATTGTAGGCTTTACTTCCCAATTTTTATAGCAGAGGAGTTGCACTCGCCTTTTTTAGATACAGCTTATTGGTTAAATCTTACCTGGAACAAGATGTGCATGTGGGCAGTGAGCTTAAAGATCATCATCATCTCGAATGATCTTTGCGTCCTGTGCTTCTTACTGATGAGCATTCATTGATTCACATCTCTGAATTTATATCTTTGTTTATGGATTGTGGTATTCAATAACTGGTTTTACCGTTGTAGTTCTTTAGTCTTAAAGTTTTCTTCTCTCATACACTTTCCAAGTCTGCTTAGATTACAGTGGCAATCCACTCTCTTACATTGCAAATGTTTATTTTATTCTATTGCAGCTGTTACATATATAGCCTCTAGCGCTGTTCGAGCCTTGAAAGACTTGCATCAGGAATACAAATCAAGGGACATCCAGGTTCAGTATCCCTTTTTGATGTAATCTCAGCTTAGGTTGATTATGAGCTGTTTGTTTTTTTGAGACTGCAGGAATAATGCATGCCTCTTTTTGTTTCTTCATTGCGGCTTGCCATTTCGAATCCAAGCCGAGAGGTTCTGCTGACCTTAGCAAAATCTGGTGTGTTAGATCTGATTGGCAAAGAGTGGTACTTTGTGAGTATGCAAGATACTGTCCAAGTTTGTCTTCAGCACGTGCAGAGCTTAAATGAAACTCCTAAGGTGCCAGATTCGTCACCTGATAATAAACCAAGTTTCTTTCAGAGATTATTGAATAAGAGGGGAGGATTCATCGACTACTGACTTGGAGTTAGGCAATAGATTGTCGGGTTCCAAGTATCCTGACCCTCGTTTGGAGTCATTACTTTCTTGGAAGTCTTGAAATGCCCATGCTTATTATGTGGATTTTTTTATTAATGCCAATTTTAGCAAGCAATTCATTATGTATATTGTTAGACCATTCCAGTAAAAGTACGGTCTGATTGTTTGTTGCAAGTAGGCTCTCTGTCATAAAATGTAATGGAATCAAGTCGTATGGGCTTGGATTTCTTGCATGTGATGTGCCATATCCCTCAGTTTGTAATGCTTCTCCCCTGTTTAATCAGTCCTCTAGTAAAGACACATTTATAAACAATTTGATTCACTTCCCTAATCACCATATGAGTGATAATAGAGGTTTCTAAATACGCGATTGTTTCCTGTAGCATTTTGTTTTATCATTAATCTATTTGAATCCTTTTACTTCTTAAATTGCAGTTTACCAGTTGGTGTGTAAAAGCAGTTCGTTATTTATGAAATTTACCTCAGTTGGATGTATTCATACTCCAGGATTGTTAATTCTGTTGCTCACGTTTAGCCCGTTATGCTCAGTCGATTACTGGTGTCTGTATTTGGATGGGGGAGTTTGCCGTTTCAGGTTGCTCCTTTTGTTTTAAAGGATATTTCTCCAGTTTAATATATTTCTTCTAATTTAAAATAAAAATAAAAATAAATTAATAGGTCCTTGCATACTGAAGCTCTCTTAGTGAAGTTTCTACAAAAGCTTCTTTACTCTTCAGGCAACGTTTTTAGTAAAGTTATGAAGAGAATACTGAGAGCCTTTGCAGAAGCTTTCTTCTTCAAATGGCATGGTTTTAGGACAGAGTTCATATCCAATGATGTAGAATTTGACCATAATTTAGCTCCAAGCACTAACAACAATAAACTTTAATCCTCAAGAGTGGCAGTATGGAATGTCCATAGGTACATATATGTACATGAATGCCAAAGGAGCTTGTATTTTATACATTGAAAATGAGACGTGAACGCATTCATGATTTTATTGTTCCCCGAATTTTCAGCAAGAGCTAGTGCCATTTCACATTTGCAGGAGAGGTGAAATTTAACTAATGATCATTTAATCAAAGGAGGAGGCAATAAAGAAGAATGATTCCATCTCCATCTGATACAGTCTTGATTTGTCCCACATCGGAAGAAAGAAAAACAAAATCTTCTTGAGGCTCTATATAAACACAATAGGTACATCTTAACAAACCGCCTTAAACTAATGAGTAAGGAAAACAAAGCGAGCGGTGGGAGCTGCTCGCAGCGTCCAACCTAAAAGGTGCGCAAGAATTTATGGAGGGGCAATAGGCTGGCCGAGCGTTGACGCTGCTTACTTTGCAGAACTCGTTCGTGCGGGCCTTCCCAGCCCACCCCCAATTCTCAAGTCTTAAATTTTTGTTCCCGTTATTAGGTTAAAGATCAAAATAATGGTCTCCCTATCGTGGAGTTAAAAATAGCAACAAAACGACAACTGAATCTGGGCTCTTTCTAGCGCTCTGACTTAAGGTGGGATAGAGATCTGGCCAAAAGAAATATGATGAATGGCCTTTGTGGGCCTTTAACCCTAGGAGGCATTGGGATCTTTCTGCTATTCAACAATCTTCTTTACCACTTCCAACATTTCTCCAATTCTTGCCTCGCCTCTGCCCTTGTGGAGACTGATATACCTATGTGGAATGGGGCCACTAAGCACACCAGCACCTGACCAAGCTTACCTAACAATTTTTTTTTATGGAAAGCCAAAACACTCCCTAAAGTGAAATTTTCTATGGCTCTTAGCTCATGGGGTATTGCCTACGGTGTGGTTTCTTCGTACTTGACATATTTTATCTTCCCCCAAATGTTTTCTTTGTCAACAGGGAAATGAAACAATTTCTCAAACTCTTTCTGAATGTGCTATATTATCTCCTATTTATCAGAAACGTTTTGCAAGTTTTAAGCTTGATAACCACCTCACTTCACTTTTTAAGGCCATGCACAATTGCAATGTTTTCTTTGGCAGAACCTCTTTGATTATTGGTCTATTTTTGTTTGGCATGCTTGGTTATCGCGAAATAGAGCTTTTTTTTGATAATGCCCCAGTTGATTATTTTGCACTGGGACTGTGTGCAACTGTTATGTATATGAATCGTGTGTATCATCCTTCAAATCGCATATCTACTCGTATTCATTGGGCAAAACCTGTTTCTCCTTTTTTCAAACTTAATACAGATGGATCTTATGGTGACAATCCTGGGCATGATGGGGGAGGGGTTTTTCCGGGATTCTGTGGGGACAGCATATGCTTGTTATTTTTGGTTTAACTACTAATGTAGTTGCTGAGTTATGGGCTATTCGGCAGGGCTTAATTTTTTGATCTTATTATTGAGACTGATTCAATTACATGTTTTCCCCCGTTTCACAGGAAGGTAGCGGGTTAAAAGTGGGAGCATGTACAGGTTATATCTTTTGGTTATAAGGAGGCAAATTCAGTGGCAGATTTGTTGTCCAAATATGCTGCTGCCCACCCGTATACATGCTGCATATATGATCAGCCTCCTAGTTTTGTGAAAGATACATGCTCTAAGACATGATACCATTTCAGATATAAATTTGCCACATAATGGAGTTAATAAATCAGACTTCCTATGTAAATACTATGTTTTGAGATAAATAAATTTTCCGCGTGGTTATTTTAAAAAAACTGATGAGGAAAAAGTTATTACTAATTAATTACCTTGCGCCCCCTGACTTATCCCACATCGAACTAAAAGCAAAACGGTGTTACTAGAAGTGACGAAAGCAATGCAACAAAGGAAGCCATCTGCGGCGTGTGATCTTTTGGAGGGTTTGTACGCTTATGTGGGCCTTCAACATCACATGTGATGGGCTTCTGCATATTGGTTTGCCATTATTTGTACCGAAGACATGTTTGATGACAAGCGTGAGTGGAAGTAACCAATGGGGGTATTGTTAGAGGTGTGTATTGAAACACGATGGAAGGATCGATAAATTACATATGGTAAGTTATTTTGGATTGTCAATTTATTTTTAAAAACACTAATAAAAAATATTAATTTCTATAAAAAAAAATCGAATTGACGATTTAAATATGTTAGAAAAATAATTTTTTAAAAATAATTTTTAGTTAAAGAAGTAAAAGTATTTCTTTTGAACTTTCAATATACTTTTTCAAAACTTCTTAAATTAATTTGTTTATCTTATATTTTTGTTATAATGTATGTGTTTGGTATTTTGTAAGAGCATGGTAAAGTAGATTATCTATAGTGGTGTTGATGTTTTGAAGAATTTAATTGATCAAATACCTTTAAAATCTATTTTTTATTTACTTTTGTATGGTTTGTATTATATTTAGGTTCTTTGAACATTGTTTTAAGTGATTTAAGGTATTTGTAAATGATGAATTTGTAAGATTTATTGAATTATTGTATGAATTTGATTTTGGATATAATGAGAGATGAATTATCTGTAGTAAAATATTTTTTCTTCTTATATAATATGTTTGAATTAATCTTTAAGTGAAAAAATTAAACCGACGACCCAGATTGTAGTAAAATATTTTTGTTCTTATATAATATGTTTGAATTAATCTTTAAGTAAAAAAATTAAACCGACGACCCATATTGATTTAAATGGATTGGGTTGGAATTAGATAGGTTTACGAGTGAGTTAAGTTAAGATTTTTCTAACCCCAATGTGATTAGGTTAGGTTAAATTTTGAGCCAACCCAACCCAAATTGACCATGCTCACTCTTGATTATTGTTTTGATCTACAAAATACAGAAACAGTATATGCATAGTATCTCTCAGTGCTATGATAATCTTGGTTGTTGAGTTAACATAAATTAAGCTTACGGGGAACTTGGGTTCAATCATGAGACAAACCCCAAGTTTTGGACTAGAAAGAAAATAAACGCACGACTTGGTGATTAAGAAGAAGAAGAAGAAGAAATCTTTGGTTGATCCAAATGACAAGTCATGAGTGGTATGCTTTCTTCTTGATGTGCTTACAGCTTATTCATGTCATGAATGGTATGCTTTCTTCTTGATGTGATTACAGCTTATTCATGACAATATCTTTCATTTAAGATTGCTTGTTATCTTGTGGTATGCTTTCTTCTTGATGTGCTTACAGGCTTATTCATGACAATATCTTTCATTTAAGATTGCTTATTATCTTGTTTTGACAATGTAGTAGAAAGAATTGCCAATTTTTTCATGGTCTTAAATAATTGTCAATATCTTTCATAATGAAAATGTTAAGCCTTGTCCTCATTTATGTTCTGTAAGAAATCTTGTATCTCTTATTTGATAGTAAAAAACAACTGACACCCGGGATTCACCTGGTTTCAAATCCCCATATTGCTAGCCTGGGCTCAAACACTTGGTGCTCAAGTCACGAGCAACTCAAGCACCGGGGGTTTACCCATAAGCGCTTTCATGTCATTAGAAAAAGAAAATAAAACTGAGACAACATTAGCTGATTGTTTCTAGGTACTCCTTGTAGTCAATTCTGATTTCTGTCTATGTTGATCTTGGATCGAATCCAAAATCAAGGTCCTTACAGGAAGACGCTTGAATTTGAAAAAAATGATCATAATTATAGCATTGTGTAAACTGATTGATTGTATTGACATTTCTTTGATAAAAGAGGGACTTTGGTAATATAAAATTTTCAGCTTTAATTTTTTTTCAATCAATTAGCAGTTGCAGTCTTCCATTATACGGCATCCTTTCTTGGAGACAAAATGACAGTAAAATATTGCAGAAGTATATGGAAAGGCATCTACTAATTCTGATATTCCATGGTCTTTAAAATTCATATTCAGTCCAAAATTAAGTAAATGAAGATCTACATGCATGGAGCCTAAGAAAAATAAGCACTTAGGATTAGTGCCATTCTTTTATAAAGTGAACGGATACTTCTTATTATTCTTCTTTTCTTGAAACCAGCATTGTTATGTTGGTCTGGTTTAGGAGATGCATTCTCTTTTTTTTTTTTTTTTTTTTTTTTTTGGTTTTTGCCATTCCCCAACAGAGTAATGAGCTATTTGGAGAAGCCTTCATTTCTTGTTTTTCTGTGTCAAAATGCTCTCTCTCTCTTCTTTGGCACTATAACTGAAAAAAGGAATCTTTACCTACATATTTTTTGTTAGAAAAAAAGAAAAGAAAAAAAAAATTGAAACTTGAGATAAGAAGTCATTGGTCCCTGGTATGAAACTTAGCAGTTCTGCTACAGGTATTGGATAACCTGATCCTCATACATTAAATGTGGATCATATGTTTTAATAATTTTGTTCTTATCTTGCACTGTGTCATTTCAAGAAATTTGAACTTAAGGTAGTTAAAAGAATAGTACTATGAAACGAAAGTCTCTCCGACAGTGTTTCTCTTCTATCTTAAGGTAAAAGTTACCTGCATCTATAACCTGAAATATAATGATCGAAATCATTGTATACCAGAACTTTATTTTTCAGTATAGTGTTCCTTAAACTGAAAAATAAATGTAGTACACTAGTAACAGCAATGATACATTTTCTTCTTAGCAACTCAAAACAAATTTGGAAGAAATGATCCTTTGCATGATTGGTTAAAATTTCTTCTTGATCAACGTGGAAAATGGCATGAGTAGGTCATGAATTCCTATCAAACAACTGTTAGCTACTGCTAATATTTATCTTTTTCTAATAAGAGGCAAACAAATAAGTTATTAGAAGGAACTGACTTCATCAAAAATAATAAAGTTGAACTTGTACTCTTCATAATTTCCTTGTAGTGCTTTTGCATATTCTTGTGGTGATTGCAGAATATAATGCATGTACCTTCATACACAAATAGGTTTCTTAGTTTTTTCTATACACAGATTATCATGACTGATACATGTTTCTTCCTATTAGAAGGATTTTTCATAGGCAAAATTTATATTCCTATGGTATATGTTTACAACATGGTGTGTACTTTGTATGATTAGAACCATCTAGGTTGCTGACCAATCGATAATTGGCTCTGTTCAAATTGCAGGCAGGAGCAATTTCAATAATGCATCAACTTTATAGTACATCTCTAATTTGAATTTCATGTCAGTATGTCACGTAGTAGTAATAAATTGATGCTTAAAACAAAAGGTTTAGATTGTCGAGGAGCTAATAGTACATGACAAAAGTACTACTAGGCACACATGAAAATTCAGTGGTGATGGTAATCACTACTGACTTCTTTGATACTAAACCAATGGGTGCTCGAGATGTCATCGAGCTCAGCCTATAATGGGATCAAATCATTGCAAAAGGCATGAGTTGACATGAGAAAAATGGGCTAAAGTAGCAGCGTCACTGGTTACGTGAGCACCTCTAACTTCACCATGAGCTGCACATGCTGTCAGTCTGCATTTTGTAATTACTGGGGAGCCTCCTTCATGGACCACTTATGGAAACGGTATTTGATTGGAAACTATCTATACATAGTACTTTTTTAACTCATAATTCCCAAAAAAATAAATAAAAAGGAATTAACAATACTATAAATTCTATATCTTAAAATTTTGCTAGTAATACCAACAGGCTCTTCGTTGCATTTTGCTTGCCATTTAATATTACCTGGTTTCTGTTTTGCCTGCAATATTTGTGATCTCTAACAGATGGCTTAAATTAAAGAGCCCTAGGGGTGGGGTGTGTTAGAGTTGTTGCATATTTCATGGGACCAAATCTGTAGAACTCCCGACAAACACCGGTCCTGCTCTCCGGACGAACACGGGGTTCACTCGCAGCTATGCTGATCACTGCATCTATGTGAAAAGGTTAGGGGTTGATTTTGTCATTGAACCTTGTATGTTGATGATATGTTATTGATTGGAAATAACAGGAAGATGATTAGCACTGTGAAGGCATTGTTGGCAAGGCAGTTTCATATGAAAGACCTAGGGCCAACGAACTTTGTTTTGGGCATGCAGATAAAGAGGGATCGTGAATATCAAAAACTATGGCTAAGTCAGAAGAAGTGTATTGAAGAAGTGCTGAAAAATTTCAACATATCTGACAACAAGCCGGTAGGGACTCCCATGCCTTTGGGAACTAAGTTATCTGCGGAATAATGTCCGATGATGGAGGTAGAAGTTGAATATATGACGCACGTACCTTATGCTAATGCAGTTGGAAGCTTGATGTACGCCATGGTGTGTACGAGACCAGATATTGCCCAAGCAGTGAGAGTATTGAGTAGATGTATGTCTAATCCTAGAAAAGAGTGTTGGACTGCAATCAAAAGAGTTTTTAGATATCTTCGTGGCACGTCAGAGTTTCCATTGTGTTATGGAGGTATGGGACGTAAGAAGAATCTTGATATTGTAGGATTAGTTAATGCTGACTGGGGAGGAGACATTGATAGTAGGAGGTCTACAAGCAGATATGTGTTCAATCCGTTTGGTGGAGTAGTGAGTTGGATGAGCAAAAGGCGAAGTGTTTTTGCCCTTTCATCTACAGAAGCAAAGTATATGGAAATAACTCATGCTGGAAAGGAAGCGGTTTAGCTTCAAAGGTTGTGTGCTGAACTTGAATTTAAACAAGAAGTAGTGAAGGTGAAATGTGACAATCAATGTGCTATCTTCTTAGCAAAGAATCCTACATTTCATTCATGGACGAAACACATTGATATTTAATATCATTTCATCCAGGAAAAGATTGATGAAAAGGTGATAATCTTGGAGAAAGTCTATACAATAGTAAACAACGCAGATTTCTTGACTAAGGCAGTTAGTCTAGCAAAGTTTAAGTGATGTGCTACTGAGATGGGCTTGAAAAAACAGTCCCGGGAAGTTTTCCATGTGTGTGAAGTATTTACCAAGTGTGAGATTATTAGAGTTAGTGTATACTTCACGGGACCAGATCTATAGAACCTCGGACGAACACAGGGTCCATGAGTAGGGTGGAAATCCTAATTAGACCTTAATTAGGACGTCTTAAGTTGCTTATAAATACTCTTTATGTACTGAGCATACATTGTAACGAGAGATTTGCGAGGTTGATAATAAGAAACTTTTGGCAGGACGTAGCCCTATTTTAGGGTGAACCTAGGTAAATCTTGTCTTCTTTTCTTTCTGTTTATAATTCGTGTGATTGACAGGTCTCGAAGTGTTCAGGGTGCGCATTCAGAGCTCTGTTGGTATTGTGTAGTTGAAGAAAATATCAAAGGGAAGCACACTGTTCCAATTTTATTTTGAATGCATTGGTCTATTCATTGTGCGTTTTACTGAGCCATAGGAAGCTGACAAACTTTTTTTGTTTATTTTTTTCCCTGGGGAATATATTGATAATGTCTGATGAAGAAAACAGACAAACATGTCAAAAGTTCTCGCAACAGGACAGAATCATTGGGCGCATTGAATGAAGAAACAATGCTCATTATTTAGTTTTGTTTCTACTAAAAGGTTTTTTTGAGTTATATGGTTTTCTTAAATACTCTCAGGATCAAAATTTGACTGTGATTTGTTGTCATTGATATGAGTTTAGCAGGGGACTTAAAGGTCCAGTGGAGAAGGTAAATGTCGCTGGCTATGTTATTAATGATTATTCCTTATTGCTAAACTGAATTATGTATTCATTATCTCTATAATATAGTTGCATTGATGCTGTTATGTGCTCTGAGCCATGTGATTGTTATCATGTTATTAAGTCATACATGAGACTTAGAGAAACTATTGCTATAGCTGACAGATCATAACACGACAGAAAATGAAAGCACAGCACCATTCATAAGTAAGAGAGGAAAGATGATCATGCTAGCTAGAAAGGTAAAGTCACCAATCAATACATGCCACGTCAGCAGTATGGGCTAAGTTTATGTGCTTCCAAACAGAAGAAAGCATAAGGTGTTAAATTATATATCAAGGTACCCTTTAGCATGTTCACTGGAAGGAATTGAAACATTGCTTTGATATGTAGTAGTTGATACTTATTAAGGTGGTGCTATATGTGAATTGTGAGAGGAGGATGACTGCTATACTATGAAGAGATGCCAACTAGGAGTTGTGGGTTTGTCTGTTTGGAGGAATTGTAGATGGTTAGGACCACTTATCACGTGGAGAGGAGTGTCCTAATGTCAAATCCTACAAGACAAAGAATGGTCATTTACAAATCTACTCTAATCCCCTCTCAGCCAATTATCATCTATCTCCCACGTGGGACTCCTGGACTCATCCTCAGCTTCCCTCCCCCGCTATTAGTTGCTACCATTTGCTTTTTTAAAACCCCACTATTGTATACTGCGTCATATTGAGCCAGCAAGCTCTCTCTCTCTCTCTCTCTTTAACTTAATTAGACATAGAAGTAGTAGTAGTAATAGTAATAGTTTCCAATTCCATTACTTGCTCTTAAGTTGCAAGTAGAGTTTTTCTTGGGGGATCATGGGGGACTCTTCTGCTTCATATATACACATGGTAACTGAGATGGAAGTTATATAGGATGTTGAATTTTGATCCTTCATATTTGGTGATCATGTTTTCTTAGACAGAATATGTATGGTTTAATGTCTTAGTAATTATTGATGATTGTGACTTGTTATACAGGTGCAGCACCTGATAGAGAAGTGTTTGATCTTCCATATGACTAAAGAAGAGTGCATGGAAGCACTCTCTAAACATGCAAACATCAAACCTGTCATCACCTCCACCGGTTAGGTTTCCTTTCTATTCTTCTCTTTTATCTATTCTTCCATGATTGTATGATCACCAAAAACAAACATGCACACATGACTTCTAATTCTCTACATGTAACAGCTAGCATGGAGTTTTTGCTTTGCCAATTTTATTATGATCTTGAGTTGACCCTTTGATCATACCAATCTCAATCTTGAAAGCCTTAGTCAAGCCGATCATAACCTCAAGTAGCTTGAACTAAAAATTTAAATGAACTTGTCAAGCTAGTTAGAGCTCTGCTTGAGCTTTGGCTACTTGAACAAACCTTTGATCAAGCCAAGTTCACCATGTGCTTCTATGCTTGAGCTTGCCCTGAAAATTTATCTAAACTCTATAACACAATTATTATTAATTGCCTTACTTGTCAAGTGATCACTTTGTTTAATTTTTCTATACTGACATATAACAAAGTTTTGCAGTGTGGAATGAATTAGAGAAAGAAAACAAGGAATTCTTCGAGGCTTATGCTCAATCTCAAAGCAAAGAAGATCGGATGTCCGAGGAAGAGACAAGTCATATGATCCAGAAGATGATCTCGGATTCCTCCAAAGAATCAGACGACTAATACTACACTATTGAAAATGATCTCACCTTTGGTGTTCTGGTTGGTGTATGTTAAATCCTTCCACATCCATCCAAATCACCAGGGAATAGTGTTGAGAGTCTCTATGTTAAGCTAGTGGTCCTACTCCAAAAATTTATACGGAAGAGCACGGAGTAATATAGATAGTAGAGTATAATTTCATGGCCTCCCTCCAAAATAAAATCTACATCACGAAAAGGGTAACTAATCACTCCACGCCATGTCAGTACGCTATTAATTTCTTGGGGAAGAAAACAAAAAGGGTAGCTCTGTAATTCAGTTAACAAAGTGTTTTCTTATTATTGTGAATTAGTGATGTAGTGAATAATGATTGGACTTTGTTTATCGATATAAATATGAATTAATCGGTCGTGAATATTAATTTTTAAAATATTAAGTATATATCTTAAATCTTAATGCATATTATAGGTGGCTATGTTTTTTAGATTTAGATATTCGAATGTCGGATTTGTTTATTCTTTATAATTTTTATTAGTTTTTTTTTAATGTGTTAAGTATCATAAAGTTATTCGAATGTAAAAAATCAAACACGTAAAAAGTCCGGATATCACAGACAGTATAACATCTGAGTCTTTTTTTGTCATCCACCTGTTTGGACTTTGCTTTGTCTTATAGCTTTGCAAAGTAATGAATGCCTTGTACAATCGTGGGGGCTACTTATGGCTATAGCAGCCTCGTCACAATCGTGAACTTTTCTTCAGGTAAACGAAGGCGATGTTTGGCAGTTTTGTATTAACCACTGGTCTGAAATCAGCGTTTAATTATCAGCTTAACTTCAAATCATAACAGCGAGTATTATCTTACAAATTTGGTTGTGAACTGATAGTTGTTTGTGGATTGAATACTAATCTTTTTTCAGCCTCAAAAGTTTTGCAGCATAGTATCACCCTATTTCTGATTGAAATTGTTAAATTTTAGCTGAGGCTGGTGGTCAATATTTGTTACTGTTGTCATGCTGAAAATGGTACTGATACAGTCAATAATTCACTATTAAATTATATGATGACACGTGGATAGCTTCCTTCCAATAGCCCGATGACACGTGGATAGCTCTCCTCCAATAGCTTGATGACACGTGGACAACTTTTCTCCAATAGCCTGATGACACATGGACAAGCAGTTGGTGACACCATCGTCACTCACTCCCCTCTAATAACCTGATGACACGTGAACAACTCCTCTTCAATAGCCTGATGACACTATCATCACTCATGAGCTCCCCTGCATAGAAATGTAAGCGTGATTACAGGGATTGGGCCATCCCTGGACATACGACTAGATCCCCCGCCGGAAGAACGAGATCTCTGAGATTTCCCAATCCCCAACACGTGGCCAACCTCGCATCTAAACACTATAAAAGGCCCAAGGTATGTGAATCCAAACCATCTTCAGTCTTCCAACCCCATTTTCTCAAGACCTTATATTGACAAGAGCGTCGGAGTGTCCCCGGAGGCATCACCCCCTTTTCCTCCAGTGACTCTCTAGTTCACCCATATTTCCTTGTGCAAACCGTTGAAATATCGACCTCCAGCTCAACAGCAGATTTTAGGCATCAACATATTGGCATCGTCCGTGAGAAACCACTATCTCTCGCTAACAGTAAAAGCGAAGAAGTCTAAAAGAACTCATCTGTTGTCATGCCACCTAAAAACACCACTAGGAACACTGGTAGGGGAGCCGCCGGGACTAGTGTTGTACCAACACAAAACAGGGCCCCAAGCCAACGGTTTGGGTCGAGGCTCCCTGCTATGTCCAAACGTAGGTCCTCAGGCTATGACCCGCAACCTTTCTTTGGAGTGCAAAACCCTCACTACACGGAGACTGATCCACCAGAAAATCTTCAGGGGGCCACCTCAACATATCCCACCATTCCCGTGCTCCAAGTGCATTTTCTAGAACTCTCGCACCTGGTAACCGACCTCGCCACTGAGGTCTGGAAAGGGGCTCGCCAGCCCTCGCCCACACCTCATCGACACTCCTCTAGGCGCACAAGCCCCATTGGTTATGGGCTCCCCATCGACAATTGCTCCATGGTAGAGTCATCACCACCCGACATCATCAAGTCCAAAGGAAGCCCCTCCTTTAGGAGCAACCTCAGCCTCGATAGAGGGATCGAGGAAATGATCAACAAAGCATTCAAATGCCGAAACCACAGCGTCCTGGATGAACTCAACATTCAAGACTCGCCGTTTACCCAAGAGGTCCTTGAAGCCCTGCTCTCCCCTAACTTCCGAATACCCCAAATCAAGCCCTACGACGGTTCAACAGACCCTTTGGATCATCTCCAACATTATAAAACTACCATGATGTTACATCGGCATTCTGACCCGGTTATGTGTTGAGTGTTCCCCATGACGCTCGAGAAAGCCGCCAAAACTTGGTACTCCTAACTGAAACCAGGGAGCATCAGCACTTTCAAAGAGCTCAGCTACGTCTTCATGTCCCACTTCCTCAGCAGCAAGGGGCCTAAGAAGACCTCAGAGTCTCTGCTCAACATCATCTAACTTCGAGGGGAGAGGCTTTGGGCCTACATATCAAGATTCAACGCTGCCACTTGGGAGATCCTTGGCTTCGACCCCAACATCTATATGCTAGCATTAAAAAACGGACTAAAATCCTAGATCTTTAGTTCCAAACTCATTAGGCGACCACCTAATGACTTGAATAAGTTCCTGTCTCGAGCCGAAAAGTACATGCTAGTAGAAGATGACCAAGCCTTCCAAAGAGAAAGAGAAGGGGATACGGAGAAAAAGAGGAAGAACCCCCTCGAAACTTCCTGCGAACCAACCAAGCGGCCCCTTCGCGAAGGTAGGTACAAAGCCCCTGGTGGCTTTGAGAGTTTTACTCTGCTCAACATGTCTAGGACGAACGTCTTGATGCAGCTCCAAGATAGAACAATCCTCTAGTGGCCCCTGAGGTCGTTGCGCCTCAGTGGAGATAAAAGCAAGTGGTGTCGATTTCACAGAAACCATTGACACGATACCAAAGAGTGCCTCGCCCTGAAATAACAAATAGAGGCCCTCATCAACAAGGGGCAATTGAAAAATTTTATTGGACCACAATAAGGGGGAATGCTCGAATCTAGGAGAAGTCCCAAGCGTCCACCCAGTCAAAACCGGGCTCGCCAAACCCCCCGAAGGAGCTCGGGGTTGAACTGAGGAAAGTCAAACTAGAGAGACCCGAAATCCACCACCACAAAGATCATCAAGACAATATGTAAAGGCCTTACCACTGGGGGCAACTCAAGACATAGCGGAAAGACTTACGCCAGGTCCGTGGCGTCAGTCAACGAGCCCCATAAGCGTAGAAAGGCAAACTAGAAGATCTTTTTCACAGACGATGATCTGGATGGAGTACAAACCCCACATGACGATGCCGTGGTGGTCTCTATTCTTTTGGCCAACCACGACATCAAGTGCATCCTGGTCGATAATGGGAGCTCGGCCGATATCCTGTTTAATGACGCCTTCAAGCAAATATAGTTAAAAAATGCTCAACTAGAGCTGATGAGTGCTAAATATTACATGTTTTAGCCCCTTAGTTTACATTTGTTGAGTTCTTAGTTATGTTATTTCGTGCTATTTTATCTATTTTTTGTGTTTTCTATATTTTTATAGGTTTTGGAATAAAATGAAGCAATGTGGAAACTTCAGGGCTTAAAGATCAAAAGCTGAGGATGCCTAGTGCGATCGAGCGCACCTGCGATCGTGCGCACAAGGCATGAGATCAATCGTACCTGCGCTCAAGCGCACCAGACTTGCGATCGATCGCAAGTGACTCACACATCCCACATTGGAGAGGAAACAACAGCAGTATCATATATATTGCAGCACATTGTAATGCGCTCGAGTGCAACAGGGCTGCGATCGATCGCAAGTGACTCGCACATCTCACATCGGATAGGAAGCACTTACAGCGCGCCAGACACATTGCATCGCACCATGTTGTGATCGATCGCACTAGACTTGCGATCGATCGCAAAGGACCAATATCCCACATCGAATTTACAGCTCATTGTACTCCGGGAATTCCTTTATATAAACACTACCTCACTTCATTATTCAGTGTGCAGTTTGGTGGATTTCTACTAGCATTCTAGTAGATCTCCTAAGGGCTTTTGCCACTACCGGTGGAAGTGCTGCCCAACAGCGTGTGGAATCTCTCCCAATGTACAATCAGTTTTAATTCTTTTCAAGTTTTTAATGCTTAGCACTTTTTATTGTGAAATTTAGTTTCATGATGATGGGTGGCTAAAATCTTCAGCTAAGGTTGAAGATGAAGCTTCGCCATTGTTTAGCATTATATTTTCAGATATGTTTATACAATTCTGATATGTTTAGTTTAAATGTTCTATTTCAATTGTTTGAGTAAATTTTTACGATTGATAGTTTTTAATTGTTCTGTTGGATATTCTGTGTGATTCATACGATGGATACATCGAATCCTTTTCGATTAAATTGGATATCCTTTGTGATTTGTTAAAAGCGGATACATTGGATGCTTTTGGTTTAATTGGGATATTCGTTGTTTTTTTGTTTAAGTTGGATTCATGGAATGTTTTGATAGATTATTTTTATATAGAACATGAAGATATATGCTTTACTTTGGTTTGGTGGATTCAGAATCCTTAGTGTTTTCATCATTAGTTATTAAATCAATTTAGTTTAGTTTATATTTGTTTTGAAAAAATATAATTCACAATTCGGAACTAGGTTAAAATAAGGTTAGTTTAGATAAAAAGCTATTTTCACAACGCACTCCATGTGGATTCGACCTCGCACTTGCACAACACTATATTACAAATGATTCGTGCGCTTGTGAGTAATTTAAAACTCACAACAAGTTTTTGGCGCCGTTGCCGGGGAGTTGTTTTTGTTTGTGAAATTTTTGTCTAAATTGATTTTATTTTTCTACTAGTTTAGTTAGCATTTTTGTTTTATTTTTTCTTTTGTTTTATTTTATTTTGCTGCTTCTGCTAGTTAGTTTGTTTTACTGTTTTCTATTTGGTGTATGCTTGGTCAGAGATCTCTGAATTTAGAATTGACACCTTTAGATCCCGATTTAGAAAGAACTCTTAGGAGACAGAAGAAGTCACTTGCTGAACAAGAGACAATTGAGATGGGAGAAAACTTGAGGAACCAAGAGCAACCTGGAGCGTGGAATGTGGACTCCACCACGTCCCTGAGAGATTTGTTCACACCAGTTGTGACTAACTCATCTTCCTGCATCGTGTTGCCACCCACCAATGCTACCCATTTTGATTTAAAGCCACATGTCATGCAACTCCTACCCTCATTTCATTGCTTAGATCTTGAAAATCCTTACAGTCATGTGAAGAAGTTCAAAGATATTTGTGCCACATTCAAGTTCCAGAACTTCTCTGAGGAGTCAGTCCATCTTAGACTTTTCCCTTTTTCTCTTCATGATAGAGCTAGGGCATGGTTGGATTCCAACATGTCCGGGTCTATTACATCTTGGGAAAATCTGCTGAGTAAATTCTATAATAAAATTTTCCCAATGTCTAGAGTGAATGAGTACCGAAAGGAGATTAGTTCTTTCACTCAGGAGGAGGATGAGAAGTTTTCTGAGAGTTGGGAGCGTTTTAAAGAGTTACTGATTAGATGCTCTCCACATGGATATGAGAAGTGGAGACTTGTTCAGTTCTTCTACTAAGGGTTGACTCAACCTAAACCGTAGCATGATCGAGTCTATGAATGGGGGGCGTTCTTAAGTCTGACAGGGGATGAAGCGTACAAGGCATTGGACAAACTGTCCGACAACTCGCAACAATGGGATTTTTCAAGCTGTCGGGATATGTCTATTCGTGCTCCTAGGAAAGGAGGCATCTATGAGATTAAGAAGGAGACTGACTTGAAGATAAAGATAGATGCTCTCACCAAGAAAATTGACGCTCTGACTATAGGCAAGTCCATCAATGCTGCCAATACAATTAATGACGATTGCTGTTCCATCTGTGCTAGTCCTATGCATTTAGCACATAGTTGTCCATCTATGCTGGCTTTTGCCGAGTGTCCCACGGAACATGTAAACGCTTTCAATGACTATCGGAGGCAATCAAGTGGATCCTACTCTGAGACTTACAATCCAGGGTGGCGAAACCACCCTAATTTTTCATGGAAGCAGAACCAATCGCTGAATCAGGGAGGAGCCCCTCATCATGCTCACAATCAATACCCTCCCGGATTTCTTCCACCAATTCCAAGTCATGGTCGCTCAGTCCATCCAGCACCAACATCTACTTACCATACTCCCACTCAAGCGACAATGCCGGTTTCACAGTCATTGAAGGACACTTTCAAGGAGTTCATGAAGATGACTGGCCAATCCATCAGCGAAGTGAGGAGTGCAACAATAGTAAACACCCAAGCGATTGCCAATCTAGAGAGTCAAATGGGGCAAATCGCAAGTCACTTGGGTGAAAGAGAAAAGGGAAAGTTCCCCAGTCAGCCCGTGACCAACCCAAAGAGACAGTTTGCAGTTGAAAATTCACCAAATCCTACGCACGGGCAGGAACTTGTCCAATCGATTGTCACATTAAGGTCTGGGAGACAAATGGATAATCGAGTGGAAAAGAGCCCTGCTATGCAGCAAAGGCAAGAAAGTGGCAATAAGGAGAAGAGAGATGCTGAGCCATCTACAGTCACTCCTACTGTGAATGACCTTCCTAGGTCGTTTGTACCTAAAGCACCGTACCCTGAGAGATTACAAGCACCCAAGAAAGGAGGGAAGTTTGAAGAAATTTTGAAGGTGTTCAAGCGAGTCCAAAACAATATTCCACTTTTGGACGCCATCGAGCAAGTGCCATCATATGCCAAGTTCTTAAAGGATTTGATCACTATCAAAAGGAGGACGAATGTCCCGAAGAAGGCATTTTTGACCGAGCAGGTTAGCTTAATCCTTCAGTGCAATCTGCCGATCAAGTATAAGGACCCAGGGTATCCTACCATCTTTTGCATGATAGGAGTCAGCCAGATTGAGAGGGCTCTATTGGATTTAGGAGCCAGTGTGAATCTTCTGCCCTATTCAGTTTATTTGCAGTTGGGGTTAGGAGAATTGAAGCCCATATCCATAACACTTCAATTGGCTGATAGGTTAGTGAAAATACCACGGGGAGTAGTTAAGGACGTTTTGATAAAGGTAGATCAGTTTTATTTCCCCGTAGATTTTATTGTGCCAGATACAAAGCCGGTCCAGAATATAGGGATTCATATACCGGTGATTCTAGGGCAACCATTCTTAGCCATGACTAACGCCCTAATCAATTATAGGACAGGAGTGATGAAGATTTCCTTCGGAAATATGACAATGGAGTTGAATATTTTTGATATCACTAAGCAACCACTGGAATTTGCTGAAGCGAGAAATATATGCTTAATCGAGGAGATTATTGAAGAGACAGTGGATGAATCAAGCATGGAGGACCCCCTGGAGGCATGCTTTGCTCAGTTTGGAGAGGATCTGGATTTGGATAAGTTACTTGAGCAAGAAAATGCCATTTTAGAGTCTGCTCCTACGGAGAGTAGTGAGAAAGAATAGACTGAAGAACTTGAGCCTTCTAAGAAGGAACTTAAACCTTTACCGGATAATCTTCAGTATAAGTTCCTAGGTCCAGCAGAGTCTTTGCCTATGATTATAGCTTCAGATTTGGTTGAGGCTCAAGAGGAGAAATTATTAGATGCGTTGAGAGAGCACAAGGAAGCTATAGGCTGGACTATTGAGGATATTAGGGGAATCAGCCCCTTGTTGGTAATGCACAAGATACATTTGGAGGAGAATGCCAAGCCATCGAGGGAGCCACAAAGAATGCTCAACCCAACTATGCAAGAGGTTATGAGGGCAGAAGTAATTAAGCTGTTAGATGCAGGGATCATTTATCCCATCTTTGATTGCAAGTGGGTGAGCCCGATTCATGTCGTGCCCAAGCGAGTTGGATTAACGGTAGTGAAGAATAAGGACGATGAGTTGGTGCCAACTCGTGTTCAGTCAGGATGGAGAGTGCGTATAGACTACCGTAAACTGAACGCTGCCACAAGGAAGGATCATTTTCCACTCCCATTTATTGATCAGATGGTGGAGCATTTGGCTGGGCACGAGTATTATTGTTTTTTGGATGGTTATTCTGGATATAACTAGGTCCCTGTGGACCCCGAAGATCAGGAGAAGACAACATTTACCTGTCCTTTTGGGACATTCGCCTATCATCGCATGCCCTTTGGGTTATGTAATGCACCTACTACTTTTCAGCGATGCATGGTCAACATATTCTCTGACATGGTGAAGCGTTCTTTAGAGATTTTAATGGATGACTTCTCCGTCTTTGGTTCATCATTTGAGAAGTGTCTGCACCATCTCACTTTGGTTTTAGTGCGGTGCAAGGAGAAGAACCTGGTGCTTAATTGGGAGAAGTTCCATTTTATGGTCAAGCAAGGTCTTGTGTTGGGGCACGTCATATCTCATCGGAGGATTGAGGTCGACAAAGCGAAGGTGGATCTGATTTCCAACCTTCCACCCCCACATACAGTGAAGGAGGTTCGTTCTTTTCTGGGCCATGCAGGATTCTACAGGCGATTTATCCAGAATTTCAGCAAGATCGCCTGGCTCTTGTGCAAGTTATTAATGAAGGATGCCCCATTTGTATTTGATGAAGATTGTAAGAAAGCATTTGGGGATCTGAAGAAGATTCTGACGTCCACACCCATTATTCAGCCACCCAACTGGAGTGTGCCTTTTGAAATTATGTGTGACACATCAGACTATGCTGTTGGAGTTGTTTTGGGGCAGTGTGTTGATAAACTTCCCCATGTTATCTATTATGCAAGTCGAACTCTAAACGATGCACAACTCAATTACTCTACCACTGAGAAGGAGTTGCTAGCAGTTGTTTTTGCATTAGACAAGTTCAGATCCTACTTGTTAGGATCTAAAGTCATTATCTACTCGGACCATGCAGCATTGAAGTATCTTTTCTCAAAAAAAGATGCTAAATCTCGTCTTATCCGATGGATCTTGCTACTTCAAGAGTTCGACATAGAGATTCGGGATAAGAAAGGTTCCGAAAATGTGGTGGTGAACCATTTGTCTAGGTTGATAGTGGATTTCACTGAGGCCGTCACTCCCATTTATGAGACTTTTCCTGATGAGCAATTGATGTACATTGCTCACAATCCCGCGCCATGGTTTGTTGATATAGTGAACTATCTTGTCACCGGTCAAATGTCTTTACATTGGGGGCGACAAGATAAATCAAAGTTTTTGGCCATGATAAAACATTTTTTCTGGGATGATCCTTACCTGTTCAAGTATTGTCCCAATCAGATCATCAGGAGGTGTATTCCTGAGCATGACCAATCTAATGTCACCACCTTTTGTCATGATCATGCTTGTGGAGGCCATTTTAGTGCTAAAAAGACGGCTGCGAAGATTTTACAGTGCGGATTCTATTGGCCTACCCTGTTCCGAGACTCTCACACTTACTGTGTATCTTGTGAGTGTTGCCAAAAGCTAGGGAGTATTTCTAAGAGGAATATGATGCCCCTCAACCCCATTTTGATTGTTGAGATTTTTGAAGTGTGGGGCATTGATTTTATGGGACCTTTCCCAAACTCCTTCGGTTATTTGTACATTCTAGTTGCTGTGGACTATCTGTCCAAATGGGTGGAAGCAGTTTCATGCAAGACCAATGACCATAAAGTTATGATCCAATTTTTGAAGAACAATATATTTGCTCATTTTGGTATGCCTCGAGCAATTATAAGTGATGGAGGTAAGCACTTTTGCAACAGGATTTTTGAGCAGTTGATGAAGAAGTATTTCATCACACACAAAGTTGCCACACTGTATCACCGATAGACGAGTGGACAAGTGGAAATTTCCAATCGTGAGATTAAGCATATTTTGGAGAAAACTATGAACCCTAATAGAAAGGACTGGTCTCTGCGATTGACTGATGCACTGTGGGCATATCGAACAGCATTCAAGACGCCAATTGGCATGTCTCTATATCGTATTGTGTACGGAAAAGCCTGTCACCTTCCAGTCGAATTAGAGCATAGAGCCTATTGGGCTATCAAACAGCTGAACTTTAATCTTTTAAAGGCTGGCTCCCAAAGGAAGCTCCAACTCAATGAATTAGAGGAGCTGCGAAATGATGTATATGAGTGTGCACGGTCATAGAAAGCACCAATGAAGAAGACTCATGACCAAAACATTTTGAGACGAGCTTTTGAGCCGGGTCAAAAAGTTCTTCTTTACAACTTACGCCTGTATCTTTTCCCAGGCAAGCTCAAGTCTCGATGGACCGGCCCCTTTTATTATTCGGTCAGTTTTTCCTCATGGGGCCATCGAGATTGAGGATCCAAAGAATGGTAGCACTTTCAAGGTAAATGGACAGAGGCTAAAACCATTCTTGGAGTTGAGGAGTCCGGACATTGAGACAATATTGTTGACGGATCCTATTTACTCTGATTGAGGATCATCTACTAAGGAGAGTCTGGCTGAAGACTTTAAACTTAGCACTCATGGAAAGCACCCCACAACTTATCCTTTTTGTTTGTTTATTATTTTAAATATTTATGATTAATGTTTGTTTCCAGTATTTTTTGTTTTCCAGTCTTTATTTTTCAGGGACAATGCGTACTTCAGATCATTTTTGGGGGTATGCTATGCGCCATACCAGTCCAGATAGTTCTTCATATCCCAGGTCAACTCTTTCCATATTATTCACACATTGGGGTCAACGTGTAATTTAAGTTTGGGGGTATGAGAGACATATTACACATACTTTGTCCTAATTTGTTGGTGTTTTTTTTAATGCATGCTCATGTTATTTTGAAATTTTGGTTGATCTAAACAATTTCTGTGATATGATTCATTGGTGAGTTTAAATTTTGGAACATATGATCTGTTGATAAAGTTTTAAATTTAGTTACTTACTTGAGGCATTTGAGAATTCACATGTTTGATCTCTAATCTAACACGAGCACATTAGTATGCATTATGTGAGGTATGACGTGTGATTTTAATGTGTACGTTTCTATCTTAACTGAAACGGGATGACTTGTTGGATTAACACTTTGGCATATATATAAAAAAAAATGAAATAAACTTTCCACTGAGTAACTGGACCTCTTGCCTCAGTAAGCAGTGAGTGTTCACGTCAAAAGGTTGGAATTTTGTTTAATAATATTAAGGCCAGTTTCATTTCATAGCCTTTTTGACTCGAATTAGTAAGTCTTAAGGGGTGTCTGTACACCTAATGCCCTAAAACCATCTGGTTTGGGAGTCATTGACTCAACACTTGCTACATGGATCAATTAGAAAGCTTAAGGAAACTAAACATAACAGAGCCTTACAAAAAAAGAGAACCAAATAAGAACTATGTCATTTTCGTTCATTCTGATGGGAAATGTGGTGAATCTTGAGACATAAAGACCTTACACATTGGACTCATTCGGAAGCTTCATTTTTATTTTCTAATTCACTTCACACTGAGTCAGACTTATGATGCATTAGCCTGCCTTTTGTAAGTAGTTAGATTTTAACATTTCTATTCATTGCAAAGATGAGTTTATCTTTTTAAGCTTGCTCATGAATCATTATCATGGTGATGTGTGCTCCTAAAATCTTTGGATTCCATGAGTTATGAACTTATCTTTATATTCTTTGTTTTTTTCATATAGTTTTTAGTTTCGTATTGCTATGGGACTAACAATATTTAAGTTTGGGGGTATTTGATGAGTGCTAAATATTACATGTTTTAGCCCCTTAGTTTACATTTGTTGAGTTCTTAGTTATGTTATTTCGTGCTATTTTATCTATTTTCTGTGTTTTCTGTGTTTTTATAGGTTTTGGAATAAAATGAAGCAATGTGGAAACTTCAAGGCTTAAAGAGCAAAAGCTGAGGATGCCTAGTGCGATCGAGCGCACAGTACATGCGATCGATCGCACCTACGATCGTGCGCACAAGGCATGAGATCAATCGCACCTGCGCTCGAGCGCACCAGACTTGCGATCGATCGCAAGTGACTCACACATCCCACATTGGAGAGGAAACAACAGCAGTATCATATATATTGCAGCGCATTTAATGCACTCGAGCGCAACAGGGCTGCGATCGATCGCAAATGACTTGCACATCCCACATTGGATAGGAAGTACTTACAGCGCGCCAGACACATTGCATCACACCATGCTGCGATCGATCGCACTAGACTTGTGATTGATCGCAAAGGACCAGTATCCCACATCGAATTTACAGTTCATTGTACTCCGGGAATTCCCTTATATAAACACTACCTCACTTCATTATTCAGTGTGCAGTCTGGTGGATTTCTACTAGCATTCTAGTAGAACTCCTAAGGGCTTTTGCCACTACCGGGGGAAGTGCTGCCCAACAGCGTGTGGAATTTCTCCCAATGTACAGTCAATTTTAATTCTTTTCAAGTTTTTAATGCTTAGCACTTTTTATTGTGAAATTTAGTTTCATGATGATGGGTGGCTAAAATCCTCAGCTAAGGTTGAAGATGAAGCTTCGCCATTGTTTAGCATTATATTTTCATATATGTTCATACAATTATGATATATTTAGTTTAAATGTTCTATTTCAATTGTTTGAGTAAATTCTTACGATTGATAGTTTTTAATTGTTCTGTTGGATATTCTGTGTGATTCATCCGATGGATACATCGAATCGTTTTCGATTAAATTGGATTTTCTTTATGATTTGTTAAAAGCGGATACATTGGATGCTTTTGGTTTAATTGAGATATTCGTTGTTTTTTTGTTTAAGTTGGATTCATGGAATGTTTTGATAGATTATTTTTATATAGAACATGAAGATATATGCTTTACTTTGGTTGGGTGGATTCAGAAACCTTAGTGTTTTCATCATTAGTTATTAAATCAATTTAGTTTAGCTTATATTTGTTTTGCAAAATTATAATTCACAATTCGGAACTAGGTTAAAATAGGGTTAGTTTAGATAAAAAGCTATTTTCACAACGCACTCCCTGTGGATTCGACCTCGCACTTGCACAACACTATATTGCAAACGATTCGTGTGCTTGCGAGTAATTTAAAACTCACAACAAGAACCAATCTCCACCCTGCTATACGGTTTCTTGGGGGCTTGGTGTTCTCCGAAGGTAGCATAGTTCTCTTAGTCACCGTGGGGACGACCTCGCAAATAACTACTATACAAACTACTTTCCTAGTAGTCAAGCAGCCGTCATCCTATAACGTGATCCTCGGTAGGCCCACCCTCAACAAACTAAAAGTAGTCGTCTCCACCTACCATTTGAAGATGAAGTTCCGTACTGACGACGGGGTAGGTGAAGTCAAAGGGAACCAACAAATCTCCAAATCCTGCTACCTAAACGCCATGAGAGGGGGGAAAAGGACAGCGACTCTCTCTCTTAAGGTAGAAGACTTCAGAGATGAGGAAAGAGCTCCTAGGAGTCAACCTTTGGAAGAACTAACCGCAGTCTCCCACAGTGAAGATGCCTCCCGAACAGTCTAAATCAGCTCTAACCTCCTCGAGGGCCCCAGAAGATCATTTCTCTCCCTCTTCTAAAAGAATCAAGATCTATTTGCATGGTCAGCCTTAGACATGTGTGGAATTAGCTCGGAAGTCATTGTGCACCGATTAAACGTTGACCTGAGGCACAAACTAATCATCCAAAAGAAGAGATCGTTCACCCCCGAACGGCCGATCGTTATCAAAGTCGATTTTAGACAAGTTGCTCGCAGCTAACTTTGTCCAAGAGACAGACTAACCCGGCCAGGTTTTCAACATGGTAATGGTAAAAAAAACCAACAGTAAGTGGAGAATCTGTATGGATTTCACGGTCCTAAACAAAGCTTGCCTGAAGGATAACTTTTCACTACCGCAGATCGATCAACTTGTCGATGCAACCTTCGGACACGAGCTTCTGACCTTTATGGACGCCTATTCTGGCTACAACTAGATCCTCATGAGCGATCCCAACCAGGAGAAGACAACCTTTGTCATAGATCAAAGGTTATACTGTTACAAGGTCATACCCTTTGGACTTAAAAATGCTGGGGCAACCTTCTCGCGGTTGGTGAACAAGATCTTCCACGGATAGATCGGGAGAAACATGGAGGCCTATGTAGACGACATGCTAGTCAAGAGCATCGAGTCCAAGGATTACGAAGCCAACTTAGAGGAAGCATTTGAGGTACTTTGGCGCCACCAGATGAAGTTGAACCGCATGAAGTGAGCTTTCGGAGTCACTGGGGGAAAGTTCCTCGATTTATGGTGACCCAAAGGGGAATAGAGGCCAACCCAAAAAAAAATTGAGGCTATCCTTGGTATGACTCCCCCTCGAACTATAAAAGAAGTACGACGGTTGATGAGGCAGGTGTTGAGCATTTATATACCTAAATAAATAGGTAAATAATCACATTCGTTTTACTTGCAAGTGCACAAGGTCAACTTAGTAGTATAGTGTGCGAAAGCAAGATCATCTCCACAGGGATTGGTGAATTTATTTTTAGAATTATATTCGCAATGTAAAAAGATAGAAATAATAAAAGAGTTGATTTTAATAAAGATAAAATAATAAAGATAAAGGCGTAGGGACTTGATATCTACCACTAATTATGCTACCACAACAAAACAGTATGCCAATGGTTTACTCATGTCATGAATACCTAATGTTTGTCAACCTAAGGGCATGGTATCTACTCCTTAAGCTATTGATCTCCCTAAGTAATGAGTTAGGCATGGTTTCTACTCTAACTCTTTTCTCTCTCAAGGGATTCAACCTGGTGTATGCTGAGGTTGTTCCTTGAGAGAGCATAGGATCTATGGAAATCGACAACCACACGAGACCTAGGGCATGGTATCTACTCCCAGTTTCCCATATTGATTAACCCAAGAATCTGGTGTGGATATCTTTTGTTACTATTGTTAGACCCAGGACTCGGTCATCCAAATTGATCTAACTAACTAATCTATACCACATGCATACGTTGATCAGACACACACATATGAGGAATTTAAATATAAACAGGTATTAATCAAGTTAAGCAACACAACATAAATATCGCGAAGGCACCAATGCTGAATTATTGAATAAACATAATTAGGGCTTCAACCAAGCCCTTACTAAAAGTTTAAGTACACATAATAAAAATAAAGGAAAGAAGAAACCTGAGAGAAGAGTCGTCAATTCTCCTCCACAGTTTCCTTCTCCAAGCTAAAAGCAACAGATAAAAGAAGTGTTCTCTAAGTTGTGTGTTTTTGTGTGTGCTTTACAGGTGTATTTATAGGGCTTGAGTAGTCCTAGAAGGCTCATGAGTTCCTAAACTTTCCTAAAATACAAAACTCCTTTATTTCCAAAATAGAGTTATTTCCAAAATAGGGTTCTGCAGTTTACTGTTCACGCCCATACAGGTGCGGTCGATCGCATGCAGTAGTGCGATCGATCGCACTTTGACCAGAAGTTGCTCCAGGATTTCCAGGCTTCTTCCCTTAAGTGCCAAAACTGCTTCTTTTCTTTCAAGACCCTATAAAAACATGTGAAACACACAAATGAAGTAAAATGAACTAAATTAACATAACTAAGGACCTAACAAATGTAAATAAAGGGGCTTAAATATGAATATTTAAGCACCTATCACACCCCCAAACTTACATATTGCTAGTCCCTTAGCAATACAAAACTAAAAACTAAAATGAAAAAATAATGCCACATAGATAAATCCAATAATCATAATGTCCACAAAAATTTTAGTCTCTCACACAAAATAATGATGCGCATTCATGAGCAAGCTTAACACATATAAACATATCTTTGCAATGAATAAGAGTTTTGAACGCAAATCACTTTCATGAGGCAGTTTAAGACATCACAAGTTCGACTTTAGTGTATGGTGAATTAGCATATAAAAGATTAGGTTTCCAAATAATTCTAATGTGTAGTGTTTCGATGACTCAAGATTCACCAAATTTCCTATTAGAATTAACAAAGATGGCATAGATTTTCTTCTTTTCTTTTATTTGTGAGATTTTTGCCAAGTTAGTTCCCTTAAGCTTTCTATTTGACTCACGTAACGAGTGTTTAGCCAATGACTCCTAAACCAGATGGTTTTAGAGCATTAGGTGTAAAGACACCCCTAAGGACCTACTAACTCGAGTAAAAAAGGCTACGAAACTAACTAGTCTCAATGCTACCAATCAGAATTTTCACCTTTTGACATGACACTCACTGCTTACTGAGGCAAGAGGGCCAGTTACTCAGTGGAAAGTTCTTTTTAATGATCTTTAGGAGCATTTTTCTTTTTAAGCAATAAAATTTTTATTTTATTTTATTTTTTCTATTTTCTTATGCCAAAATGTTAATCTAATAGGTTATCTGGTTCACAGTCAAGAAAAAGAAACATACAAATCAAAATTACATGTCATACCCCACACAACTATGTGTTAATGTGCTCGTGATAGCTTAGGTCAAAATTATGAATCTTTAAATGCCTAAAAGTAAGTGATCTATGTTCAAAACTTAATTATTGGCCTATATGTTCAAAGTTTTAAGCTCACTTATGAAGTCACATCATATTCTTTGGTTAGATCACCCAAATTTTTTTGAAACATAATGAACATGCATTTATCTACCAAAAAAAAACTGGGACTTAGTGTGTGCATGTGTTTCAAGTGCGTGTGTGATAATATCTAGTATCTCCTACTACCCCCAAACTTAAAATACACATTGTCCCCAATGTGTGTGGCATGGAAAGATCTGACCTGGGAGATGGAGAACTAGGTTGCTTGCTTTGCTTGTAACATGCCCCCAAACTTGAACTGGATGCACGCACTAAGTACTGGACAAAGAAAAATAAACATTATTTCGAAAAACAAGAAATATAAATACTAGATATGTAAATATAAATATAAATAAAAGAAAAATACTAAAATGAAAAGGATAAGTCTGGGGTGCCTCCCATGAGCGCTAAGTTTAACGTCTTCAGCCGGACCAAGCCTTATTTTTTTTCCAAAAGTAAGAGTAGCAGCAGCTAGCATAGGAAGTGTCTTATTCTCTCCCATATAAGCATAAGGTAAGTGCTCTGGCGACTGCTTGAATTCCAAGTTAGGTGCCTGTACAATAAAAGGGAAAATAGTGTTAGTAGGCACATGAATATCAAATGGATCAGTGTACTTACTTTGATGCTTTGGAGAGGCTTCAATGAGGTGCATAGTTTTGATGATGTCATCAGTAACATCCTCAGATTCTAGCACTATACTCGATCTTATGAGACTATATGTAAGAGCAGTTTCTAATGGATCAAAGTGATGGTCATGAAAAACTTGTTCAACAACACCTTGCTTTTGTTTACTTAGCTCCTTAGCTATATGCCCCACTTGTACATCTAATCTTTGAATAGCTTGCTCATGCCTTGCATTTATTTGTCTTTGCTCAGTCATAAACTGCTCTTATAAGGTAAGTAGTTGTTGTTGTTGAATGACCAATTCCCTCACAATGTTCTCTAGGTCACTCTCTCTTGATTCTGGGACTAATTAAGCTGCTTGTTGGAAGTCTCTTTGTTGCCCTTGAAGGTTCAAGGCATTTTGATTGTTCCATGCAAAGTTGGGGTGGTTTTGCCATCCAGGATTGTAGGTATTTGCATATGGATTTTAGTTGTTTGGTCCCACATAGTTTGCTTGCTTTTGATCTGCAGATGAATATAAAGGGCAAATTTCAGTAGTGTGATCAAAACAACTACAAATAGCACATACCTGGAGTGGTGTAGCTTGTGGCTTAGGTGAGACAATCCGAGCAATCATGGCGTTTATGAGCATATCGAGCTTCCTCTCCATAGCATCTAGACAAGCATATCGAGTTTCTGTCATTGGTACTTCTCCCTTGAATGAATTTGTTGAAAAGCTTCAGTGCAGCAGTTTCAGTATTGCTGCTCGGGTACTCTCTGGAGCTTTTGCACTCGAGCGCACACTGAACTACGCTCGATCGCAGATGTGCACTTGATCACACAAGGCACTGCGCTCGATCACAATGAGGACAGAAACTCCTCTGCACACCTGAACAAAAACAGAAAACGAAAAGAAAGAATAAATATGATTTTTGATAAAAATAAAAAAATAAAATAAAATGGAACAGAATAAAATAAAATAGAATAATAATAAATAAAAAAACTAACGAAAATAATTCCAAATAGAAATTTAGCACAATCTCCGGCAACGGCGCCAAAACTTGTTGAGCGTTTATATACCTAAATAAATAGGTAAATAATCGCACTAGTTTTACTTGCAAGTGCACAAGGTCAACTTAGTAGTATAGTATGCGAAAGCAAGATCATCTCCACAGGGATTGGTGAATTTCTTTTTAGAATTATATTCGCAATGTAAAACGATAGAAATAATAAAAAAGTTGATTTTGATAAAGATAAAATAATAAAGATAAAGGCGTAGAGACTTGATATCTATCACTAATTATGCTACCACAACAAAACAATATGCCAATGGTTTACTCATTTCATGAATACCTAATGTTTGTCAACCTAAGGGCATGGTATCTACTCCTTAAGCTATTGATCTCCCTAAGCAATGAGTTAGGCATGGTATCTACTCTAACTTTTTTCTCTCTCAAGGAATTCAACCTGATGTATGCTGAGTTGTTTCTTGAGAGAGCAAAGGATCTATGGAAATTGACAACCACACGAGACCTAGGGCATGGTATCTACTCACAGTTTTCTATGTTGATTAACCAAAGAATCTGGTGTGGATATCTTTTGTTACTATTGTCAGACCCAGGGCTCGGTTATCCAAATTGATCTAACTAACTAATCTATACCACATGCATACGTTGATCAGACACACACATATGAGGAATTTAAATATAAACAGGTATTAATCAAGTTAAGCAACACAACATAAATATCGCGAAGGCACCAATGCTGAATTATTGAATAAACATAATTAGGGCTTCAACCAAGCCCTTACTAAAAGTTTAAGTACACATAATAAAAATAAAAGAAAGAAGAAACCCAAGAGAAGAGTCGTCAATTCTCCTCAACGGTTTCTTTCTCCAAGCTAAAAGCAACAAATAAAAGAAGTGTTCTCTAAGTTGTGTGTTTTTGTGTGTGCTTTACAGGTGTATTTATAGGGCTTGAGTAGTTCTAGAAGGCTCATGAGTTCCTAAACTTTCCTAAAACACAAAACTCCTTTATTTCCAAAATAGGGTTATTTCCAAAATAGAGTTATTTCCAAAATAAGGTTCTGCAGTTTACTGTTCATGCCCGTACAGGTGCGCTCGATCGCATGCATCTTGCGCTCGATTGCATTTTTGTGCTCGATTCTTCATGTGCGCAAATGATTGCATGTGCGCTCGATCGCATGCAGTAGTGCGATCGATCGCACTTTGACCAGAAGCTGCTCTAGGATTTCCAGGCTTCTTCCTTTAAGTGCCAAAACTGCTTCTTTTCTTTCAAGACCCTATAAAAACATGTGAAACACACAAATGAAGTAAAATGAACTAAATTAACATAACTAAGGACCTAACAAATGTAAATAAGGGGGGTTAAATATGAATATTTAAGCAGGTAACCGTACTCAGCCGTTTTATGTCGAAGTCTGTAGAGAAGTCCCTCACCTTCTTCAAAGCCATCAGAAAAGCGAAAGAATTCATGGTGTGCTGTCACAGACAACAAAAAATAAAACTTATACTCCTAAAAATACATGTAGTAGTGTGAGTAAGGATCGTTCTTACGAAGAGTATCTAACCTAGTTTTATGCTATGTGAACAAGGATTGGGGAGGGGATTTGAGTATAATGAAAACAATTTTAAGAAAAACAACTAATGAACAATTCAAATTGAAGTATCAAAATCAATCAAAAGAACAAACCTTGGTCTAAGTCAACATCCACCACTGGAATTTTACAACTGATCATCAATGCAAGTATATGTCAATTCACACGTTGAATATTCACCGTTGAAATTATTTTCTTATCTCTCCTTAGTCGCAATTAATTAGAAAACATGTGATCTAGTTAACCCTAACTACTAAACAACCCAAGACAAGCGCTAAAGGTTTAACCTAATAGCAGCCTTAAGAATTAGAGAGATTGATGAAGCTAAACAACACAAGCACACGTGGTTGCATTTAATTTAGTTGAGCGTTCTTCCTAAGATCTAACAATTTCTGACGCAACAAATCATTAAATCTTAGTTGCTTCACAAATTAGAGGGATCAAACAATTATAGATTTGATATCTAACCTAGCAGTAGATTGCAACGAATAATAAACTAATAGGCCTCATAGTAATTAAACGAGACAATCATGAAAATAGGGACATAAACCATCCGATACTCAAAGAATAAATTGAACAATAAAAACATATTAGATCTCACAGTTTTATTGTTTCCGAGGCTTCCATTTCCTTTGACCAATTATAGAAGTTTAGCCACGCAGAGCCATGATGAAAACTCGAAGTAGAAGTTAGAGAAGAGGGGAGAGAGAGGCATCCCTCAAGTCTGATGATTTCTCCCTTCTTATACATGTTATTTTCAGTATTGGAAACCTATAAGGTCTCCTAAAAATATTCTAAATATTGTTCTAAAATAGCAATATCCAAATCTGAATAATTTAAGAAAAATATTAAAAATAAAATAAAGTCCTAATATAACTAGGAAATTGGTGTTTTCAGCATGAATTTTCATGCACCAGATCTGGAAACTTCCAAAAATAAACAGCGTTAAATAAGCATATTAGAATTGCAGGCTAAGGTACTTTCTAGAACTGCAACAATGCAGGTGTAGAAACTCCAAGCCCGGTTTCGACCTTGATGCAGCCAGTATCTCTCAAAACTCAAAACATGAACATTGTAGAGCTTTTTCTTGGCGTTCGGTAGCATTTCATATCATCTCAATTGGAGTTTAGATGAGAGAGTTATGCCCAGATTACGAAGCGATATCAAAACTGTCTGAAATCGCCCAATTAGTTTCGTTTTGCACTTAACGTCTCCATTTGCATCCTAAATCAAAATACAAGAATAATGAGTACATTTAGGCACCAAATAAGTACAAAAAAACTAAACATCAAGGGAGAAAAATACGATGTTTTGCATTCTTATTAAATTCCCCCACACTTAACTTTTGCTTGTCCTCGGGCAAAACTCAAATTCACTTTCCCAAAAACACCAAGGTTGCAATGCCATCAGCAAAGAACAACCAAGCTCTTCAAAACTCATAACATATCATGAACAAACATTCTTAAACAACTT